>OZ024764.1:7482825-7495325 GCA_964016885.1 Eledone cirrhosa | reverse complement strand
AAAACATTCGCTATGAGTTTTAAAGTAAGTGACTATGTCACTTACTTATTCTCAGCAAAAAGACCCGCCTTCCCTACGTGTAAAGTTAACCTACAGTCAGTAGAAAAACCTGGGATGAGACACAGTAAAAAGGCTCCCAGTTCACACTGTAAAGTGGTCGTGTAGAAGACATGGTAAAAAGGCTCCCAGTCTACACTGTAAAGTGGTCGTGTAGAAGACACGGTAAAAAGGCTCCCAGTCCACACTGTAAACGTGGTCATGTAGGAGACACGGTAAAAAGGCTCCCAGTCCACACTGTAAAGTGGTCGTGTAGGAGACACGGTAAAAAGGCTCCCAGTCCACACTGTAAAGTGGTCATGTAGGAGACATGGTAAAAAGGCTCCCAGTCCACACTGTAAAGTGGTCGTGTAGGAGACACGGTAAAAAGGCTCCCAGTCCACACTGTAAAGTGGTCGTGTAGGAGACACGGTAAAAAGGCTCCCAGTCCACACTGCAAATGTGGTTGGTGTTAGGAAGGGCATCCAGCTGTAGAAAACCTGCCAGATACAGTCCTATACGAGCGAGACACGGTCACCCGATCAATCTTGCCTCAAGTGGGACAATTCCTGTCTAACCCATGCTAGTGTGGAAGATGGACGTTAAACAATGATGATGATGATGATGACACACACACACACACACATATATATATATATATATAAGAGTATGGGGTTAAAGGATTCTTAGGGACTTTCAATGTTTATTTTAGGTTTTGCCATCTGAAGAGCTCAGGCTGTCTTAACTGATAGTCCTCAGTAAAATATGTATAACGGAGTTTTAAATAAACCTGAATCAACTGAATGGGTAGTCGAGAGGTTTGTCGGTAGTTTTGTTCCAGGAAGTTGAAAAAGGCGTTATTTACAATGATGGATAGAAACTGGTGGATGTCAGTGGAGTTTTTCGGCCTCACCACCATCAACTTCCTGGAACAAAACTACCGACAAACCTCTCAACTACCCATTCAGTTGATTCAGGTTTATTTAAAACTCCGTTATACATATTTCACTGAGGACTATCAGTTAAGACAGTCTGAGCTCTTCAGATGGCAAAACCTAAAATAAACATTGAAAGTTCCTAAGAATCCTTTAACCCCATACTCTAATATAGACCTCTGGACTACCCATGGGATCAAGCCTCTCGGCTTTACTGGCTATTTCGTATATGAACAGGCTTTAACACCGAGTACTCAGCTCCTGCGACACCTGGGCTTTCTTCATTAGATATGTGGATGATATACTCATCCTCACATCCACCAAGGAGAATGCCAACAAGATTTTCGAATATTTCAACAATTCTGACAATAATATCAAGTTCACCATCGAATATCCCACCAACTCCCGGCCCCTCGCTCTACTTGATTTCAGACTGATTTCAGACTGAACATCTCTGATAACGGTGAAATCCACACCGATTTCTACTGCAAAGCGGCCAGCAGAGACCTGTTTGTTCATTACAAATCTGCCCTCCCCAACAGCTCTAAAGAGGGTACATCTTCAACGAAATGGCTCGCATATGCAACCGATGCAGCGATGCTGCCAATAGAGCCACCCATATCAGTCAATTCCACAAGGCACTAGAGATTAACGGCTACCCAGCTTCCTTCTCCACCCCATGACGAAACCCCAGACCCAAAGACTGGACCACAAACAACAGTTGCTTCTTCAAGATCCCACATCTCAGCAAGGAAACCACCAACGCCATACGCAAAGCCATCAGAAGTGAGGGCCTCAATATCAAACTAGTTCACTCTGGACCTTCACAATTCTGGCATCATTCTTTTTATCATTCCACTACATAATATTTTATCTATCCACTACATAATATTTGTTTCTACTTTAGGCACAAGGCCAGCAATTACCCCAGTGTATTACTGGTACATAATAATGATTTCTTATATAGACACAAGGCCAGTAATTTGGGGGAAGGGGAAGTCTATTAAATTGACCCCAGTGCATGACTGGTACTTTATTTTATCGACCCCGTAAGGATGAAAGGCAAAGTTAACCTCGGCGGGATTTGAACTCAGACCGTAAAGGACCGTAACTCTATGCTGCAAAGCATGGTGCTCGACTCGCTACCGATACTGCCATAATGGCCACCATAACTACATACTGGTCAACATCATCGGATGCTTCCGAAGCTGCACGGGTTTTTTTTTTTGTTTCAGAGTTTCCCCTCTCCTAGAAAGGTGTTGTAACAACAACTGGGGGCCTTTCACACCCAGATGTAAAAAAAAGGGGCTATTTGGATGGCAGTTGACTCTGCCGAGTTCGTCCGCCCTTCGCCGGGTCTTGTATTTCATACCACAGGGTGTACAAATTGTGGTTAGAAAAAGCTATCTCACTTACCGCTTTTCATAAGCGCCGCTAAATCTCATGTTTCATTAATCGCCGGGAGCTGCCAAACTCGCGTCCACCACGTTTCTGATCACACTAGAGAGAGACCGATCTGCTGGCCCTTCCGGTCGAGCACCCTTCCGGCCAAGCACCCTTCCGGTCGAGCACTCTTCCGGTCAAGCACTCTTCCGGTCGAGCACTCTTCCGGTCAAGCACTCTTCCGGTCGAGCACTCTTCCGGTCAAGCACTCTTCCGGTCGAGCACTCTTCCGGTCAAGTACTCTTCCGGTCAAGCACTCTTCCGGTCAAGCACCCTTCCGGTCAAGCGCTCTTCCGGTCAAGCACTCTTCCGGTCAAGTACTCTTCCGGTCAAGCACCCTTCCGGTCAAGCACCCTTCCGGTCAAGCACTCTTCCGGTCAAGCACTCTTCCGGTCGAGCACTCCCCAGCTTCCGGCCACCCCACACCACACCATACCCACACAAATATCACCCTCCTCACCAAGCAAACTTGGTGGAGTTGCCAGTTTAGTCGCCGACGACCCGACCATCAGACATGTGGGTATGGTGTGGCGTGCGGTGGCCGGAAGCGGGGGAGTGCTCGACCGGAAGGGTGCTTGGCCGGAAGGATGATCGACCGGAAGGGCCAGCAGAAGGCTTCTCCAGTGGTGACCAGCAACGGTGTGGACACGAGTTTTGGCAGCTCCCGGTGTTAAGCAGTTGGACGCACGTGGAAGAGTAGTAACCTGCAGTGGAGTTAGCGGCGCATATGAAAAGCGGTAAGTGAGATAGCTTTTCCTAACCACAAGACATACGAAGATATGTAAGGTTAAAATTTGTTTGTGTGAATCAATGTACAAACAAGATTACTTACCTATATATATTTCTCGACATGGTTTTTGCAGGAGGTACAGCAATAGTCCAATTTGAGAGCTCAATGTATAGTATCGAAGTGGAAGACTATGGAGTAATTATAAATTTAAAGGTATTGTAGACTGATGTTGTACTGAAACACGTGTTAAAGAACAGACTCTAATTAAATCTTTCTCATCTAACCTCTACTTCATGCCTAGTCGTTTGTTTTTCCTAGTCGTTTGTTTTTCCTAGTACTATACCTTTAAATTTATACACACACACACATATATATATATATATATATATATATATATATATATTATAAAAACAGATTAAAGTTTAGGCAAAGAATCGCTGCTTTACCCTTTAACGGGATCTTCTGAAACAAAAAAAAAAATCAATCTGTGAACGCAGAAGTAAATATTTCAAAAAATGTTGCAACTGAAGGAAAACAGGAAGATGATACTTTGGTTCGTGAAGACGTTCTCTGGCAATGATCGGAAAAATTCGAGGATAATTACGTCATTATGTGGAGCGAGAAGAAGAATTTCTTGCAAAGACAAAATCACGTTTATTGTATAAAAGGAGTCGTTAGACTAATATTCTATTTAGAATAACCGAATGATTTTCAGCTCCGGAGTTTAAGAATAAAATAAATGACAGAGGTTATTAATAATAGTAAAAGTAAATAATTGTTTCTAATTTTTGGTTCTACAGTTACTGGCACTTTATTTTATCGACCCCGTAATGATGAGGACTTTAAAGTATTGTTATAGGATTTAGGCATGTGTATAAGTATGCGCCAAAGCATACATACACATACATATACATACGCACACACAAATATATATATATATGTATATATATATATATATATATATATATATATATATATATATATATATATACTTGGGGAGAGTCATATTTGTGTAATATTGCCAGAATTAATAACAGAACACACTCACTGTTTGGTTGGTTTTCGCTTCTGTGTCTTTTATATCGGTTAATTTAATTTATTCGGTCCTCAATGTTGCCATTGACTGACCAACGGTCAAAAATACAGATACAATATAGACACAAACACATATATATAGTCTATCAAACATCGTCAGTGGTGTTATTGTTTCCTCCCGTTACATTGTATTTTCTACGCCATCTTTTCTGCAACAACTATATATATCTATCTATATATATATATATATATATATATATATATATATATATATATATATATAACGAAGGAAATGTGGTAAGGAACAAGGTGGACCATAACGCACCAAAGTACTCAAAACTTAGGGTAGTAGAGTGGGTAATAGGAACGAGTAGGACCCCGACGGCTGAGCTCAAGCCGTTTCGACGGCTAATTCTGGACGTCCAGAATTAGCCGTCGAAACGGCTTGAGCTCAGCCGTCGGGGTCCTACTCGTTCCTATATATATATATATATATATATATATATATATATATATATATATATATATATACAAATATATTACACAAAGAGAAGTGTGTTACACAGTGAGATGTGTGTAAAGAATTATTACAAGTGAGTTTTACCGTTACTGTATAGAGAACAATATCTACAGGTTTAGCAATTAAATAGAAAAAAACTAAGTCAGAATCAAATCTCTGAAGTAGAGTTTAAAATTACCAACCTTATAACTATAAGTTTGCTGATACGAATCTGTGAACTGCGGAATACTCTTAATTCCGATCCTTGTATACTATATATATATATATATATATATATATATATATATATATAACAGATTAAAGTTTAAGCAAAGAATCGCTGCTTTCACCCTTAACGGGATTATTATTACTATATATATAATGATTAAAATACTGGAGCGTGTTGGAGTTAAACACCCTCTTCGTATTATAGAAATGACAGTAAAAGGTATAGCTCAATGTAATTAAACAGAGCCGAAGAATTATGAAAATAAAACAAAGAAAGACTTTTGATGTATTGAAGGCTTCTTTGTTTTATTTTCATAATATATATATATATATTTCGCCTTAACTTTCCTGCTCTGAGCTAGTGTTACAGTGAAGCCAGAGTCCTGGTGTTTCTCCAGCGCAAGGCGCATACAGTAGTCCACTGCGATGATAAAAAGGTAGGGAGCCAATGTATCTCCCTGGAGCACTCCAGCCAGTATCTCAAAGAACTCCGCCATCCCATCAGGTGTAATGACTTGGGCTTTGGTGTTGGTGCAAAGCAGTGATATCAGGTCCACTATCTTCTTGGGGATTCTATGAGCCTGTAAGATCTTCATCAGGCAGTGACGGTCCACATACATATCTAGGGTGGGTAAAATTCCCGAGATCCATGGACGAGTTCTCTCCAGCGGTCTCTGTCCCTATCATCGTTGCGATGTCCAGCTAACCTGTCTCCTCTGTGCTACTTTCGAGCTGACTTGGGGGGGGGGGGTGCTCCCTTACAGTTCTGAGTTCTTCATCCTGGAAAAATACCAGGGCTCTGGCTTTACTGTAACACTGGCTCAGAGCAGGAGAGTTAAGGCGAAAAAGATATCAAGTGCTGAATTTGCCGACGACATAGTTCTGGTGACAAACACAGTGAAGGTGACAGAGGAGTTGATGCAGGAGGTGGAGACTGTGTCGATGAGTGTGGGGCTGAGAATGAATGAGATTAAGACGAAGTATCCGGTAGAGAATATTAAGAAGCCAGAGAAGATTACTAATGTAGGCAGCAAGCCGCTAGAATTGGTTGAAGACTTGTATTTAGGAGCAAAGATTGGGAATACAGAAGATGATGTGGTCGAGAGGAAGAGCAAAACCTGGGCGGCGTGCCACAGCTTGAGATCGGTGTGGAAGTCGGACCTTCGTAAAGACCTGAAGTTTCGTTCCTTCGTTGCTGTAGTGGAGTCTGTGCTGCTGTACGGGTCTGAGACTTGGACACTGACCAAGAAACTCACTCAGATGGTGGATGGGTGCTACACGAGAATGCTAAGGATGGCTCTGAACATTAATCAGTATACACACACACATATGTATATATATATATATATATATATATATATACACATAAATATATGCACACACATAAATATATATACATACTCACACATACATATGCACATACACACATTTACGCGCACACGTACATATACATGCACACATATATACGCATATACACACACACACACACACACACACATATATACACATACATACATATATACACACATATAAATACATACGTATACACATACATACAAACATACACATACATACGTACACACACACACACACATATATATTTACACACACATACATACATACGTAAAATATACGTACATGCACAAACATACGGGTAAGGTATACTTACCTATACAAATATGTGATGGTATAAACATAAAATATACTTAGACCATATCATGACGTAAATTATCCGCGTATTGTCCGTAATGTCCGTTAGGGTATAATGTGGGGCTGTAATACAGGAAAGTTTTATACAATTTGTGTTTACAAGCCGAAATTGCCTCAGATTTTTTGCTTAAGATGTAATCCTTGGCGTAGGGTATTTCCAGCGCTTCAGCGGCGCAAAGATCGCATGGTCTTTTATTTCCGTTATACGATCTAGCTTTAGCTAGGATCTCCCAGTCAGTGTAACCTATATTGAGTGTGGTTGTCTTTTAGACTCCAGATATAAGCTGAAAGTGACGTCATATTCCTTCTTAAAGGGTTAAGAAAAGAATGGGCGTGCATGTAAAGACGCTGCTTGTATGTATTGGCGGTTAACCCTATGAGGCCTTACTAAGCGTAGATGTGTCGACCTTACATTTGTAGACAATATTACTGGATAGGCATTTCCCGGATAGAGGGCAGTCTTCCCGGTTCCTACAATTTCAGTTAACACTAGTTACTGGGTTGTTTGTGTTACTACGGATTTGGGTCTTCACATTTATTATTACTATTTTGCTCCCTCGGTTGAGCACTCTTCTGACTTCAAATCAACAAGTAGAAACAACACCTTAATATTTCTACGAAAAATATACCCGTACCTAGCAAGAAGACGTACTTAAAATTACTAATTAAAAAAAACGGATTCGTTCCTTAAAAGGTTGCGTTGGCTCGCCTTTTATTTCGACAACCAGGATAAAGCGAACAGAAACCAGGATAAGTTTGGGTTTAAAACATATAATAACCCTCCTAGCGACCCAGCTTTGTTATCCTTCCAAAACGACGTACTGGAACTCATATGGTGAATCAAATTTTAGAACAGAAGCAATTCCTTCCAACATGATTTGAAGAATAGAATTCGTTCTATAAAGGATTCTAATGCATGCATGTCCACTCCGATAAAACTGGAAATCTATACCAAATGGAGAGGAGGACTTACCATCAACTTCTACATAATGCTGTAACCAAGGGTTACTGGAAAACTGATCAGAGTGTTATTAATAACATCAACGATGTTGGGTTTAAAATCACTTCAGAACTCAATATCCAGGACCGGACAAAACCTCTGGACTCTATTTCTCCCCACTTCACCCTGAAGGATCATAAACCCAATTTCGCCAACAATCCCTCTATTCGGCTAATTAACCCTACAAAGTCTGAATTAGGTAGACTTAGTAAAAGAATTTTAGATAGGATTATACATGAAATTAGAAGCTTAGCCCCTCTTGCACTGTGGAACAATTCTTTCGCAGTGATTGATTGGTTCAATACATTGGCGTTTTATCCAATTTGACATCAACAACTACTACTCTTCCATCACTTTACCACTTCTTCTTAGAGCTATCAATTTCACTAAAACTCTCATGGTGGTTAAGGATCTCGAAATTGATGCCATCTTAAATGCTCGTAAGTCGGTGATAAATTTCAACGACTCTATTTGGCTTAACAAATCAAATAGTATCCCATTCGACGTGAGTATGGGTGTTAGCGATTCAGTGGAGGTCACAGACCTCATCGGCTTGTTCCTACTATTCTCTATCAAGGAGGAATTTCCTAATGTAGACGGGGGCCTGGGGCCTGTACCGCAATGACGGTCTTTTGACTATGATCAAGTGCAGATGCGCGCTATCGACAAGTTTAGGAAGGAACTCATCGCTTTCTTTAAAGGCTTCAACCTCTTCATCCAAGTTGAGGCCAACCTATCTGTTGTAAACTACCTTGACGTCACACTCAACTTATCGAATGGCTTGCACTACCCGTATAGAAAGTCGAATGATACGCTAAATTACACTAGTAAGCATTCTAACCATCCTGTCCATTGGATGTGCAATGTCAATGTGCGTGAACGGCCGAGCATGGATGTGTTGAGAGAGAAACTGTGTCTGAGAGGGATAAATTGTTGTGTGTGGGAGAGGAGACTGCGATGGTATGGACATGTGATGCGCATGGAGGATGACTGATGTGTGAAGAAGTGCCAAGAAATGCCAGTTGAAGGAAGACCTAGTAGAGAAAGACCATGAAAAACATGGGCGGAGGTGGTGAGAGCAGACCTCAGATCGCTGAAGCTCACGGTGGAGATGACAAAGGACCGTGACAAGTGGAGAGATGCTGTGCTGAATAGGACCTGTCCCACCCTTGCAAGCAGGGAAAAAGCGGACGTAAAATGATAATGATGATGATGATGATGATGATGATAATCATCATCATCATCATTTAACGTCCATCTTCCACAATAGCATGGGTTAGACGGTTTTGTTCCATTTGATGCGGGAAGGGTCGGAAGACTGTGTCTCACTCACACGGATGTGTCTCTGGCAGGTTTTTTACAGCTGGATGCCCTTCCTAACACCAACCACATTTACAGTATATTTGTGTGTGCGTATGTATGTGTATGTATGCATTGGCACATACTTATGCACAGACCTAAATCTTATAAATATACTTTAATGTTCTTATCCGCCGAGGTTAACTTTGCCTTTCATCCTTCCGGGGTCGATAAAATAAAGTACCAGTAATGCACTGGGGTAATTGCTGTCCTTGTGCCAAAAGTAGAAACAATTATTTACTTTTACTATTATTAATAACCTCTGTCATTTATTTTATTCTTAAAATCCGGAGCTGGAAATCATTTGGTTATTCTAAATAGAATATTAGTCTAACGACTCCTTTTATACAATAAACGTGGTTTTGTCTTTGCAAGAAATTGTTCTCATCTCTCCACATAATGACGTAATTATCCTCGAATTTTTCCGTTCATTGCCAGGGAACGTCTTCAAGAACCAAAGTATCGTCTTCCTGTTTTCCTCCAGTTGCAACATTTTTTGAAATATTTACTTCTGCGTCCACAGATTGATTTTTTTTGTTTCAGAAGATCCCGTTAAAGGGGAAAGCAGCGATTCTTTGCTTGAACTTTAATCTGATCTTATAATAAATATTTGCTCTACATGTTTTATATATATATATAAAAGGCGATGACTGTGACCTCTGGCGTCACGCAGTAATACAGAAGACCTGACTTCCCATGGGTAGAAGCCAAAGCTGAAGCATATAGACAATATGCCCCCACCCCTCCCACTGCAAAGTGCTTGTGGAGGTGCCACGGCAAAAAAGGAACCCAGCCCACACTGTAAAGTGGTCGTGGAGGTGCCACAACAAAAAAGGAACCCAGCCCACACTGTAAAGTGGTCGTGGAGGTGCCACGGCAAAAAAGGAACCCAGCCCACACTGTAAAGTGGTCGTGGAGGTGCCACGGCAAAAAAGGAACCCAGCCCACACTGTAAAGTGATCGTGGAGGTGCCACAACAAAAAAGGAACCCAGCCCACACTGTAAAGTGGTCGTGGAGGTGCCACGGCAAAAAAGGAACCCAGCCCACACTGTAAAGTGGTCGTGGAGGTGCCACGGCAAAAAAGGAACCCAGCCCACACTGTAAAGTGGTCGTGGAGGTGCCACAACAAAAAAGGAACCCAGCCCACACTGTAAAGTGGTCGTGGAGGTGCCACGGCAAAAAAGGAACCCAGCCCACACTGTAAAGTGGTCGTGGAGGTGCCACGGCAAAAAAGGAACCCAGCCCACACTGTAAAGTGGTCGTGGAGGTGCCACGGCAAAAAAGGAACCCAGCCCACAGTGTAAAGTGGTCGTGGAGGTGCCACGGCAAAAAAGGAACCCAGCCCACACTGTAAAGTGGTCGTGGAGGTGCCACAGCAAAAAAGGAACCCAGCCCACACTGTAAAGTGGTCGTGGAGGTGCCACGGCAAAAAAGGAACCCAGCCCACACTGTAAAGTGGTCGTGGAGGTGCCACGGCAAAAAAGGAACCCAGCCCACAGTGTAAAGTGGTCGTGGAGGTGCCACGGCAAAAAAGGAACCCAGCCCACACTGCAAAGTGGTCGTGGAGGTGCCACGACAAAAAAGGAACCCAGCCCACACTGTAAAGGGGACGTGGAGGTGCCACGGCAAAAAAGGAACCCAGCCCACACTGTAAAGTGGTTGTGGAGGTGCCATGGCAAAAAGGAACCCAGCCCACACTGTAAAGTGGTCGTGGAGGTGCCACAACAAAAAAGGAACCCAGCCCACACTGCAAAGTGGTCGTGGAGGTGCCACGGCAAAAAAGGAACCCAGCCCACACTGTAAAGTGGTCGTGGAGGTGCCACAACAAAAAAGGAACCCAGCCCACACTGTAAAGTGGTCGTGGAGGTGCCACGGCAAAAAAGGAACCCAGCTCACACTGTAAAGTGGTCGTGGAGGTGCCACGGCAAAAAAGGAATCCAGCCCACACTGTAAAGAGACAGAGATTTTATCCACAGATTTTGTGAAATCCAGGGAAAAAACATATCCAACCCATGCCAGTGTAGGAAGTCTTGGACTGTGATAACCTGTCCGACCCTTATATGTTGAGGTTTTTCTAGTCATATCCTTGGTGGTCACCGATCTGTCCAGCTCGTTTGTCTACCAGCATATCAGGAAGAAATTATACATTTTCTATATATTTTATCTGAGGAGAACATGTTCTGCTTTATGTGATACATAAAACTTTACATCTTCGAAATATATATAATGAAATAAATAGAGATGATATAAAGTATATATCTTTTGGCAGTATTGGTAGAGGGTCGGATACCATGCTTTCTAGCATAGTTACGTCCCTTTACGATCTCAGTTCAAATCCCGCCGAGGTTGACTTTGCCTTTCATCCTTACGGGCTCGATAATGCACTGGGTAATTGCTGGCCTTGTGCCTAAAGTAGAAACAATTATTATTATCGGTCGATTGGCAGTATCGGAAGAACGTCGGACAACATGCTTTGCAGCATAGAGTTACGGCCCTTTATGATCTAAGTTCAAATCCCGCCGAGGTTAACTTTGCCTTTCATCCTTACGGGGGTAGATAAAATAAAATACCAGTAATACACTATATATATATTCAACTATACTGTTCTATATATTCACAAATTGTTTATTAAATATTATACACACAAACCACTTCTCCTTGTTACATTCATACACACTAGTATTTCGCTATACATACATATCATCATCATCATCATATATATGCTCACATTATCCACTCTATGAATTATGGAATGAACTTGTAAGGAACAAAACCTGTCTCAGTGAGTTTATCAAGTTTATGTATATATATATATTCCCCACCAACACCCCACTCTCCAGAGCGTGAAATTAATAAACATTCGTTGTACTGCCTCTCTGTTTTGTTCCTGTTCAAATTTTTCCATTATATATATCATCATCATCATCATCATCAACGTTTAACGTCCGTGTTCCACGCTTGCATGGGTTTGGACGGGGGTAGTCCCACTTGAGGCAAGAGTGATTGTCTTGCTCGCATAGGACTGTCTGGCGGGTTTTCTACAGTTGGATGCCCTTCCTAACACCAACCACATTTACAGTGTGGGGCTGGGAGGTTTTTACCGTGTTGCCTACACGGCCACATGACAGCGTGGACTGTGTGTTTTTTGTCGTGACACCTACACAACCTCATTTGTTTCGGCCTGGATGTTGTAGTACCAACATAACTTTACATAGAACGGGGTGGTGTGGATGGGGTGGGGGTGGTGTGGTGATATGTCACTGGACCGAGACCTTTGGCAGTACTCAGTAATAGAGAAGACCCGCCTTACCTAAATACAAAGTAAAACCTACTACAGTCAGTAGGCATCTCTAACAAAACACACCCCCGTTCCACCACCCCCACTCCATCCACACCGCCCCTTTCAATGTAAAGTTATGTTGGTGCCACAACATCCAGGCCGAAACAAATGAGGTCGTGTAGGTGTCACGACAAAAAACACACAGTCCACAGTGTAATGTGGCCGTGTAGGCAACACGGTAAAA
>OZ024764.1:7340325-7480325 GCA_964016885.1 Eledone cirrhosa | reverse complement strand
GACAGTCGTATACGAGCAAGACAACCAATTTTGCCTCAAGTGGGAAAATTCCCGTCCAAACCCATGCAAGCGTGGAAGATGGACGTTAAATGATGATGATGATATATATATATATATATATATATATATATTTATTAAAATAACAGATTATAGTTTAAGCAAAGCACATTTATTATTATTACTATATATATATATGTAGGAAAAAGTATGACCCCGATGGCAGAGCTCAAGCTGTTTCGACGGCTATTTCTGGACTGCCGTCGGGGTCATACTTTTTCCTATTTCCCGCTCTACTACCCTAAGTATTGAGTACTCTGGTGCGTTATCGTCCATCTGGTTCCTTACCACATTTCTTTGTTATATATATATATATATATATATGTATATTACCTGGGTGACAAAATCGGCAGTGGAGGAGGGTGCTCTGAAAGTGTATTAGCCAGAGTTAGAACGGGATGGAAAAAGTTCAGATGGTTTTTCTCTAAAAATGAAAGGCAGATTGTATGATGCTTGTATAAGAACGGCGATATTACATGGTAGTGAGACCTCGGTGTTGTGTGCTGAAACTTGCGTAGATTAGAAAAAAATGAAGCTTGCACGCTCCGATGGATGTGTAATAGTATTGTGTGTGAAAGGCGAACCATAAACAAAGTAAGAGGGAGACTAAGCATAAGAGGTATCAAATGTTATGTTCTGGAGAGGAGACTGCGTTGGTATGGACATGTGATGCATATGAAGGACGACAGCTGTATAAAAAGGGGCAGGGTATGCTAACATTAGTTAGATAAGTTGTGAAACAAGTCAGATTAGATAAGTCTGTCTTACTCATATAGAACTATTTCTAGCTTAGTTTCTATGGCTGGATGACCTACATAACACCAACCAAATTTACAGCTTTATCAGAGATATAGATCTAAGGTGGGGGACTTATCTGGTGATGGGTAGGGACGTGGGTGGAGTGTTAAGATGTCTTATCTAAAATCTATGTGTTTCTCCTATTTTATTACCTACCCCGAAAATATGCTCTAGCACATTTTTATGAGAAAAATTAATATAAAACACAGAATTCCAGTTTTGCCGATTAATAATATAAATTACCGTATTTCCCGGCGTCGAAGATGTTATTTGTCCCCAAAAAATAAGTCTAAAAAATCTACCATACGTCCTGGAGGCCAAAGGTTGTTTATTTTTTAAAAAAAATGTGGTTGTCAAAATTAGAGTGCGCCCTCGGCGCCGGGAAATACGGTAATTATTTTAATTCTACACGGTGGTCTGAAAGTCTTGACACCTCCTACCACGCCTTTTATCCATGTCGTTATCGCTTAGTTCGTTGACGAATGTTGGCTTAAACGATTAAAATTATTATATATTATAAATAAAATAAAGTACCAGTAATGCACTGGGTAATTGCTGGCCTTGTGCCTAAAGTAGAAACAATTATATATTAGGGCATTGGCAGTATCGGTAGAGGGTTGGACGCCATGCTTTGACGCATAGAGTTACGGCCCTTGCCATTCTGAGTTCAAATCCCGCCGAGGTTAACTTTACCTTTCATCCTTATGGGGATCGATAAAATAAAGTACCAGTAATGTACTGGGTATTTGCTGGCCTTGTGCCAAAAGTAGAAACAATTATATTATTAAAATAATATATAGTAGTGACCACCCTGTATAATATATATCTTTTATTTATTTTTGACAACAGTATAACGATAGTTTTAGGTTATAAACAGTAGCGCCATTTTAAAAGTAAAATTGATATGACTTGTGTTATATATGGGGAAAACACCGTATTTGAACTTCCCAGAGTAGATAGGGTGACGTGGAAAGAAAGCTATGAGCCACGTTGCAAAATGGAATCCATTGAAAGAAGGAAAAGGAGTGTTCTTTCCTCAGATACATGCGCAGTAGATAGTCCCCCCCCCCCCTTCCCACGTCCGTCTGCTCAGAAAGTGATTGTCTTTCAACGAAACATCACGAAAAAAATGTCGCTGTTGGTTTAAAGACCTGAAACTATGAAATAATTGTTTCTACTTTAGGCACAAGGCCAGCATAACTCAGTGTATTACTGGTACTTTATTTTATCGACCCCCCGTAAGGATGAAAGGCTAAGTCAACCTTGGCGGCATTTCTCTGAAATAATTGTTTATACTTTTGTCACCAGGCCATCAAATTACGCAGTACATTACTGGTATTTCTATGAAATAATGTAAGTATTATGTCTACAAATATTGTAGATTTATGTTAAAACTTCTCACTTCTCACATCACAAATATATTTTCGTATTTCTTTCATTATTGGAAATATAAAAAGTTATGGTGATCATGTGTAATTAACCCGCCTTTAATTAAAATGAAAACTTTAGTTGTTGCAAGTCAGACATTGATATTCCATTGTCCAGTATATTGTCTCAAATATCTCAAATTAAACAGATTTTAACAACAACACAAATAAACAACTTTATTCTAGATTATCTAAATTACGATGTATAAATTGTATATAGATTATCTAAATTACGATGTATAAATTGTATATAGATATCTAATTTCTAATGAATAACTATATCTATCTATATTATATTGTAATGCACTGGGTAATTGCTGGCCCTGTGCCAAAAGTAGAAACAATTATTAAAGTACCAGTAATGCACTGGGTGATTGCTGGCCTTGTGCCTAACGTAGAAACAATTATTAAAAGTCTGGGCGGTGAATTGGCAGTATCGCTAGAGCGTCACACACCATCCTTTACAGCATAGAGTTCTGGCTCTTTACGTTCTGAGTTCAAATCCCGCCGAGGTTAACTTTGCCTTTCATCCTTACGCCGGTCGATAAAATAAAGTACCAGTAATACTCTGGCATAATTGCTGGCCTTGTGCCGGCTTGCGAGAACTGATGCCCGATGAGTTGTTTATTTGAAATTTAGATTTATTGTAATATGTGAGACGAGACTTTTGAATATAATTGTTTCTACTTTGGGCACAAGGCCAGCAATTACCCCAGTACATTACTGGTACTTTATTTTATCGACTCCGTAAGGATGAAAGGCAAAGTCAACCTCGGTGGGATTTGAACTCAGATCGTAAAGGGCCGTAACTATGCTGGAAAGCATGGCGTCCGACCCTCTACCGATAAATATAATAAAAGGTCTGCTGTTACATTCCTCCACAAATCATCTGATTCACTAATGTCCACCATCAACAGGTTGTAAATACTTTCATAGGAAAAACAATTAAAAATTCTTCGCGTACTTAGGGATGCGCACATCATTTCCGCTCACATACCACAAAAGTTATAATAATAATAATTGTTTCTACTTTTGACACAAGGCCAGCAATTATCTCGGTGTATTACTGGTACTTTATTCTATCGACCTCGTAAGGATGAAAGGCGAAGTTAACCTCGGCGGGATTTGACCTCGGACCGTAAAGGGACGTAACTATGCTGCAAAGCATGGCGTCCGACCCTTTACAAAATACGGCCAATCCACCGCCCTAATAATAATAATAATTGTTTCTACTTTAGGCACAAGGCCAGCAATAACCCAGTGCATTACTGGTACTTTATTTTATCGACCCCGTAAGGATGAAAGGCAAAGTCAACCTCGGCGGGATTTGAACTCAGATCGTAAAGGGACGTAACTATGCTGGAAAGCATGGCGTCCGACTCTCTACCGATACTGCCAAATAATAATAATAATAATTGTTTCTACTTTTGGCACAAGGCCAGCAATTATCTTAGTGTATTACTGGTACTTTATTTTATCGCCCCCCCCCCCCCCCCCCCCTCAGTAAGGATGAAAAGCAAAGTTAACTTCGGCAAGATTTGAATTCAGATCATAAAGGGAGGTAACTCTTGCTGCAATGCATGGTCTCCGACCCTCCACCGATACTGCCAAATAACGGTTTCTTATATAGGCACAGGGCCAGCAATTTTGGGGGAGGGGAAAGTCGATTATATCGACCCCAGTACGTGACTGGTATTTTATTTTATTGACCCTTTAAGGGTGAAATGCAACGTTAACCTTGGCTGAATCTGAACTCAGATCATAAAGGGCCGTAACTCTATGCTGCAAAGCATGGCGTCCGACCCTCTACCGATATTGCCAACCCACCCCTCTTATGATTTCTAGTATAGGCACAAGGCCAGTAATTGGAGGGAGGGGGGGTCGATTAAATCGACCCAGTACGTGACCGGTACTTTATTTTAATCGATCTCGTAAGGATGAACGGCAAAGTGAACCTCGGTGGGATTTGAACTCAGATCATAAAGGGCCGTAACTCTATGCTGCAAAACGTGGCGTCTTACCCTCTACCGATTCTGCCAATTCACCAACAATACAATTCCAAAACATTTCAACCCAATCACCAGCACACCTGCTGACGGACATAAAAAGACTGCCTTGAAGGTACAATTGTCTCAGTCCGTGTATTGCCTTCACTCCGTCAATACAAATTATTTTAAAGTATAGGCAACACTCATGATTACATTTTAGCTTGTGTAATCTCCTTATAATATATAACCAGCAATTTCTCTGTCTGTCTGTCCGACGCGTAGAGAGAGAGAGTGAGAGTGAAAGAAAGAGACAGACTACAAGAGGGGGATAGCGGGAGGGAGAGAGAGAGACGCTGGAAGAGGGGAAGGAAAGCTATGTCTTGCTGTCTGCATTACGATACATATATATATACACACACACACACTGAGCGCGTCATAATGACGTAATGCAGACAGTCAGACATACAGACAGATATTATAAGGGCGCAACGTTATATCATGTATCTATCTAAAAAGAAAGACTAAGAATTATAAAGAGAGAACGTTAAATCGCCTAATGCGGTCCCTCGGGCATTGAAAATTTGAAATAATTTTTGCTCAAAACACTCACAGGACCATAAGTATTACATGTCTAAAGTTTGAAAATAATCGGTTGGATGGTTCTCAAGTTTTAGTGAGCTGACAGACAGACAGACATTCTCTGTTTTAGATATATAGACTAGCAGAAAACCGCCCATCAGGTGGCTTTCTGCTAGTCTATATATATATAAAACTGAGGATGTCTGTCTGTGAGTTTGAATCCCTAAAACTCGAGAAGTACCCAACCGATTTTTTTTCAGACTTTACATGTTTATTACTTATGTTTCAGGGAGTGTTATGCACATTAAAAAATTCAACTTTTTGATCCTCTAGGGCCCGCATTAAGCGAAAAGCTGCGGTTTTTTTTTCAGCTTTTTAGGGGGGTTTTTTTGAGGCGTTACGTCAGACCAATTTCCTTGAAATTGTAACTATGTATTAGTCGGTCTCTTCTTCATACCGTGAGCAAAGAAAATCCAACTTTTTTTATGGCATAGAGCCCGCATTAGCTGAAAAACTTCACTTTTTCAGCTTTTTTGAGGCATCCCGTCTAGCCGATTTTCCCGAAATTTCAAGGCGTATTATGCACATAAAAAAAATTTCATTTTCTTGATCCCCTAAGGCCCGCATTAGGTGAAAACCTGCATTTTTCCTACTTCATCAAGGAAAATCTTAAAGATTATCCAGCCATCAGAGTATTTGGTTTATTTTCTTTACATATTGTCCAGGCATGCAGTTTTCCCACCATTCGGTCTGTTGGCGGCCCGCGTTCCAAAATACCTTATCCCGTGCAACGCCGGGTGCCACTGCTAGTTTTCCATTATTATTCTTTTATGGCCTTTGTCCGGTCTCATATCCGTCATTAATACTCTATCTGGCCCATGGAGGCCCAAGAAGTTGCCGACCTCTGTTCTACACCTAGGTCAGAGTTGTGCCATGTGGACATGGCAAAGGCATTTCCGCAGATTATAGCCAGTGACGCACGCTGCAACAGCCCCCCCCCCCCCCCATACCTTGTGGGACTCTTTCCTCTGACGGGTTGCTATCGAATTTACGGAAGAAATTTTGTGACCTTGATTTTTTTCTAATATTAAATCTTAATCCTCTGCTACATGAACTGTCCTTAACGACAGGATATTTAACTGCCAATAACTTAATTGTTTTATACTCCTGATGAATCAAGTATTGTAATGTACATAGAGCTTATCTTATCTTACCAAAGATAATAGTACTACACTATAATGGAGGCACATGGCTTAGTGGTTAGAGCATTGGCCTTGCAATCAAAAGGTTGTGAGTTCAATTCTCAGACCGGGTGATGTGTTGTTTCCTTGAGCAAGACACTTTATTTCTCATTGCTCCAGTTTACTCAGCTGTAGAAATGAGATGATAGGACTGGGATCCCTATCATTCCACTGCAAAGTGGACATGTAGGCGCCACGGCAAAAAAGCACCCAGCACTCACTGTAAATGAGGTTGGTGTTAGGAAGGGCATCCAGCTGTAGAAATCAAGCTAGAATCCGTTCCCGTCCCACCCTTGCAAGCAGGGGAAAAAGCGGACGTAAAATGTAAAAAAAAAATGATTTCTGTGGAGGCACGTGGCCTAGTGGTAAGGGTGTTGGACTTACGATCATAACATCGTGGGTTCGATTCCTGGGCTGCGTGTTGTGTTCTTGAGCAAAACACTTCATTTCACGTTGCTCCAGTATACTCAGCTGAAAATGAGTACCAGCAATAGCTGGAGGTTTAACCCTGCGATGGACTGGCGTCCTGTCCAGGGGGAAGTCTTGTACTCTCAGTCGCTTCACGCCATGAAACGGGGATAAGCACCGGCCAAATGAGCCTTCTGGTCTAAGATAGACTTTAGATAATGATTTCTACTATAGGCACAAGAGAGACTTAAAAATCGATCAGAGTTGACTTATTTGTATGGAGAGCAGATTTAAGTGAAATGAAATGAAAAACTAAAAATTTTCATTTCACTTAAATCTCTTATAGGGTTACTCCCTTGATAATTAGTTTTTAAACCCGAATAATTTGGGATCGTTAAATTTGCTAAGGTATGATTCTTTTATCTTAGCAATTTAACATTCTCCATACGCATTGTGTTGGTCTTCAAAATTTAAATTTGGGTTTCATAAATTTAGATAATTTTAAAAACCATACAATGCAGTTTTAACAGGGACATCTTTTACTATCCCTACCCTTTTCTCTAGGTTGTCTTCTACCTCTCTCTCAGTCCCTCTAGATCTTATATTTAACAGGGACATCTTTTACTATCCCTACCCTTTTCTCTAGGTTGTCTTGTACCACTCACAGTCCCTCTAGATCTTATATTTAACAGGGACATCTTTTACTATCCCTACCCTTTTCTCTAGGTTGTCTTGTACCACTCACAGTCCCTCTAGATCTTATATTTAACAGGGACATCTTTTACTATCCCTACTACCCTTTTCTCTAGGTTGTCTTGTACCTCTCTCACAGTCCCTCTAGATCTTATATTTAACAGGGACATCTTTTACTATCCCTACTACCCTTTTCTCTAGGTTGTCTTGTACCTCTCTCACAGTCCCTCTAGATCTTATATTTAACAGGGACATCTTTTACTATCCCTACCCTTTTCTCTAGGTTGTCTTGTACCATTCACAGTCCCTCTAGATCTTATATTTAACAGGGACATCTTTTACTATCCCTACCCTTTTCTCTAGGTTGTCTTGTACCACTCACAGTCCCTCTAGATCTTATATTTAACAGGGACATCTTTTAGTATCCCTACCCTTTTCTCTAGGTTGTCTTGTACCACTCAGTCCCTCTAGATCGTATATTTAACAGGGAGATCTTTTACTATCCCTACTACCCTTTTCTCTAGGTTGTCTTGTATCTCTCTCACAGTCCCTCTAGATCTTATATTTAACAGGGACATCTTTTACTATCCCTACTACCCTTTTCTCTAGGTTGTCTTGTACCTCTCTCACAGTCCCTCTAGGTCTTATATTTAACAGGGACATCTTTTACTATCCCTACCCTTTTCTCTAGGTTGTCTTCTATCTCTCTCACAGCTCCTCTAGATCTTATATTTAACAGGGACATCTTTTACTATCCCTACCCTTTTCTCTAGGTTGTCTTGTACCACTCACAGTCCCTCTAGATCTTATATTTAACAGGGAGATCTTTTACTATCCCTACTACCCTTTTCTCTAGGTTGTCTTGTATCTCTCTCACAGCTCCTCTAGATCTTATATTTAACAGGGACATCTTTTACTATCCCTACCCTTTTCTCTAGGTTGTCTTCTACCTCTCTCTCAGTTCCTCTAGATCTTATATTTAACAGGGACATCTTTTACTATCCCTACTACCCTTTTCTCTAGGTTGTCTTGTACCTCTCTCACAGTCCCTCTAGATCTTATATTTAACAGGGACATCTTTTACTATCCCTACCCTTTTCTCTAGGTTGTCTTGTACCTCTCAGTCCCTCTAGATCTTATATTTAACAGATCTTTTACTATCCCTACTACCCTTTTCTCTAGGTTGTCTTGTATCTCTCTCACAGCTCCTCTAGATCTTATATTTAACAGGGACATCTTTTACTATCCCTACCCTTTTCTCTAGGTTGTCTTGTACCACTCAGTCCCTCTAGATCTTATATTTAACAGGGAGATCTTTTACTATCCCTACTACCCTTTTCTCTAGGTTGTCTTGTATCTCTCTCACAGTCCCTCTAGATCTTATATTTAACAGGGACATCTTTTACTATCCCTACTACCCTTTTCTCTAGGTTGTCTTGTACCTCTCTCACAGTCCCTCTAGGTCTTATATTTAACAGGGACATCTTTTACTATCCCTACCCTTTTCTCTAGGTTGTCTTCTATCTCTCTCACAGCTCCTCTAGATCTTATATTTAACAGGGACATCTTTTACTATCCCTACCCTTTTCTCTAGGTTGTCTTGTACCACTCACAGTCCCTCTAGATCTTATATTTAACAGGGAGATCTTTTACTATCCCTACTACCCTTTTCTCTAGGTTGTCTTGTATCTCTCTCACAGCTCCTCTAGATCTTATATTTAACAGGGACATCTTTTACTATCCCTACCCTTTTCTCTAGGTTGTCTTCTACCTCTCTCTCAGTTCCTCTAGATCTTATATTTAACAGGGACATCTTTTACTATCCCTACTACCCTTTTCTCTAGGTTGTCTTGTACCTCTCTCACAGTCCCTCTAGATCTTATATTTAACAGGGACATCTTTTACTATCCCTACCCTTTTCTCTAGGTTGTCTTGTACCTCTCAGTCCCTCTAGATCTTATATTTAACAGATCTTTTACTATCCCTACTACCCTTTTCTCTAGGTTGTCTTGTATCTCTCTCACAGCTCCTCTAGATCTTATATTTAACAGGGACATCTTTTACTATCCCTACCCTTTTCTCTAGGTTGTCTTGTACCACTCAGTCCCTCTAGATCTTATATTTAACAGGGAGATCTTTTACTATCCCTACTACCCTTTTCTCTAGGTTGTCTTGTATCTCTCTCACAGTCCCTCTAGATCTTATATTTAACAGGGACATCTTTTACTATCCCTACTACCCTTTTCTCTAGGTTGTCTTGTACCTCTCTCACAGTCCCTCTAGGTCTTATATTTAACAGGGACATCTTTTACTATCCCTACCCTTTTCTCTAGGTTGTCTTCTATCTCTCTCACAGCTCCTCTAGATCTTATATTTAACAGGGACATCTTTTACTATCCCTACCCTTTTCTCTAGGTTGTCTTGTACCACTCACAGTCCCTCTAGATCTTATATTTAACAGGGAGATCTTTTACTATCCCTACTACCCTTTTCTCTAGGTTGTCTTGTATCTCTCTCACAGCTCCTCTAGATCTTATATTTAACAGGGACATCTTTTACTATCCCTACCCTTTTCTCTAGGTTGTCTTCTACCTCTCTCTCAGTTCCTCTAGATCTTATATTTAACAGGGACATCTTTTACTATCCCTACTACCCTTTTCTCTAGGTTGTCTTGTACCTCTCTCACAGTCCCTCTAGATCTTATATTTAACAGGGACATCTTTTACTATCCCTACCCTTTTCTCTAGGTTGTCTTGTACCTCTCAGTCCCTCTAGATCTTATATTTAACAGATCTTTTACTATCCCTACTACCCTTTTCTCTAGGTTGTCTTGTATCTCTCTCACAGCTCCTCTAGATCTTATATTTAACAGGGACATCTTTTACTATCCCTACCCTTTTCTCTAGGTTGTCTTGTACCTCTCTCTCAGTCCCTCTAGATCTTACTCCTATGTCACTAGTATCTAGTCTATGTTGAGTGGTACGTTCTTCTCCAATAAAGGACTCAATATTCCCAATCATCTGTCTATCCTGTTTTCTGATGAGAATGAAATCAATCTAGTTTATCTCTTCACCTGATTGAAGTAACTAGATCAAGTAGCTAGATGGTTTCCTGTAAGTTAGTGTTGCAGTGTTTGTGTCACCATGTAAAGTTTATATCTATTAATATAGAGATGTAGTAAAGTTTTCACTGTTTTATCTCTACTTTCTAAATATCTTAATAATGTTTCTCTACTATTTCAGAATATCACATGACCTTGAGAGAAAGGAATCTTTTAAAGACAACAGAAAGATGTTACATACAAGTGATATAAACTTGTTTATATAAGTCTGTGGTGAATTTTGGTGAAATATTTCTTCTGAATTGAGATAAATAACATTTTCCTTTTTCACCAGTCTGGAATATTTACAAGATGATTTTACATTCTGATTAAACTTGGGATATTTACAAAGGACACTTTAAAATATTTGGATATTGACTAAGATCACATTTGATGAAATTATGAAAAATAGAAATATTTTAAAATGAAAACTAGATAAATATTCATATGTTGAACTTGAAGAACAATTGTAGGGAAATGGTTTATGCGAGAAACTGAAAGCTTAGATTATTTCCTGAAAAGATGGTATGATGGAAAGACCATCATACTGTGATACCTCTGGTAAATTATTCTCTAAAAATATTAAATTAATTAGATACAAATGTGTTCATACAGGGAAGAAAACATATCACCGTGACATCTGTGGTAACTCAATCTTTCAAAAATGTCACCTAACTACTCACAAACGTATTCATACAAGAAAGAAGCCATATCACTTTGATATGTGGTACCTCAGTCTCTGAAAAATGTCACCTCACTAGTCACAAACGTATTCATACAAGGAAGAAGCCATATCACTGTGATATCTGTGGTAAATCATTCTTTGTAAGTACCTTAACTACACACAAATGTATTCATGCAGAGAAGCCTTTTCACTGCGATATCTGTGGTAAATCATTCTCTTGTATAGAGAACTTCACTGCACATACAAATGTTCATATAGTGAAAGAAACAGTGTCACACTAATAAATACTAACATCCTGTTACTAAAACAGTCAGTAATACTAGTGAGTCACCAATAAACACCAGTCTACCTGTTAGTGAAAGAATGACACTCTGTTGAAGTACTAGTGAGTCACCAATAAACACCAGTCTACCTGTTACTGAAAGAATCACTCTCTGTGGAAGTACTAGTGAGTCACCAATAAACACCTGTCTACCTGTTACTGAAAGAATCACACTCTGTTGAAGTACTAGTGAGTCACCAATAAACACCAGTCTGCCTGTTACTGAAAGAATCACACTCTGTTGAAGTACTAGTGAGTCTCCAATAAACACCAGTCTACCTGTTACTGAAAGAATCACTCTCTGTGGAAGTACTAGTGAGTCTCCAATAAACACCAGTCTACCTGTTACTGAAAGAATCACTCTCTGTGGAAGTACTAGTGAGTCACCAATAAACACCAGTCTACCTGTTACTGAAAGAATCACTCTCTGTGGAAGTACTAGTGAGTCACCAATAAACACCAGTCTACCTGTTACTGAAAGAATCACTCTCTGTGGAAGTACTAGTGAGTCACCAATAAACACCAGTCTACCTGTTACTGAAAGAATCACTCTGTGGAAGTACTAGTGAGTCACCAATAAACACCTGTCTACCTGTTACTGAAAGAATCACACTCTGTGGAAGTACTAGTAGGTCACCAATAAACACCTGTCTACCTGTTACTGAAAGAATCACACTCTGTGGAAGTACTAGTAGGTCACCAATAAACACCTGTCTACCTGTTACTGAAAGAATCACACTCTGTGGAAGTACTAGTAGGTCACCAATAAACACCAGTCTACCTGTTACTGAAAGAATCACACTCTGTTGAAGTACTAGTGAGTCTCCAATAAACACCAGTCTACCTGTTACTGAAAGAATCACACTCTGTGGAAGTACTAGTAGGTCACCAATAAACACCTGTCTACCTGTTACTGAAAGAATCACACTCTGTGGAAGTACTAGTAGGTCACCAATAAACACCAGTCTACCTGTTACTGAAAGAATCACACTCTGTTGAAGTACTAGTGAGTCTCCAATAAACACCAGTCTACCTGTTACTGAAAGAATCACACTCTGGAAGAATCAATGAGGCACCAATAAACACCAGTCTACCTGTAGGGTGTGTGGCCTAGTGGTAACGGTGTTGGACTTATGATCATAAGGTTGTGTTTGATTCCTGAACTGGGTTGTCTGTTGTGTTCTCTTCATTTTACGTTGCTCCAGTATACTCAGCAGCAATAGCTGGGATTTAAGCCAGCTATGGACTGGAGCCCTGTCTAGTGGGGAAGTATTGTACTCTGTCAGTTAACACCATGGAAACCTGCATAAGCACTGGCCTGATGTAAAACTCACTGCAAAAACAGTGCTGATTACTTTATAAAGTAATCAGCACTGTTATATATATATATATATATATATTGTATTGAGTACCTTACTTACTGTGGTTACCCCTGATTGAACCTGGGATAAATTTATCTTTTAGCACTTTACTGTGCTAAACCATCACCAAGAAACCATGCTGACCAAACTCAATCTCGATATCTCCTTGAAGAAAATCCCAAGACCCTGAAGGAAACAATAGTTAAAAGCACTCGTCAGACATACAGATGAGTTCATTAAGCATATTAGATTGAGAGCCTTCTTCTTCGATCTCTCTGATGTAGCATCTACCAATGATAAGTTCGGTTTCAAAACGAATAAGGCACCACCCACCCACCAACGGCCTACTTGAACCATTTGAAGAAAACCTCTCCCAATTCATACATTTTTATAGAGCCAACATACCATTCCAGACCTATTTATAAGACGAAATGCAGAAAATTAAAAGTTCCCCCAATCTCCATGTCCCCTCTGATAAAACCAAAAACGTTTATAAGGTGGACATACTGACCTATAAGAAGCTGGCAAAAGATGCGATCACGACCACTTACAAAAAGGTGAATGAGATGGTTTTGACTGAGACCAAAGTGTTTGGAAAAGAGATTGCAAATTCCCTTAAACTAGATGACTGAACTAAACCTTTAAGGGTAAAGACCCCACACTTTATCCTGAAAGACCACAAGGGAAACTTCCTTAACAAAACGTTGGTTCGATTAATCAACCCCACACGTTCGGACATCAGTTCTTTCAGCAAAAAGATCCTTGATAGAGTACTACCATAGCTGCATACAGCCTCACCTCTCCCACTTTGGAGCAGAACCTCTGAGGCAATCTCTTGCTTTCAACAATAGCTCGATAAACCAAACACCTGCAACTGGACATAGAAGACTATATATAAATATATATTTCATTTCATTTCATTTTACGTCCACTTTTTCCTTGCTTGCAAGGGTGGGACAGGAACTGATTCTGGCTTGATTTCTACAGCTGGATGCCCTTCCTAACACTAACCTCATTTACAGTGACTGCTTGGTGCTTTTCTGCCGTAGCACCTCCACGACCACTTTGTAGTGGAATGATGGGGACCTATTATCTCATTTCTACAGCTGAGTAAACTGGAGCAATGTGAAATAAAGTGTCTTGCTCAAGGAAACAACACATCACCCGATCTGAGAATTGAACTCATAACCTTTCGATTGCAAGGCCAATGCTCTAACCACTAAGCCATGTGCCTCCATGAAAGTATCAAATAAAATAAGAAAAAAGACAATACCAAGAAACAAAGGCAAATATGGTAAACTAAAATGTCTTGATACTTATATATATATATATATATATATATATATATATTAATATATATATATATATATATATATATATATTAATATATATATATGCATATATATAGCTGCATATATATATATATGCATATATATAGCTGTATGTCATTGACAGACGAGAGAAAAGAGTACTCAATATCAAAGTAGAGTTTAAATATTCATTTATTATAGCTCTGAGTTTTGTTAGGCTGGAGTTTCAACTGCACACTAACAGGATCATTGGACAAGACTAAATTTTCAGTAACAGGTACAGTAGAAGTGAAGAAAGACTCTTCTGAGTTTCAACAAAAGGTGAAGGAACACCTACTCCCTTTCAAACATTCAAGGAATCTATTTATATGAGCTGATAAAACCAAGAATACATTCAAATTAGATGATTCACTACTGTCCAGTAACATCATGATCACCTTCTTTTCTTTTCTTCTCCCACTTATTCCTGAGACGGTCGTGGGGTCAGAGTCCTCAAACACTCCCTCTAGTGGGTCCTGTCAGCAGCAACTGTCTCCAACTGATCTGGCTGGATCCCCCAAGTGAGACCAGCCAAGCTCATGGATGTTATCCAGCCATCTTGCTCGGGGTCTATCTTGGGTCTCCTACTAAAATCTGACCAGCGATTCTTTCCTGAGACATTCTAACCAGAGTCGTGATCTCTCAATTCAGAGAAATAGCAGCTCTAACTCGAGTGACTCTTTGATCTCCAATCTATGCACTTTATTGAGTAATGTTTCTCCAAAAACCCTTCGGAGGGTCCCCATTTCAACTGCTTGTATTTGAATGAACTGGATTGATGTGTGCATCCAAGTTGGAAGTGGTATCACGACTGGCAGGTGTACAATCAGTCAGCTGGAATTTGCAGACGACATGTTGTTACTCAACTTGACTGTTGATCTTCGACTTGCACTTGATAGGTTTGATGCCGAGTGCTGCATGGCTGGAATGGAAATCATAAACATCTACAGAGTGTATAATGGCATCAACAATGAAGCAATAAATGTTGCTACACAAATGGGAATAGCAGACAGAGTTTAGTTCACACCACAAAATCCCTACCTCCTGCTGTAGGACCATAAAGAAAATTTTACTGCAAACCCAAAATGAAAAAGTGGTAGAATGAGGAAGACAAATCGTTAAAAAGTATAAAGACCACAATTAGAAGATTTAACCCGTTAGCATTCACACTAATCTATATTTACTATTGGGATTTTGATATTAATTATTTTCAGAGCAATACCATAACATTAGTAGTATGAGTGGTCAGTTACAGTTGGTTTGAACAGAAAGAGGTGAGAAAATTCTGGCCGGATATGGTCGGTTTAAATGCTGAAAAATTGAGAAAGTGGTAGAATGAACCAAACAAATTGTTAAAAAATATAGACACCACAATCAGGAGATTTATCAATCTAAAGCAATGAAACTAGCAACGCCACCATTGAGTGATTCAATGGCATAGACAACGAAAACAACTGCAAGTTTGTACAATTTGACTTTGTTGATTTCTCCAGAAAATAAATTTAAATCCCACTTCTCCTCTCAACACCTGCATGCATTCAATAGTAAATGGATGCAGAATTCAACATCTCTGTCAAAATATATTTGATAATTGAAAGACAGTGGCATTACAGGTCCTACCATCAAAATGGAGCATTGTGGCAGAAGCAAAAGGCTATAACATTAGGCACGAGATGCTACTTGTGTACTTCTGAAAAGTTAAATATCCTCGCTTCTTCAACTAACGTCTTGAACTCACGGGAAGAAACAGTCACCTTGCCTGCATACGAGAAAGTTTAGCCTGTCACTTCAAATGTATCCTTTCCCCACTTTCCCAGAATTATACCAATCTGTATACCTGTTAACCGACTGGGTAATGTGTACCGGATTGTGCAAATAATGGAAAAACCCCCACCACTACCTTGTTTAGACTCTTTTGCCCACAACTACCATCTCCCAAACTTTACTGGATGTGGGTAATCCAGCACCAAAGCAATTTGTTTCACATATATTTCTGATATGTTATGTTATATTTCATAATTCCATATTTTATGATTCTCATAATGTTTATATTTTTTTTTATTTTTCCTATTTTATTTTTCATTTTTCCTTCCAACTACTGCTACTACCATAATTACGTATATATATATTTCACCACCCTTATATCTTATATGTGAAGGCGTGTGGCTGAGTGGTTAGAGAACTGGATTCACAATCTTGAGGTTGTGAGTTCGATTCCTGGACCGGGCGATGCGTTATGTTCTTGAGCAAGACACTTTATTTCACATTGCTCCTTCTACCTGGAGTTGTGACCAATAGATAGTATTAGCAATTGGAAAGACCAACGGAAATATTGTTTCCTCGGTCCGATTTGATGAAAGTCGATCGATCCTTTTATATCTTATGTTATATCCTGCTACCATATTTTATAATCTATATATATATATAGAGAGAGAGAGAGATCGACTTACTTGTGTACTACTAAAAATATGTTCACTTAAAAATAATTTTTAAATAATTGCAATATACACAGACATGTATATAATGTGAAATGAAACTGGAAGGCCCATATATATATAAATGTGTGTGTTTGTGTATGTATATATATGTGTGTGTGTGTATATATATGTGGGTGTCTGTGATCTACATACACTGGTCATAGACACACATACATATACTCAACAGCTCTCTCTCTCTTCTATTCTCCTTCTCTGTTTCTCTCACAACCACTATCTCTTTCTCTTGATCCTTCTCTCTATGAAGGTACCCAGAAAAGCCCATCTCTCGGGAGGGTCGAATGTTACAATGGGTTACATGTTAAAATATGACAGAGAAAACAGTGGTACTGAAATGAGGGACGGTGTGGTAAGGCATTTGTGAAGTAAAAATTAAAATAAAGTTAAAAATGAAAGTAAATCAGGAAGAGAAGTCTGTGAAGAGGATAATTTAAGGAAAGTGAAGAATAAGAGTTTATGGAGGATAAGTATCTGAAAGTGAGTTAAGTTTATATGAGCTGGAAAGCAAGTGTGATTTCATGTGTGGGCAACTGGTGAAAATTTGTTTTTGTATTTAGGCAGGTTTTTGGTGATTTAACGTTCTGTAAAATCCAATATTTTTCACTTATGCAGAGTGTGCATCTTGTTCCTCTTGCATATTCTTTAGATTGGTTCAAAATTGACCAATCCAATTTATATTGGTCTTTCAAATCCCATATTCTGCTAGCCAGAGCTGTTGTGAATCTTTTTTCTGCTTGTCGGAAAGATGTGACATGTGAGTAATAACGCGTTTTGAATTTGTCTTGTGTCATACCCACATATCGTTCGTTGGTGGCTGGTTGGTTGTCACTTTAGCCGCATTTACAATGGCTTTGGTGTTGCATTTACCTTGTAATGGGCATTCACTTTTGACTCTACAGGAGCAATTTTGATGTTCTCTGGGTGATTTCTTATTGATGATATAAGATTTAATAGGGGGACGGCAGGAGTAGCTAATTTTGACACGGTTTCTATTGAAGATCTTATATATAGTATCTATGTGTTTTAGGGAAATGTTTATCTAAGAGCTCTAGGAATTTTTTGCCTACACATATATATATATATATCATCATCATCATCATCATCATTTTACGTCCGCTTTTCCCTGCTTGCAAGGGTGGGACGGATCTTATTCAGCACAGCATCTCTCCACTCGTCACGGTCCCTCATCATCTCCACCGTGAGCTTCAATGATCTGAGGTCTGTTCTCACCACCTCCGCCCATGTTTTTCGTGGTCTACCTCTACCACGTCTTCCTTCAACTGGCATTTCCTGGCACTTCTTCACCCATCGGTCATCCTCCATGCGCATCACATGTCCATACCACCTCAGTCTCCTCTCCCGTACACTACATTCTATCCCTCTCAGACACAGTTTCTCTCTCAACACATTTATGCTGGGTCGTTCACGCACATGCGACTTCTACTGTCTAATTTCCCTGTACATCTACTGCATACATATTTCTCCCTACCTGTTAGTTTGCCTGCTATCCCGCTACATCTCTTGTGTACCCAGGACCTGCATTGTGTGCATTTTATAGAATTTATGCCAGTTCCTTTTCTGCATATCGAACATGGCCATTTCCCTGACGGAATCAGGGTTTTGTCCTCTTTTCTACTCATCAACACTTTTGTCTTAGCTAGATTTACTCTCAGTCCTCTTGCTTCCAACTGCTGTTTCCATAGCCGGAATTTATTCTCTAGCTCCTCTACTGATTCTGCCATAAGAGCCAGATCGTCAGCATAGAGAAGTTCCCATGGACAGCCAGTCTTAAACTCCTCTGTTATGGCTTGGAGGACTATAATGAACAAGAGCGGGCTGAGGACCGAACCCTGATGTACTCCTACTTGTATCTGGAATTCCTCACTAAACTCCATTCCTACCCTGACTTTACTGAGAGTACCTCTGTACAAAGTTTGCACTGTCCTCACAAGCCATTCCTCAACACCCAGCTTCCTTAGGGACCACCAGATGACAGATCGGGGTACCCTATCAAAGGCCTTTATATATATATATAAATTATTAAAAAAATAATGAATCAACAAAGAAACAGTTCCTTATATTAAACAAAAAAAAGTTCATTATTTTACGATCGTTTCTAGGACATATATGTGTTAGAATTGGTATGCATATTCTATAGATCTATGTACAATATTTATACAAACTATCAGAGGGAATATACATACCTTCACATATATATGCTGTCTTCAGAAATAATGATGCTTGTTTATTGATAAGAACAAAGATTCAATACAATAGGTCTGCTTGGGAACAGGTTTTGAATAGACAAATGAAATAGAGATTGAAATATATAAAAATCTATCAAGAAATATAGTTAGGTGTGTGTATATGTATGTAAATACGCTCACAGATGTGCAGATATGTGTATGCACATGTATACGTATAGTGAAAAAGTGTGTAAATCTAAAATTTAGGGCAAATGTATCTGTATGTCTGTAATCTACAGACAGAATAGATACATCATAAGTATATGAATATGAAGGCGTGCGCATAAACACGCCTACACACACGTACACTTAGATGCGGAAGTAAAAGAGGTAAGGGAGTGTAATAATTAAAGGAAAGTATCAATCTCGATATATTTATAAAAATGTAACAATAAATTAGAAAGAAAAAAATTTTAGAAAGAAAAAACTAAAAAAAAGAAGACAAAAAAAGGGGTACATACATACACAGACACGCATGTCTCACAAAAGAAACGCAAAAATATACATGCTTATATACACACGCACACTTACACATCCATACGTTCGATACGTACATACACACACACACACACACACACACACATACTTACACTCACGCATATTGACCTGTTTGCATGCACACGCATAAAAATAAGTAAAACATATACCCATACATATATATATATACACACACATACACATATACAAACCACACACACACACAGACATATATATATATACACAGTCACACACATATATACATATATCTACACATACATATATATGTATTTTTACACTCTCATACATACACATATACATACATACACACATCCACGCTTACATATACATATAATTATTGGGGGGGGGGAATTAAATTTATTAGTGGGAAATAGTAAATATATAGGTTTCAAGGAACATAGTCATAACCTGAAGTTAAAGCTTTATATGTGTTTACTTAATGGTATCAGTTTTAGGAAATGGTATTTGTAAGAAGGAAAGCCAAATTATGTAGTTCATCATATTAGAATATTAATTATAGGTTAACTAAAATAAAAATAGTTTATATATTAATTTCTAAGGTGTATACTAATTAGGTTTATAATATTTAAAGCGGAATTATGTAGTTCATCGGTAGTAGAATATTAATTATAGGTTAACTAAATTAAAAATAGTTTATATATTAATTTCTATAGTGTATATTAATTAGGTTTATAATATTTAAAGCAGAATTTTGTATTTTATCTGTAGTAGAATTTTAATTATAGGTTAACAAAATTAAAATTAATCTATATATTAATTTCAAAAATGTATATTAATTAGGTTTATATTTAAATGTTTTTCTCAGTTTATGATTACACGATATGTATTTCATCTGTAGTAGAATTTTAATTATAAGTTAACTAAAGTAAAATTATAGGTTAACTAAATTAAAATTAATCTTTATATTAATTTCTAAAGTGTATATTAATTAGGTTTATAATATTTAAAAGTTTTTCTCCGTTTATGATTACACGATATTTTGTTGTATTTCGTCTGTAGTAGAATTTTAATAATAGGTTAACTAAATTAAAATTAATCTATATATTAATTTCTAAAGTGTATATTAATTAGGTTTATAATATTTAAATGTTTTTCTCAGTTTATGATTACACGATATTTTGTATTTCATCTGTAGTAGAATTTTAATTATAGGTTAACTAAATTAAAATTATAGATTAACTACATTAAAATTAATTTATATATTAATTTCTAAAATGTATATTAATTAGGTTTATAATATTTAAATGTTTTTCTCAGTTTATGATTACACGATATTATTAATTCCTGTCGCTTATTTAATAGGATATCCTTAGATTTCCTTATTTCGAAAAGTTCTGGGGAACACAATCTACATTCATTTCTACTATTTTGATAAGGGGTGGCTCTTTTGAGCACACTCCAGGTCATGTCATATTCTATATTCCTCTTTCTATAACTATTAATTTTTTCTGCTAGAGATGTTGTATTAGCTAGTGCGGCATTTTTAAAACTATGTTTGTGGGTATTAAATCTTACCTTAAAATTGTTAGAAGTAGCTCCTATATATGAACAAATAGAGTCCTTAGTGTTAACTTTACATTTATATACTATGTTATTAACAAGGCAATTTCCTTTTAATGGGCAGTTTGCCTTGTTTCTACAGTTACAACTTTTCGTTAATCCTGTATTTGAGGAGATATTATGGCTAGTTTGATGTATTGGTGGTATACTTATGGGTTTTTTTACATTTATATGCATTATAGGCACTTATATTTTGTTTTATGTTTTTGGTTGTTGAGTATGAGAATTTAACTGTTGATCTATTTAAGATTTGATGGTATTTGTGGTTTGGCGGGAAGTTTTTCTCTAGGATATTAAAGAATTTTTTAGGTATATTATCCTTAACTTGTAAATTAAATGGAGCATTATACCAAGTAACTCGTCTATTACGGTTTCTATGTTGTTTATTGTTTTTATAGGATGCATCCTGATGTTTACTAGGAGAATTATTGTTAATGACCTCTCCACACACATTTTTAGTTAGATTTATTGATTTAGGTGTTTTAGCTTGTTTATTAGGAGTTTTATTATTAACATTTATTAGAGTTGTAGGATGAGTAGTTTTTTGAGAGTTACTATACTGTATATTAGAGGAGTTAGAGAAATTTGGTTTTATGTTGGTATTTTGGGGTATAGTGTGAGTGGCATTTAGGTGTGTACGTTTCATTTGGTGTTTGTTGGTAATATTAGGTTGTATGTTTGTAGTGTTATTGGTAGAAGGTATATATTCCAATCTATTTTTGTGGCCACTTCTAGCTAGAGCTTCGTTATAAAAGGTCGCATTTTTATCAAATACATCTTGGTTAGACGAAAGGTTAGAAATTCTAAGTGATATATTATATGCAAGGTTTTTAAGGATAGATTTAGGGTGATTAGATTGTGAGTGTATGTAGTGTAAATTTTGGTTGGGTTTATGGTAAGGTTGGTAGATACCCGTAGATAAGTCTGTTATATCTAGGAAATTAACTACTTTACTTGTGTTTTCAAATGTAATATCTAGACTATAATAGTCTTTAAGGAAAGTTCTAATAAGCTTTTTGTTTTTTTCTATCTCTGGGAGGCTAAGGTTATTGGAAAGAAGAAGACAGTCGTCACAATATAAACCACCTTTAAGGTGGGGAAAGGAAGCATTTATGTTAAAAAGAAGAAAGAGGCCCACAAGATCAGTAATTTGGGCAGAATCGCTTGAGCCCATAGTAATATCAAATAGATTACTATATGTGTTTCTGGTCCAGTATTCATTCTGAAATTCCAGTAGTGTTAGTCTAGCATGTGTAATAATATTAATGTCATCCAAAGTTAAGTTAGATCTATTTTTAGCAAATATCAAGGCTTTGTTCAGGAGTATAGGTGATATAGAAGAATAGTAATTATCTATATCAAATTGAAGCAGAGGATTTATATCTAATATTATTAAACCAGTTAATTACCTGGGATGTGTTTTCCCAGAGTGGTAAATTAACATATTTTCTTATTTGTGGGACGACTCTATCTAAAATTTTTTTACTAATTATTCCAATATCGGATTTGGAAGGGCATATAAGTCTTATAGAAGGATTATAGTTAAAGTTTGATTTATGATCTTTCAGGTTGAAGTGTGGTCTTTTCAATGCCAAAGGTTCAGTTCTATCTTCAATATTAAGTCTATTCACTATGCTGTGTGTTTTGTTGTTGATGTTGGTAAGTGACGCATTATTTGTTTTTTTATAATTTTTCCTGAGTTCCTTATATATGAACTCGTTGTAATTTTCAATATCCATGTGATATAAGTTTCCAGTTTTGTCCGAGTGGACATGGATTTTTTTAGGTCCAATAGGGTAGAATGAAGGTCCTTTTGAAAGTTAGATTTATACCTCTTAAATTTGAGGTGTTTGATTAAATTAAAAAGGTCTTTCTCAAAGTTTTCAAGTAGAGAGTTGTGTGGTGGATTTTTATATGTAGTGAAATCATACAGATATTTCCTATCTGTACATTTTGATTTTTTATCGAAGTGGTAGGCCCTCCATCTGACTCTTCTGATAAATTGGTTGGTTTTTTGTATCATAAGAAGTAAGAAATCATCCTTAGAAGGTAATGGTATATTCTTTAAAGAAGTTCCCAAGTATTGTTTTTCCATTGTGATATGGATAATGGACAAGAAAAAGAGCTCAACTATTTGTATATGGAGTTATAAAGCCATACATATATATGTATATATATATATATATATATATAAATTTACATACACATACAATACAAAAATAAGAATATCTCCGTGAAAATAGGAGCAAAGTATATATATACACGAGGCCATCTGTGACCCATTAGGTCACATTCACTTCAAAATATAAAAAAAAATTTGTTCACAGAGAAAACAGTGGTACTGAAATGAGGGACGGTGTGGTAAGGCATTTCTGATTATCCCTATGTTGAGTTCAAGTCGGGGTTAGTCCTTGGCACATGGCTGAATGTCTGGGCGGAGAAGGTGCTCTTCCTGGTGTGTCTACAGTTTATTATTATGTCAGAACTTGCCATTCTGAGTTCAAATCCCGCCGAGGTTAACTTTGCCTTTCATCCTTACGGGGTCGATAAAATAAAGTACCAGTAATCATCATCATCATCATTTCATTTTACGTCCGCTTTTTCCCTGCTTGCAAGGGTGGGACGGGAACTGATGCTGGCTTGATTTCTACAGCTGGATGCCCTTCCTAACACCAACCTCATTTACAGTGAGTGCTGGGTGCTTTTTTGCCGTGGCACCTCCACGACCACTTTGCAGTGGAATGATAGGGACCTCAGTCCCTATCATCTCATTTCTACAGCTGAGTAAACTGGAGCAATGTGAAATAAAGTGTCTTGCTCAAGGAAACAACACATCACCCGGTCTGAGAATTGAACTCACAATCTTTAGATTGCAAGGCCAATGCTCTAACCACTAAGCCATGTGCCTCCATAATGCACTGGGTAATTGCTGGCCTTGTGCCTAACGTAGAAACAACTATTATGTCAAAAAAAGGAGGAGAGGAACAAGCGACCTGCCAGCTGCTTGCTCCTCTGTACGAATGTTCTTGAAAATTTTTTGCTTACTATCGGATTTCTATCTCCTATCGACGGTGGCTGATCTCCTGTAGCCATCGGAGCTGCACCTCCTGGTGCTGGCCCAACATGAGGATCTCCCATGTTTTGAGATTCGTTTATTCCGCTGTCTTGTGGTGCAACTGCGTCAATCAAATCTTGATCCGAAATGTCGCAACTATCTTCTTGATTTTTTTTCGATTCTTCTTGTTCGATTCTTCTTTTTTTAGGAAAGACAGGAGGCATTAGTATATTTTTTGCCTTAATTATATTCCTAAGAACGACGATACTCCACTAATTTCCTTACTACAGTCTATTAATTTTTTATCTGCGTCTTCTGTTAATATATCTTGTTTATCATAATGTAAGTCGTGTTGTCTGCAGCAGTTATCTAATTCGTTAATCGGTTTCTCTTGAAAGTTATTAGTGTAAGGCCCACAGTAATTATAAAATGGTAAATGTAATGGCATGACTTACCGATAGTTCGTTCAACATTGTGCTATCTCTTGCCTTTAAATCTTCGTAATTCATTATTGTTGGTTTTATGTTTCAGTGGAGTATCGTTGTTCTTTTCAGCGCGGGCCCTTCTGCCTCTGTGACAGATTTTTCCGCGCAATGGTATTTATATGCTATTGTTTTTGCCACGTTTCATTTCGTCAGCATATTTTAATATCCAATCAGAATTAATCTTAGTCAGCAAAATATTTCCCACCACATAGTATTGAATACCTCCTCGTAATTTGAGAACCTGCCTGCGCTGTGCACTGCCCTTTTGGGAAGGGAGACAAGCCGGTCGGGAGGGAGGTGGAGGAATTCTAAGTATTTAGCGGATAGGCAAACGTTTATGGCTGATTTCAATTTAATGATCTCAGCCGCCTCAGCCAAGCACAACCTGCAGTGGTTTCTGTCATTGGGGAGTTGGGCCACGCATCTTTTAACTGACCATTTGATCTGGTATTCCATGTTCTTGTCTTTGAGGTCCCAGATCAAGTCCACCAGTCTGGTTTGGGATCGTTTGGGCCTGTGTTTAAAGGAGCTTTTGTGGTTATACCAGCGCTCGTTAAACGTAGCCGAGGTCGCACCTGTGTCTAATTCTAAAGTGACGTCTAAGACGTTCACTGTCCTACTGTTGGGTTCTATTTCTACCGCTAATCCTTGGGTCTTAAAGATATATCTAAGTCGTTTGTGTAGTCTAACTAATTGGCTATTATTGAATCCGCGGACCATGAGCAGGGCGTTGTCCTGGTACAAGCCTCCGCCCATGCTAGGGATCTCCGTTATTTTTTACAGCTGTGTCACCTTTATAAGGAACTTGAGTGATAAGTGACCTTAACAGCTCTATATTAGTGTTGTCTTTTGTTGGTAAGTTGTAAAGCTGTCTTACCATAGTTATTTATATTAACATTTATTTCTGAAATATTTATGAAGACCTATGGTGGGATCTTGACATTAATGGCTGAATGAAAAAGAAACAAATGTCGATATTCCAGATCATTGTTAACTTACAGTTCAACTTCTACAGCTGTGTCACCTTTATAAGGACCTTGAGTGATAAGTGACCTTAACAACAGCTCTATATTAGTGTTGTCTTTTGTTGGTAAGTTGTAAAGCTGACTTACCATAGTTATTTATATTAACATTTATTTCTGAAATATTTATGAAGACCCATAGTGGGATCTTGACATTAATGGCTGAATGAAAAAGAAACATTATTGTAAAAGAAACAAATGTCGATATTCCAGATCATTGTTAACTTACAGTTCAACTTCTTCTACAGCTGTGTCACCTTTATGAGGAACTTGAGTGACAAGTGACCTTAACAACTGCTCTATATTAGTGTTGTCTTTTGTTGGTAAGTTGTAAAGCTGTCTGACCAGAGTTATCTATATTGACATTTATTTCTGAAATATTTATGAAGACCCATGGTGGGATCTTGACATTAATGCCTGAATGAAAAAGAAACAAATGTGGATATTCCAGATCATTGTTAACTTACAGTTCAACTTCTACAGCTGTGTCACCTTTATAAGGAACTTGAGTGATAAGTGACCTTAACAACAGCTCTATATCAGTGTTGTCTTTTGTTGGTCAGTTCTAAAGCTGTCTTACCATAGTTATTTATATTAACATTTATTTCTGAAATATTTATGAAGACCCATGGTGGGATCTTGACATTAATGGCTGAATGAAAAAGAAACATTGTAAAAGAAACAAATGTGGATATTCCAGATCATTGTTAACTTACAGTTCAACTTCTACAGCTGTGTCACCTTTATAAGGAACTTGAGTGATAAGTGACCTTAACAGCTCTATATTAGTGTTGTCTTTTGTTGGTAAGTTGTAAAGCTGTCTTACCAGAGTTATCTATATTGACATTTATTTCTGAAATATTTATGAAGACCCATGGTGGGATCTTGACATTAATGCCTGAATGAAAAAGAAACAAATGTGGATATTCCAGATCATTGTTAACTTACAGTTCAACTTCTACAGCTGTGTCACCTTTATAAGGAACTTGAGTGATAAGTGACCTTAACAACAGCTCTATATCAGTGTTGTCTTTTGTTGGTAAGTTTTAAAGCTGTCTTACCATAGTTATTTATATTGACATTTATTTCTGAAATATTTATGAAGTCCCATGTTGGGATCTTGACATTAATGGCTGAATGAAAAACACAACATCATTGTAAAAGAAACAAATGTGGATATTCCTAATGAAATAACAAACGCAAGACAAGAATGAAATTTAATCCGTTTTATTATCAAAGTTACATAGATGAAATGCAGTACCAAGTTCAGTACAATATTGTCTGTTGGATTGTAGGTCACGGTGACAGATGCTATCAGGTTTCTTTTCTCTGCAGTTGACTTCAAACGGGTCTGTCGTGGCATTCGGACGGTAGTGTCTCCCAGTAATCATTAGCCATGTTATAATTTAATTCGTTATTCGTGATTTCGGAGGTTGATGCCTGTATTTCGTCATCTTTATTTTGGTAGCGTGTTTCGTCAATTTTGAGTTTCTTGCTGGTTGTTTCGTCTTTGATATTTTTGTTTGCAATCGCTGGTCTCTTTGTATTTATTCGTTCCGCTGGTGAGTAGAAATCGGCAACCATTTCTTCATAATAGCTTGCTTTTGGTAGGGATTCTAATTTTGTTGACATGTATTTATTATGCGTGTAGTCGTTAATGTATTCTCGCCATATGGTGAGCCACATCATTGGATTTAACTCTTTCTGGCCCCATTCTTTGAGTTTCGACATTGGTTTATTTGTATTATATAAGAACATTCGAGCCTTTAGTGCACCCTCGTCTTGCATGACACGGTCCCATGGGTCACTATTACCTGTACTGATGCATGGTGTTCTCTGCACGATCTGTTCATGTTGATGCTTTATATTAACATAGGTTTCACTTACCTCCGAGATGCATTTTGCTTCTTCTATATTTGTATTTGTAAACCACATTTCGTCCGTGAAGATGAGAGTTTTATCAACACAGGTACCGAAAGTGAAGTTATCTGTAGCTTGGCATCTCATTCTGCCACAATTCATTAAACCATTTCTTATGCTATAAAGAATGTAGCTCTTGCCACTGCTTGGGAGACCTGTGATATGTAATGTGTTTTTCTTTGGCAGGATTTTGTGGCATACATCGAATAAATCTTGACCAAATTTTATGTGGTCGATACAATGAAAAGATGTCCATTGTTCATATATGACGAGGCTTGTGTTCACTGGACAGTATCTGTTACAGTCGCTACCGAGCATGAGTCGTTCCTCTTGTACTTGCTACCGAGCATGAGTCGTTTCTCTTGTACTTGCTACCGAGCATGAGTCGTTTCTCTTGTACTTGCTACCGAGCATGAGTCGTTTCTCTTGTACTTGCTCCCGAGCATGAGTCGTTTCTCTTGTACTTGCTCCCGAGCATGAGTCGTTTCTCTTGTACTTGCTCCCGAGCATGAGTCGTTTCTCTTGTACTTGCTCCCGAGCATGAGTCGTTTCTCTTGTACTTGCTCCCGAGCATGAGTCGTTTCTCTTGTACTTGCTCCCGAGCATGAGTCGTTTCTCTTGTACTTGCTCCCGAGCATGAGTCGTTTCTCTTGTACTTGCTCCCGAGCATGAGTCGTTTCTCTTGTACTTGCTCCCGAGCATGAGTCGTTTCTCTTGTACTTGCTCCCGAGCATGAGTCGTTTCTCTTGTACTTGCTCCCGAGCATGAGTCGTTTCTCTTGTACTTGCTCCCGAGCATGAGTCGTTTCTCTTGTACTTGCTCCCGAGCATGAGTCGTTTCTCTTGTACTTGCTCCCGAGCATGAGTCGTTTCTCTTGTACTTGCTCCCGAGCATGAGTCGTTTCTCTTGTACTTGCTCCCGAGCATGAGTCGTTTCTCTTGTACTTGCTCCCGAGCATGAGTCGTTTCTCTTGTACTTGCTCCCGAGCATGAGTCGTTTCTCTTGTACTTGCTCCCGAGCATGAGTCGTTTCTCTTGTACTTGCTCCCGAGCATGAGTCGTTTCTCTTGTACTTGCTCCCGAGCATGAGTCGTTTCTCTTGTACTTGCTCCCGAGCATGAGTCGTTTCTCTTGTACTTGCTCCCGAGCATGAGTCGTTTCTCTTGTACTTGCTCCCGAGCATGAGTCGTTTCTCTTGTACTTGCTCCCGAGCATGAGTCGTTTCTCTTGTACTTGCTACCGAGCATGAGTCGTTTCTCTTGTACTTGCTCCCAAGTCGGAGTTATACGATTCTCTATTTGTAGCTGTGTTGCAGCGGGTTGTAACAAAGAAGAAAGATTCGGAGTATTTCGGTACACGGCATCCTAGGTGGCACCATTGTTCTCTTTACCAGCGGTACATACAAAATGAATAATTGTTTCTACTTTAGGCACAAGGCCAGCAATCACCCAGTGCATTACTGGTACTTTATTTTATTGACCCCGTAAGGATGAAAGGCAAAGTTAACCTCGGCGGGATTTGAACTCGGATCGTAAAGGGACGTAACTATGCTGGAAAGCATGGCATCCGACCCTCTACCGATACTGCCAATCCATCGCCCTCATACAAAATTAATAATGTCTCCAAGATCTGTCGAATTGCATTTCTTTATAAGGTCTTTGACAAAATTGAACTTATTTCCTCTGACCGTGTCATTTGTCTTTATTTTCATCGTTATTTCTTCAGTGTGATGGATTGGCAGTATCGGTAGAGTGTCGGACGCCATGCTTTGCAGCATAGTTACGTCCCTTTACGATCTGAGTTCAAATCCCGCCGAGGTTGACTTTGCCTTTCATCCTTACGGGGGTCGATAAAATAAAGTACCAGTAATGCACTGGGTAATTTGCTGGCCCCTTGTGCCTAAAGTAGAAACAGTTATTTCTTCAGTGTGAGCTGGTGTTAAATCTTCTTTTGCTACTGTTGACAGCATTCTTCGTTGTGAGGTTCTTGTTATGTTGTTGCATGCTATAAGTTGATATCTCTGTAGATATTCGCTAAAGCCAGCCGGTGATTGGATCTTAACTGCCTCCATCTCATATCCATTTATAGGGTCATCTTTCAGAATAGTTTTCTTCAGTTTTTGAAATGTGTGCTGTTTCGAGGGATGAGTCGAGTGCCAAGTAATAATATGGAAATGGTCTATGTCGTCACAATGCTTAATTCTGGATGGTCCTTTAGGGTGGTATATTATGATCGAGGTAAATATACGGAGCAGGCGGAATAATAATGCGTGTTCATCTTTGAATGACTTGTACTTTATCACTTGGTTGGGGTGTTTGTACAAGTTTGGTTCTCTCCACGTAAATTCTTTCTCCTCCTTCCATCGGTATACCCAAGTATATGTTGTAAGGTTGGTTGTGTTGGTGGGATCGTTGAAGCGTTTCTTTGTTTCTTGGTCCATCATGTTTGGTTGTCCGTTTACTTGTATCATCATGTTTGGTAGTTCAGAGGCTACTTGTTGACGAAGTGTCCACTCGCGTATTTATATGGGCCCTCCCTATCTTTTACATCTAATGTTCTGCCATGTTGCACGTTTTTGACAGGGTGACCGTGTTATGCCCCTAAGGTTGTTGTATCCGATGTATCGACCTCTATTAACATATATCTGAAAATAGGGTAGTGGATTATTTATGAATTGATCTTCTCCTCTCGAAACTATCCATTCCGAGCATATAATATTAGATATCTTGAAACCCGACTCTTTTATTCTCTAGGATGTTGCCATTTTAACCTGTGCCTTCCATTCAATTGGTTTTACCCATGACGTTAACCAATATGGTACTATGTAGTCTTCAGATCTGCAATTACCTCTGGTCATTGAGTCTTTCAAGCTAGGTGGCTGATTATCGCCTTCCATTTTCAATGTAATAAAATTTCCTGTTGATGAGTTCATGTCTGTACTTTTTACACAGTTGTGGAACTTCCTAGCGAATGTGACCTCTCTTCGATGTGGACCACTGGGTGTCGGTATTTCTTTTTGAGATCCCATTTGTCTACCTTGCCATCCTCCTCCACCATCCACTCTCTGAGACTCTTCATCCGTTTCCATGCTAGCCATATTAGCAGGGACCCCAGAATCAACAGTGTCGGTGTTGCTACCTCTAAAGTATGAATCAAGCCCTGTGTAACGCTTTGCTGCGATTGCTGCTGCAGCCAATATTCCAGTGGGTCCTGTTTTTAACAACCTCTCCGATGAATTTCTTGTCAGCGTACCAGGTTCGTATGTCAGGATTCCCGTAGGCTATATCGTGTTCTTTAGCAGCTTGGTCAAGACGGTTTCGCGCTACCCATTACTTCTTTTTTTTTTTATGTTCGTTCCGGGGCCTAGAAAGTTGTACCCTGGTACAGTATATTTCTTTGGAAGTGTTTGTTGTTTTTTTTTTGTTTTTTTTAATGTACTAGGCTGCTGGTCTTCTTCTGACTTCTTTCTCTTGCGAGCAGGGGGCATAATGATAAGTCGTATAGGTCTAGCTTTTATATATTGAGTAGAAATGAAAACTATTGAACTACATCGCTGGCATCGGTCTAAATTACTAGACAGGGCACCTCTTATGAAAGCGATATCAATGGTCACCGGTGGTTCCCACATTAATCGTATTATCGTTTCGTATTACATTTTATAATACAAGATATGGAGATGGTTGGGAGAACCACTGGTGTCTGTTCTACTCTACCACAGGCCAGATGTAGTGAGGTGTTACCCTCAAAACCCCAATATACAGGTCTGCTCCTCAGGCCAGATGTAGTGAGGTGTTACCCTCAAAACCCCAATATTCAGGTCTGCTCCTCAGTCAGGACAGATGTAGTGAGGTGTTACCCTCAAAATCCCTAATATTCGGGTCTGCTCCTCTGTCAGGTCAGATGTAGTGAGGTGTTACCCTCAAAATCCCCAATATTCAGGTCTGCTCCTCAGTCAGGACAGATGTAGTGAGGTGTTACCCTCAAAATCCCTAATATTCGGGTCTGCTCCTCAGTCAGGACAGATGTAGTGAGGTGTTACCCTCAACATCCCCAATATTCAGGTCTGCTCCTCAGTCAGGACAGATGTAGTGAGGTGTTACCCTCAACATCCCCAATATTCAGGTCTGCTCCTCAGTCAGGACAGATGTAGTGAGGTGTTACCCTCAACATCCCCAATATTCAGGTCTGCTCCTCAGGCCAGATGTAGTGAGGTGTTACCCTCAAAAACCCCAATATTCAGGTCTGCTCCTCAGGCCAGATGTAGTGAGGTGTTACCCTCAACATCCCCAATATTCAGGTCTGCTCCTCAGTCAGGACATGTAGTGAGGTGTTACCCTCAACATCCCCAATATTCAGGTCTGCTCCTCAGTCAGGACAGATGTAGTGAGGTGTTACCCTCAACATCCCCAATATTCAGGTCTGCTCCTCAGTCAGGACAGATGTAGTGAGGTGTTACCCTCAACATCCCCAATATTCAGGTCTGCTCCTCAGTCAGGACAGATGTAGTGAGGTGTTACCCTCAACATCCCCAATATTCAGGTCTGCTCCTCAGGCCAGATGTAGTGAGGTGTTACCCTCAACATCCCCAATATTCAGGTCTGCTCCTCAGTCAGGACAGATGTAGTGAGGTGTTACCCTCAACATCCCCAATATTCAGGTCTGCTCCTCAGTCAGGACTGATGTAGTGAGGTGTTACCCTCCAAACCCCAATATTCAGGTCTGCTCCTCAGGCCAGATGTAGTGAGGTGTTACCCTCAAAATCCCCAATATTCAGGTCTGCTCCTCAGTCAGGCCAGATGTAGTGAGGTGTTACCCCTCAACATCCCCAATATTCGGGTCTGCTCCTCAGTCAGGACAGATGTAGTGAGGTGTTACCCTCAAAATCCCCAATATTCGGGTCTGCTCCTCAGTCAGGTCAGATGTAGTGAGGTGTTACCCTCAAAATCCCCAATATTCAGGTCTGCTCCTCAGTCAGGACAGATGTAGTGAGGTGTTACCCTCAAAACCCCAATATTCAGGTCTGCTCCTCAGTCAGGACAGATGTAGTGAGGTGTTACCCTCAAAATCCCCAATATTCGGGTCTGCTCCTCAGTCAGGTCAGATGTAGTGAGGTGTTACCCTCAAAATCCCCAATATTCAGGTCTGCTCCTCAGTCAGGACAGATGTAGTGAGGTGTTACCCTCAAAATCCCCAATATTCGGGTCTGCTCCTCAGTCAGGACAGATGTAGTGAGGTGTTACCCTCAAAATCCCCAATATTCAGGTCTGCTCCTCAGTCAGGACAGATGTAATGAGGTGTTACCCTCAAAACCCCAATATTCAGGTCTGCTCCTCAGTCAGGACAGATGTAGTGAGGTGTTACCCTCAAAATCCCCAATATTCGGGTCTGCTCCTCAGTCAGGTCAGATGTAGTGAGGTGTTACCTTCAAAATCCCCAATATTCAGGTCTGCTCCTCAGTCAGGACAGATGTAGTGAGGTGTTACCCTCAAAATCCCCAATATTCGGGTCTGCTCCTCAGTCAGGACAGATGTAGTGAGGTGTTACCCTCAAAACCCCAATATTCAGGTCTGCTCCTCAGTCAGGACAGATGTAGTGAGGTCTTACCCTCAAAATCCCTAATATTCAGGTCTGCTCCTCAGTCAGGACAGATGTAGTGAGGTCTTACCCTCAAAATCCCTAATATTCAGGTCTGCTCCTCTGTCAGGTCAGATGTAGTGAGGTGTTACCCTCAAAATCCCCAATATTCAGGTCTGCTCCTCAGGCCAGATGTAGTGAGGTGTTACCCTCAACATCCCCAATATTCAGGTCTGCTCCTCAGTCAGGACAGATGTAGTGAGGTCTTACCCTCAAAATCCCTAACATTCGGGTCTGCTCCTCTGTCAGGTCAGATGTAGTGAGGTGTTACCCTCAAAATCCCCAATATTCAGGTCTGCTCCACAGTCAGGCCAGATGTAGTGAGGTGTTACCCCTCAACATGCCCAATATTCGGGTCTGCTCCTCAGTCAGGACAGATGTAGTGAGGTGTTACCCTCAAAATCCCCAATATTCAGGTCTGCTCCTCAGTCAGGCCAGATGTAGTGAGGTGTTACCCTCAACATCCCCAATATTCAGGTCTGCTCCTCAGTCAGGACAGATGTAGTGAGGTGTTACCCTCAACATCCCCAATATTCAGGTCTGCTCCTCAGTCAGGCCAGATGTAGTGAGGTGTTACCCTCAACATCCCCAATATTCAGGTCTGCTCCTCAGGCCAGATGTAGTGAGGTGTTACCCTCAACATCCCCAATATTCAGGTCTGCTCCTCAGTCAGGACAGATGTAGTGAGGTCTTACCCTCAAAATCCCTCACATTCGGGTCTGCTCCTCTGTCAGGTCAGATGTAGTGAGGTGTTACCCTCAAAATCCCCAATATTCAGGTCTGCTCCTCAGTCAGGACAGATGTAGTGAGGTGTTACCCTCAAAATCCCCAATATTCGGGTCTGCTCCTCAGTCAGGACAGATGTAGTGAGGTCTTACCCTCAAAATCCCTAACATTCGGGTCTGCTCCTCTGTCAGGTCAGATGTAGTGAGGTGTTACCCTCAACATCCCCAATATTCAGGTCTGCTCCTCAGTCAGGACAGATGTAGTGAGGTGTTACCCTCAACATCCCCAATATTCAGGTCTGCTCCTCAGGCCAAATGTAGTGAGGTGTTACCCTCAACATCCCCAATATTCAGGTCTGCTCCTCAGTCAGGACAGATGTAGTGAGGTCTTACCCTCAAAACCCCAATATTCAGGTCTGCTCCTCAGTCAGGACAGATGTAGTGAGGTGTTACCCTCAAAATCCCCAATATTCAGGTCTGCTCCTCAGTCAGGACAGATGTAGTGAGGTGTTACCCTCAAAATCCCTCACATTCGGGTCTGCTCCTCTGTCAGGTCAGATGTAGTGAGGTGTTACCCTCAAAATCCCCAATATTCAGGTCTGCTCCTCAGTCAGGACAGATGTAGTGAGGTGTTACCCTCAAAATCCCCAATATTCGGGTCTGCTCCTCAGTCAGGACAGATGTAGTGAGGTGTTACCCTCAAAACCCCAATATTCAGGTCTGCTCCTCAGGCCAGATGTAGTGAGGTGTTACCCCCAAAACCCCAATATTCAGGTCTGCTCCTCAGTCAGGACAGATGTAGTGAGGTCTTACCCTCAAAATCCCTAATATTCAGGTCTGCTCCTCAGTCAGGACAGATGTAGTGAGGTGTTACCCTCAACATCCCCAATATTCAGGTCTGCTCCTCAGTCAGGCCAGATGTAGTGAGGTGTTACCCTCAACATCCCCAATATTCAGGTCTGCTCCTCAGGCCAGATGTAGTGAGGTGTTACCCTCAACATCCCCAATATTCAGGTCTGCTCCTCAGTCAGGACAGATGTAGTGAGGTCTTACCCTCAAAATCCCTCACATTCGGGTCTGCTCCTCTGTCAGGTCAGATGTAGTGAGGTGTTACCCTCAACATCCCCAATATTCAGGTCTGCTCCTCAGTCAGGACAGATGTAGTGAGGTGTTACCCTCAACATCCCCAATATTCAGGTCTGCTCCTCAGGCCAAATGTAGTGAGGTGTTACCCTCAACATCCCCAATATTCAGGTCTGCTCCTCAGTCAGGACAGATGTAGTGAGGTCTTACCCTCAAAACCCCAATATTCAGGTCTGCTCCTCAGTCAGGACAGATGTAGTGAGGTGTTACCCTCAAAATCCCCAATATTCAGGTCTGCTCCTCAGTCAGGACAGATGTAGTGAGGTGTTACCCTCAAAATCCCCAATATTCGGGTCTGCTCCTCAGTCAGGACAGATGTAGTGAGGTGTTACCCTCAAAACCCCAATATTCAGGTCTGCTCCTCAGGCCAGATGTAGTGAGGTGTTACCCTCAAAACCCCAATATTCAGGTCTGCTCCTCAGTCAGGACAGATGTAGTGAGGTCTTACCCTCAAAATCCCTAATATTCAGGTCTGCTCCTCAGTCAGGACAGATGTAGTGAGGTGTTACCCTCAACATCCCCAATATTCAGGTCTGCTCCTCAGTCAGGCCAGATGTAGTGAGGTGTTACCCTCAACATCCCCAATATTCAGGTCTGCTCCTCAGGCCAGATGTAGTGAGGTGTTACCCTCAACATCCCCAATATTCAGGTCTGCTCCTCAGTCAGGCCAGATGTAGTGAGGTGTTACCCTCAACATCCCCAATATTCAGGTCTGCTCCTCAGGCCAGATGTAGTGAGGTGTTACCCTCAACATCCCCAATATTCAGGTCTGCTCCTCAGTCAGGACAGATGTAGTGAGGTCTTACCCTCAAAATCCCTCACATTCGGGTCTGCTCCTCTGTCAGGTCAGATGTAGTGAGGTGTTACCCTCAAAATCCCCAATATTCAGGTCTGCTCCTCAGTCAGGACAGATGTAGTGAGGTGTTACCCTCAAAATCCCCAATATTCGGGTCTGCTCCTCAGTCAGGACAGATGTAGTGAGGTCTTACCCTCAAAATCCCTAACATTCGGGTCTGCTCCTCTGTCAGGTCAGATGTAGTGAGGTGTTACCCTCAACATCCCCAATATTCAGGTCTGCTCCTCAGTCAGGACAGATGTAGTGAGGTGTTACCCTCAACATCCCCAATATTCAGGTCTGCTCCTCAGGCCAAATGTAGTGAGGTGTTACCCTCAACATCCCCAATATTCAGGTCTGCTCCTCAGTCAGGACAGATGTAGTGAGGTCTTACCCTCAAAACCCCAATATTCAGGTCTGCTCCTCAGTCAGGACAGATGTAGTGAGGTGTTACCCTCAAAATCCCCAATATTCAGGTCTGCTCCTCAGTCAGGACAGATGTAGTGAGGTGTTACCCTCAAAATCCCTCACATTCGGGTCTGCTCCTCTGTCAGGTCAGATGTAGTGAGGTGTTACCCTCAAAATCCCCAATATTCAGGTCTGCTCCTCAGTCAGGACAGATGTAGTGAGGTGTTACCCTCAAAATCCCCAATATTCGGGTCTGCTCCTCAGTCAGGACAGATGTAGTGAGGTGTTACCCTCAAAACCCCAATATTCAGGTCTGCTCCTCAGGCCAGATGTAGTGAGGTGTTACCCTCAAAACCCCAATATTCAGGTCTGCTCCTCAGTCAGGACAGATGTAGTGAGGTCTTACCCTCAAAATCCCTAATATTCAGGTCTGCTCCTCAGTCAGGACAGATGTAGTGAGGTGTTACCCTCAACATCCCCAATATTCAGGTCTGCTCCTCAGTCAGGCCAGATGTAGTGAGGTGTTACCCTCAACATCCCCAATATTCAGGTCTGCTCCTCAGGCCAGATGTAGTGAGGTGTTACCCTCAACATCCCCAATATTCAGGTCTGCTCCTCAGTCAGGACAGATGTAGTGAGGTCTTACCCTCAAAATCCCTCACATTCGGGTCTGCTCCTCTGTCAGGTCAGATGTAGTGAGGTGTTACCCTCAACATCCCCAATATTCAGGTCTGCTCCTCAGTCAGGACAGATGTAGTGAGGTGTTACCCTCAACATCCCCAATATTCAGGTCTGCTCCTCAGGCCAAATGTAGTGAGGTGTTACCCTCAACATCCCCAATATTCAGGTCTGCTCCTCAGTCAGGACAGATGTAGTGAGGTCTTACCCTCAAAACCCCAATATTCAGGTCTGCTCCTCAGTCAGGACAGATGTAGTGAGGTGTTACCCTCAAAATCCCCAATATTCAGGTCTGCTCCTCAGTCAGGACAGATGTAGTGAGGTGTTACCCTCAAAATCCCCAATATTCGGGTCTGCTCCTCAGTCAGGACAGATGTAGTGAGGTGTTACCCTCAAAACCCCAATATTCAGGTCTGCTCCTCAGGCCAGATGTAGTGAGGTGTTACCCTCAAAACCCCAATATTCAGGTCTGCTCCTCAGTCAGGACAGATGTAGTGAGGTCTTACCCTCAAAATCCCTAATATTCAGGTCTGCTCCTCAGTCAGGACAGATGTAGTGAGGTGTTACCCTCAACATCCCCAATATTCAGGTCTGCTCCTCAGTCAGGCCAGATGTAGTGAGGTGTTACCCTCAACATCCCCAATATTCAGGTCTGCTCCTCAGGCCAGATGTAGTGAGGTGTTACCCTCAACATCCCCAATATTCAGGTCTGCTCCTCAGTCAGGACAGATGTAGTGAGGTCTTACCCTCAAAATCCCTCACATTCGGGTCTGCTCCTCTGTCAGGTCAGATGTAGTGAGGTGTTACCCTCAACATCCCCAATATTCAGGTCTGCTCCTCAGTCAGGACAGATGTAGTGAGGTGTTACCCTCAACATCCCCAATATTCAGGTCTGCTCCTCAGGCCAAATGTAGTGAGGTGTTACCCTCAACATCCCCAATATTCAGGTCTGCTCCTCAGTCAGGACAGATGTAGTGAGGTCTTACCCTCAAAACCCCAATATTCAGGTCTGCTCCTCAGTCAGGACAGATGTAGTGAGGTGTTACCCTCAAAATCCCCAATATTCAGGTCTGCTCCTCAGTCAGGACAGATGTAGTGAGGTGTTACCCTCAAAATCCCTCACATTCGGGTCTGCTCCTCTGTCAGGTCAGATGTAGTGAGGTGTTACCCTCAAAATCCCCAATATTCAGGTCTGCTCCTCAGTCAGGACAGATGTAGTGAGGTGTTACCCTCAAAATCCCCAATATTCGGGTCTGCTCCTCAGTCAGGACAGATGTAGTGAGGTCTTACCCTCAAAATCCCTAACATTCGGGTCTGCTCCTCTGTCAGGTCAGATGTAGTGAGGTGTTACCCTCAACATCCCCAATATTCAGGTCTGCTCCTCAGTCAGGACAGATGTAGTGAGGTGTTACCCTCAACATCCCCAATATTCAGGTCTGCTCCTCAGGCCAAATGTAGTGAGGTGTTACCCTCAACATCCCCAATATTCAGGTCTGCTCCTCAGTCAGGACAGATGTAGTGAGGTCTTACCCTCAAAACCCCAATATTCAGGTCTGCTCCTCAGTCAGGACAGATGTAGTGAGGTCTTACCCTCAAAATTCCTAATATTCAGGTCTGCTCCTCAGTCAGGACAGATGTAGTGAGGTCTTACCCTCAAAATCCCTAACATTCGGGTCTGCTCCTCTGTCAGGTCAGATGTAGTGAGGTGTTACCCTCAAAATCCCCAATATTCAGGTCTGCTCCACAGTCAGGCCAGATGTAGTGAGGTGTTACCCCTCAACATCCCCAATATTCGGGTCTGCTCCTCAGTCAGGACAGATGTAGTGAGGTGTTACCCTCAAAATCCCCAATATTCAGGTCTGCTCCTCAGTCAGGCCAGATGTAGTGAGGTGTTACCCTCAACATCCCCAATATTCAGGTCTGCTCCTCAGTCAGGACAGATGTAGTAAGGTGTTACCCTCAACATCCCTAATATTCAGGTCTGCTCCTCAGTCAGGACAGATGTAGTGAGGTGTTACCCTCAACATCCCCAATATTCAGGTCTGCTCCTCAGGCCAGATGTAGTGAGGTGTTACCCTCAACATCCCCAATATTCAGGTCTGCTCCTCAGTCAGGACAGATGTAGTGAGGTCTTACTCTCAAAATCCCTAACATTCGGGTCTGCTCCTCTGTCAGGTCAGATGTAGTGAGGTGTTACCCTCAAAATCCCCAATATTCAGGTCTGCTCCACAGTCAGGCCAGATGTAGTGAGGTGTTACCCTCAACATCCCCAATATTCAGGTCTGCTCCTCAGTCAGGACAGATGTAGTGAGGTGTTACCCTCAACATCCCCAATATTCAGGTCTGCTCCTCAGTCAGGACAGATGTAGTGAGGTGTTACCCTCAACATCCCCAATATTCAGGTCTGCTCCTCAGTCAGGACAGATGTAGTGAGGTGTTACCCTCAACATCCCCAATATTCAGGTCTGCTCCTCAGTCAGGACAGATGTAGTGAGGTGTTACCCTCAACATCCCCAATATTCAGGTCTGCTCCTCAGTCAGGACAGATGTAGTGAGGTGTTACCCTCAACATCCCCAATATTCAGGTCTGCTCCTCAGGCCAGATGTAGTGAGGTGTTACCCTCAAAAACCCCAATATTCAGGTCTGCTCCTCAGGCCAGATGTAGTGAGGTGTTACCCTCAACATCCCCAATATTCAGGTCTGCTCCTCAGTCAGGACATGTAGTGAGGTGTTACCCTCAACATCCCCAATATTCAGGTCTGCTCCTCAGTCAGGACAGATGTAGTGAGGTCTTACCCTAAAAATCCCTAATATTCGGGTCTGCTCCTCTGTCAGGTCAGATGTAGTGAGGTGTTACCATCAAAATCCCCAATATTCAGGTCTGCTCCTCAGTCAGGACAGATGTAGTGAGGTGTTACCCTCAACATCCCCAATATTCAGGTCTGCTCCTCAGTCAGGACAGATGTAGTGAGGTGTTACCCTCAACATCCCTACTATTCACGTCTGCTCCACAATCAGGCCAGATGTAGTGAGGTATTTTGTTTTAGACCCTCTACCCCCCCCCCCCCCCTGCTCATGCTGTTATCGAAGAGTATCCATTTCTCATCATACGTAATGAGTCGATGCAAAAATGGATGTCTTTCAAGCCGAGAAACCAACATTGAGCACACTAGGCGAGAGATTCTGAGAGAAATACTACGAGGAACCGATTTAATCATGGAAAGTGGATGATTTGAGTTGTAATTAATATAGGTAAGGTTCTCGTTTATCTTGTGGAAGGGCCGTATCAATCCTGGCTTCAAATTAAGAGTTACGTCTAGAAAATTCACTTCTTTAAGATTGTACTCATACGTTATTTTCAGACCCAGTTCGCTAAAACATTTCTCAATGTTTTTGCGTAGCCTTTCTATATTCTGGTTATAAGATTGTACTCATTCGTTATTTTCAGACCCAGTTCGCTAAAACATTTCTCAATGTTTTTGCGTAGCCTTTCTATATTCTGGTTATAAGATTGTACTCATTCGTTATTTTCAGACCCAGTTCGCTAAAACATTTCTCAATGTTTTTGCGTAGCCTTTCTATATTCTGGTTATAAGATTGTACTCATTCGTTATTTTCAGACCCAGTTCGCTAAAACATTTCTCAATGTTTTTGCGTAGCCTTTCTATATTCTGGTTATAAGATTGTACTCATTCGTTATTTTCAGACCCAGTTCGCAAAAACATTTCTCAATGTTTTTGCGTAGCCTTTCTATATTCTGGTTATAAGATTGTACTCATTCGTTATTTTCAGACCCAGTTCGCTAAAACATTTCTCAATGTTTTTGCGTAGCCTTTCTATATTCTGGTTATAAGATTGTACTCATTCGTTATTTTCAGACCCAGTTCGCTAAAACATTTCTCAATGTTTTTGCATAGCCTTTCTATATTCTGGTTATAAGATTGTACTTGGCTGTGGTGGAATTAGTTATTTTCAGGCTCTGTTCGAATTTGTTGTGGTATCAGTGTTTTTTTTAATTTTATATTAGTGACCATATCCAATAGACTATATATATGTATATATATTCACCATCCCAACACAAAATATGAACAGACCTACTTCAACTCTTGATTTTTAATATTTGATAAGATGGATAACATCGAAACCGGTAATATTATTTTATATATCTTGTGCTAATCGTCTTGTGCTAATTGTAACACTTCGAATTTACCTACTGCTTTATTCATATCTGTGCTTTTCACACAGTTATGATACTTTCGAGTGAATGTGATCGTTTTTCTGTAAGGTCCTGTAGGTGGAGGTATGGTAGCACCTTGACCATGTGCTGTACCACCCCATCCACCACCTCCGTCATCCGTCCCCATGCTAGCCATATTATTATCCACGCTATTATCAGTATTGTTAGGCTGCTCAGGTCGAAAGTAGTTATCAAGACTGGAATAGCTAAGCAGCCTCACCACCAGGAACATCACCTGATACATTGGTAATAGAAATAATTGTTGTAAACTTACTATGAAACAGCTTCATGTAGTTTCTTATCAGTTATGTTATCCTTTATCTGTAAACCTGCTTTTGCTCCAGATAAATTCTCTATTTTAGCTGTTCATATATATATATATATCCTCCCATGGGTACATGCTGAAGCATATAAACAATATGCCCCCACACCCCCCACCGCAAGGTGGTCGTGGAGGTGCCACGGCAAAAAAGCACCCAGCCCACACTGTAAAGTGGACGTGTAGGCGCCACGAAAAAGCACCCAGCACTCACTGTAAATGAGGTTGGTGTTAGGAAGGGCATCCAGCTGTAGAAATCAAGCCAGATCAGTTCCTGTATGAGCAAGGCATGGTCAGCCGACCAGACACTGCACACAACAGGACAACCCGTCTAACCCATGCTAGCGTGGAAGAACGGACGTAAAACGGTGATGATGATGATGATCCTATTACCTTTAAAAATATTTCTAAATAATGAAAATATTTTAAAGAAAGCTAAATATAAATATTTACTCTTGCTCCACGCATCACACAGAGCTAACCCTTATTCTCAAGAGAGCTTTGGCCCTAGCAAACATCCTCTCAATCTTGGAACCGTCTGCGTTGCCCATGCTGGGTTGCCTCAAAAATTATTAGAGGGGTTTCCCAGTGCTCCTTGTGATACTGTTATCTAATTTTCTCTTTACTCTGTTGACGTGACTCTTAGTTTTCGGTGAGTCGAAATCAGAAGGTATTATAGTGTACAGAGTGGAGTCTGGTGTTGTATTTACAGCAGTATATATCTCAGTATATTTGTGGTCAATATACTTGTAGTGACCTACATTCCGCGGGCTCACATACATTCTCTGTGCGTGATTTGGCTCAGCTCAGCCAATCAGCGCCAGTAGAAGAGGATGTATCCCTATGCGTCCTGAGGGAGAAATTACCCGCAAAGATTTGAAGAATCTCTCTCTTGCAGCTCGACCGACTACTTTTCTTTCGCCGTGAAATCACTAGCCAATATGTAACACAACAATTTAACCACGGCCTGGCAAAACTTGAACAGCCAGTAGACCGTGCCTTTCTGAAATCTTAATTCGTTTGTTTTATTTCTCTTGGCATGCCAGCTCAACCTTTGTTAATAAATAATGTAAAACATGCTAAAGTTGTTGTCCTTATTCCTATCATATCTTTCTACCAAAGGTGGTTCCTCGTGGCAACATTACAACTTCTAAATATACTTCTGCTAAATACTTGTCGATAAATGGCTTACATACTGTTAACCACATAAGTGGATTCAGTTCCTCCTTTCCCCAGTCTTTTTTGTTTTTTTAATAATAAAAATACAATACATATTGATTTTCTCCTGGTCGAATCTAATGTATCGATTTTTGAACGTAAGTGACGAGTTATTTCCCTTTGTTCTGTTTACATTTTCTGCGTGCAATAATTAAAAAAATTACGCTGGCTTTCTCAGCGTTTAAAATGACATTAACACAATACACGAACAGTTGTCGAGCCAGCAAAATTTTGACCTGCAAAATTCATCAGTTCGAACACTAAGCTTCCGTTTTGCTTCATTTCCATTTAAAAGCCTTTTAAAACAATATTTTTACTTGAAAACAAGTCTATTTAAAGACTACGTAAAACAAGCAAATATTTCGTAAAAAAAAGCAAAAATTATATAAGTTTATTTAAAATATATGTATCTGTAAATTTCGTTAGGCGTGCAGACAGACAGTCGTGCAGACAGACTTTAAGCCAAAAAAGAAACTTAACATTGTAACTTTAACACAGCTACTGAGCGACCCCGAGCAACGCCAGGCTTTACTGCTAGTATTATATGAAAGTGGTTAAACGCATTCCACTCTTTCTTTTGGCATATTATGTTATTTTTCGGATGGTATATGACTGTCGCTCCCTGACAGTGAATGAACTCCTTCAATTTGTAATTGCTGCTTATTTGGGAGATGTTTTTTCGGGTTTCGTCGTCGTTGTATTCGTTTATGTTCAGTTGGAAATGTTTTATGGGCACTAATCCTTTGTCCCAATAGTAATCGTTTGTGTCTATCCATGGATAGATGCACATGTATAATTTGTGCCCAACGTTCTGAAATGGAAAATGGTTACATTGTAATACTACTTTAACGATGTGCTTGGCGAGTTTTACCAACTCTCGTTATTTCATATACTTCTGAGTAATAAGTTATCGTTATCATAAATGATATTTTTGATGGGTTATTTTGTGAATCTAATATAGGTACTGAGTCTAAAGTAGCTATTGGTGGAGGATTTGATAGATTTATAGGAAAGGGCTGTGGATTGGCAGTATCGATAGAGGGTCGGACTCCATGCTTTGACGCATAGAGTTACGGCCCTTTCCATTCTGAGTTCAAATCCCGCCGGGGTTAACTTTGCCTTTCATCCTTACGGGGTCGATAAAATAAAGTACCAGTAATGCACTGGGTAATTGCTGGCCTTGTGCCAAAAGTATAAAAAGTTATTTCATAATTACGTAAATCTTGTGGCCATTTACATAAGTTAGTTTTAGCTGAATTCATTATTGTTGCGTTAGCTGTACCCCAAGCCATCCAACCCATTGTTTGAGGACTTCCCGATATGTATTCGAAATCTACTTCTGAATAATAAGTTATCGTTATCATAAATGATATTTTTGATGGGTTATTTTGTGAATCTAATATAGGTACTGAGTCTAAAGTAGCTATTGGTGGAGGATTTGATGGATTTATAGGAAACTGTGTTAGATGTGATCTACCCGTATTTTCTTCCTCTTCAGTTTTATCTACTGGGATCTGTATTACTGGTTGATAGGCTTGGAGTTCTTTTAAGTATACGTTCTTGCTGATGCTTGACATTAATGTAGGTTTCAGTACCCTCCAGGATACATTTTTAGCAGTATTAGTTATAGAGTAGTCGCCACTTTAGCAGGGTGGTAGTATCAGTGGTCGTTAGTTGCCAGTGTGGTAAGTGATAGTATCCTCGTTGGATTATCTTGTTGACATAGACGTGAGGGAAGGTCCCTCGATCTATTTACCATCTATTTACAATATTCCTTTCGTCAGGTCGCCAATTCCAGCAGCATGGATTAAAGTTGTTATTGAGACACGAGTAACATAACGACTTCAACCGCAGTAATTAGAGATGAAATCTTTGTTTATTTATATGGTTGAAGTTACAGATAAAAAGAGGTTACAAAAGGGAATGTGCCATTGCGCCGTTAAGCCAGCGAGGCTAGTGGTGCAATATCTCACTGCTACATTATGCGTGTTGCTGGCTCGAAGTTTCTAGTACAAGAGAGAGATTCTTCAAATCTTCGCGGGGAATTTCTTCCTCAGGGCGCGTAGGGAGACATCCTCTTCTACTGGCGCTGATTGGCTGAACTGAGCCAAATCACGCACAGAGAATGTATGTGAGCCCGCGGAATGTAGGTCACTACACATTTACCCTCCTCGATGTTATTGTTGGTGAACCACATCTCGTCAGTATAGATTAGCCGTTTATCCGCACAACTACCGAACGTGAAGCTGTCGGCTGCCTGGCATCGCATTTTTCCACTGTTAATGAGTCCATTCCGTATAGATCTCAGGACGTAAGGTTTATCAGAATTTGAAACTCCAGTTATGTGCAGACCGCTGATTTTCGGATTGATCTTGTGGCACACTTCGAAAGTCTCTTGTGCAAATTTTTTGTGATCAATGTGGTGGTGTTTAAGCCATTCCATGAAAATGTTTAATGAAGTCTGGACTGAGTGGTATCGCAGGTATTAGTGTATATATGGTTTCATTATGATTAAGTATATCATTTGTATCGAAAAGATCATCAGCTACGGTAATGCGTCCATATACTCGTCCAGACATTTGCTATGAGATTGTAGTAAAATCATGCCCTGTGGTGCTTTGTTTTAAATAAAGACTATTCTCTGCCCTTCTGACCCCAATCCGTTCTCATTCTCTGCCCTTCTGACCCCAATCCGTTCTCATTCTCTGCCCTTCTGACCCCAATCCGTTCTCATTCTCTGCCCTTCTGACCCCAATCCGTTCTCATTCTCTGCCCTTCTGACCCCAATCCGTTCTCATTCTCTGCCCTTTTTATGACCCCAGTCCATTCTATTATGGCTTGAATCAAGCCATAACAGAATGGACAGTATCAACAACATTTACAATCAAAAATGAAAACAATTAATGACATTAAATGTAGTTTCATTTTCATGACGTTGAAAATGAAAATAAATTTACTTTCATTTTTCAGACCGTTAAAAGTCATGTATGCCTATATATATATATACACACACACACACATTTGCCTTATACAGGACGTCTGTGCTTACCAGTTGCAATCAACATATATATACACACACACACACACACACACGCCTTATACAGGACGTCTGTGCTTACCAGTTGCAATCAACATATATATATATATATATATATATACACACACACACACACACACACACACACACACACACACACACACACACATTTGCCTTATACAGGACGTCTGTGCTTACCAGTTGCAATCAACATATATATATATACACACACACACACACACACACACGCCTTATACAGGACGTCTGTGCTTACCAGTTGCAATCAACATATATATACACACACACACACACACACACGCCTTATACAGGACGTCTGTGTTTACCAGTTGCAATCAACATATATATATATATATATATATATATGTATATATATATATACACACACACACACACACACACACACACACACACACACACACACACACACATTTGCCTTATACAGGACGTCTGTGCTTACCAGTTGCAATCAACATATATATACACACACACACACACACGCCTTATACAGGACGTCTGTGCTTACCAGTTGCAATCAACATATATATATATATATATATATATATATATATATATATATATATACACACACACACACACACACACACACACACACACACACACACACACACTTGCCTTATACAGGACGTCTGTGCTTACCAGTTGCAATCAACATATATATATATACACACACACACACATACACACACACATTTGCCTTATACAGGACGTCTGTGCTTACCAGTTGCAATCAACATATATACACACACACACACACACACACACACGCCTTATACAGGACGTCTGTGCTTACCAGTTGCAATCAACATATATATATATATATACACACACACACACACACACACACACACACATTTGCCTTATACAGGACGTCTGTGCTTACCAGTTGCAATCAACATATATATATATACACACACACTCACACACACACACACACACACACACACACACAGAGACACACACACACACACACACACACACACTCACACTCACACTCACATTCTCACACATACACGGGTGAGTCAAAATATAATGCAATTTTTGTCATAGAAAACAACATCATACTTCGGGACTGGGCATATCAAAAGATCGAAATAACGGAGGTAAACTTGGTTCCATCATTGTTTTTCTATTTTTTTCTGTTTCAAGTTCTAGCTGCCTGATGAGGTCATAGCTGTTGAATATTGGTTATCACGAAATATATATAACAGTGAATATGATTAAACAAACTTAATTTTAACCTGTTGACTTACACTTCTTGTTTATATATATATGTATGTGTGTGTGTTTCATTATGTTTCAAAGAGGGCAGGGAATTGGCAGTATCAGTAGAGGGTCGGACGCCATGCTTTCCAGCATAGTTACGTCCCTTTACGGTCTCAGTTCAAATCCCGCCGAGGTTAACTTTGCCTTTCATCCTTACGAGGTCGATAAAACAAAGTACCAGTAATGCACTGGGTAATTGCTGGCCTTGTGCCAAAAGTAGAGACAATTATGTTTCAAAGGGCAGGGAATTGGCAGTATCAGTAGAGGGTCGGACGCCATGCTTTCCAGCATAGTTACGTCCCTTTACGGTCTCAGTTCAAATCCCGCCGAGGTTAACTTTGCCTTTCATCCTTAAGAGGTCGATAACATAAAGTACCAGTAATACACCGAGATTATTGCTGGCCTTGTGCCAAAAGTAGAAACAATTATTATTATTATAACTTTTGTGGTAAATAAAGTACCAGTAATGTACTGGGTAATTTGCTGGCCTTGTGCCTAACGTAGAAACAATTATTATGGCTGATTTCAATTTAATGATCTCAGCCGCCTCAGCCAGGCACAACCTGCAGTGGTTTCTGTCATTGGGGAGTTGGGCCACGCGTCTTTTAACTGACCATTTGATCTGGTATTCCATGTTCTTGTCTTTGAGGTCCCAGATCAAGTCCGCCAGTCTGGTTTGGGATCGTTTGGGCCTGTGTTTAAAGGAGCTTTTGTGGTTATACCAGCGCTCGTTAAACGTAGCCGAGGTCGCACCTGTGTCATTGCTGGCCTTGTGCCAAAGGTAAAAACAATTATGTCTCAAACTCCCCTAAGGTCAAGTCTCTACCCTTACTGCTACATCGGCTTTATGTATGTATGTATGTATGTGTATCTGTCTATATATATGTGTGTGTGTGAATTAACAATCTGTATTCATTTAATACAAGAATCTAAGAGGGGTAACAGATACGAATTTCTCAAACTCTCCCACTCTCTTTCACTCTTTCTTCCTCTCTCACTTGCCCTCTTTTACACTCTCACTCTCTTACTGTCTTCCTCTCTCTTGTTCCCTCCCTCTCTCTCTCTCATTCTTTTCCTGTCTCTTTATCGTTCTTTCTTGAACCTTCTCTCCTATCGTTCTCTTGATATCTCTCTCTCTCTTTTTCTGTCTCTTGATCTTTCCCTTTCTCTCTCTCCCTGTCTCTTTCTGTCTCTCGTTCCCTCTTTCTCTTGCTGTTTTTATATCTCTCTCTTGCACCCCCCTCAATAAAGACCCTGTCAAACAGACGACAAATTAAACCTTTCCCTTCACATCGAAATAGTTTTCCAAGTGAGACAAAATAAAATGTAGAGATTCCATTGGCAACATGTTGTTAATTTATATTTAATTATTGTCATATTTCTGTCATTAAATGACAGAAAAAAGTCAAACTTAACTCTAATTAGAGACATTTACATATTCCGACATTACTTTTCTGCAACTGCGGAGGATATGCAACGGCTGGAGAGAAATGAAGCAAGCATATTTCGTTGGATGTGCGTGAACAACTAAGCATGGATGAGTTGAGAGAGAAACTGTGTATAAGAGGGATAAGTTGTGGTGTGTGGGAGAGAAGACTGAGATGGTATGGACATGTGATGTGTTGAGAGAGAAACTGTATAAGAGGGATAAGTTGTGGTGTGTGGGAGAGAAGACTGCGATGGTATGGACATGTGATGTGTTGAGAGAGAAACTGTGTATAAGAGAGATAGGTTGTGGTGTGTGGGAGAGAAGACTGCGATGGTATGGACATGTGATGTGTTGAGAGAAACTGTGTATAAGAGGGATAAGTTGTGGTGTGTGGGAGAGAAGACTGAGATGGTATGGACATGTGATGTGTTGAGAGAGAAACTGTGTATAAGAGGGATAAGTTGTGGTGTATGGGAGAGAAGACTGAGATGGTATGGACATTTGATGTGTTGAGAGAGAAACTGTGTATAAGAAGAATAAGTTGTGGTGTGTGGGAGAGAACACTGAGATGGTATGGACATGTGATGTGTTGAGAGAGAAACTGGGTATAAGAGGGATAGGTTGCGGTGTGTGGGAGAGAAGACTGAGATGGTATGGACATGTGATGTGTTGAGAAAGAAACTGTATAAGAGGGATAAGTTGTGGTGTGTGGGAGAGAAGACTGAGATGGTATGGACATGTGATGTGTTGAGAGAGAAACTGTATAAGAGGGATAAGTTGTGGTGTGTGGGAGAGAAGACTGAGATGGTATGGACATATGATGTGTTGAGAGAGAAACTGTGTATAAGAGGAATAAGTTGTAGTGTGTGGGAGAGAAGACTGAGATGGTATGGACATGTGATGTGTTGAGAGAGAAACTGAGTATAAGAGGGATAAGTTGTGGTGTGTGGGAGAGAAGACTGAGATGGTATGGACATGTGATGTGTTGAGAGAGAAACTGTGTATAAGAGGGATAAGTTGTGGTGTGTGGGACAGAAGACTGAGATGGTATGGACATGTGATGTGTTGAGAGAGAAACTGTGTATAAGAGGGATAAGTTGTGTGTAGGAGAGAAGACTGAGATGGTATGGATATATGATGTGTTGAGAGAGAAACTGGGTATAAGAGGGATAAGCTGTGGTGTGTGGGAGAGAAGACTGAGATGGTATGGACATGTGATGTGTTGAGAGAGAAACTGTGTATAAGGGAGATAGGTTGTGGTGTGCAGGAGAGAAGACTGAGATGGTATGGACATGTGATGTGTTGAGAGAGAAACTGTGTATAAGAGGGATAAGTTGTAGTGTGTGGGGGAGAAGACTGAGATGGTATGGACATGTGATGTGTTGAGAGAGAAGCTGTGTATAAGAGGAATAAGTTGTAGTGTGTGGGAGAGAAGACTGAGATGGTATGGACATGTGATGTGTTGAGAGAGAAACTGTATAAGAGGGATAAGTTGTGGTGTGTGGGAGAGAAGACTGAGATGGTATGGACATGTGATGTGTTGAGAGAGAAACTGTGTATAAGAGAGACAAGTTGTGGTGTGCGGGAGAGAAGACTGAGATTGTATGGACATGTGATGTGTTGAGAGAGAAACTGTGTATAAGAGAGATAAGTTGTGGTGTGCGGGAGAGAAGACTGAGATGGTATGGACATGTGATGTGTTGAGAGAGAAACTGTGTATAAGAGGAATAAGTTGTAGTGTGTGAGAGAGAAGACTGAGATGGTATGGACATGTGATGTGTTGAGAGAGAAACTGTGTATAAGAGGGATAAGTTGTAGTGTGTGGGAGAGAAGGCTGAGATGGTATGGACATGTGATGTGTTGAGAGAGAAACTGTATAAGAGGGATAAGTTGTGGTGTGTGCGAGAGACTGAGATGGTATGGACATGTGATGTGTTGAGAGAGAAGCTGTGTATAAGAGGAAGAAGTTGTAGTGTGGGAGAGAAGACTGAGATGGTATGGACATGTGATGTGTTGAGAGAGAAACTGTATAAGAGGGATAAGTTGTGGTGTGTGGGAGAGAAGACTGAGATGGTATGGACATGTGATGTGTTGAGAGAGAAACTGTGTATAAGAGGAATAAGTTATGGTGTGCGGGAGAGAAGACTGAGATGGTATGGACATGTGATGTGTTGAGAGAGAAACTGCGTATAAGAGGGATAAGTTGTGGTGTGTGGGAGAGAAGGCTGAGATGGTATGGACATGTGATGTTTTGAGAGAGAAACTGTATAAGAGGGATAAGTTGTGGTGTGTGGGAGAGAAGACAGATGGTATGGACATATGATGTGTTGAGAGAGAAACTGTGTATAAGAGGAATAAGTTGTAGTGTGTGGGAGAGAAGACTGAGATGGTATGGACATGTGATGTGTTGAGAGAGAAACTGTGTATAAGAGGGATAAGTTGTGGTGTGTGGGACAGAAGACTGAGATGGTATGGACATGTGATGTGTTGAGAGAGAAACTGTGTATAAGAGGGATAAGCTGTGGTGTGTGGGAGAGAAGACTGAGATGGTATGGACATGTGATGTGTTGAGAGAGAAACTGTATAAGAGGGATAAGTTGTGGTGTGTGGGAGAGAAGACTGAGATGGTATGGACATGTGATGTGTTGAGAGAGAAACTGTGTATAAGAGGAATAAGTTATGGTGTGCGGGAGAGAAGACTGAGATGGTATGGACATGTGATGTGTTGAGAGAGAAACTGCGTATAAGAGGGATAAGTTGTGGTGTGTGGGAGAGAAGGCTGAGATGGTATGGACATGTGATGTTTTGAGAGAGAAACTGTATAAGAGGGATAAGTTGTGGTGTGTGGGAGAGAAGACAGATGGTATGGACATATGATGTGTTGAGAGAGAAACTGTGTATAAGAGGAATAAGTTGTAGTGTGTGGGAGAGAAGACTGAGATGGTATGGACATGTGATGTGTTGAGAGAGAAACTGTGTATAAGAGGGATAAGTTGTGGTGTGTGGGACAGAAGACTGAGATGGTATGGACATGTGATGTGTTGAGAGAGAAACTGTGTATAAGAGGGATAAGTTGTGTGTAGGAGAGAAGACTGAGATGGTATGGATATATGATGTGTTGAGAGAGAAACTGTGTATAAGAGGGATAAGCTTTGGTGTGTGGGAGAGAAGACTGAGATGGTATGGACATGTGATGTGTTGAGAGAGAAACTGTGTATAAGAGAGATAAGTTGTGTGCAGGAGAGAAGACTGAGATGGTATGGACATATGATGTGTTGAGAGAGAAACTGTGTAAAAGAGCGATAAGTTGTGGTGTGTGTGAGAGAAGACTGAGATGGTATGGACATGTGATGTGTTGAGAGAGAAGCTGTGTATAAGAGGAATAAGTTGTAGTGTGTGGGAGAGAAGACTGAGATGGTATGGACATGTGATGTGTTGAGAGAGAAACTGTGTATAAGAGGGATAAGTTGTGGTGTGTGGGAGAGAAGACTGAGATGGTATGGACATGTGATGTGTTGAGAGAGAAACTGTGTATAAGAGAGACAAGTTGTGGTGTGTGGGAGAGAAGACTGAGATGGTATGGACATGTGATGTGTTGAGAGAGAAACTGTGTATAAGAGGGATAAGTTGTGGTGTATGGGAGAGAAGACTGAGATGGTATGGACATTTGATATGTTGAGAGAGAAACTGTGTATAAGAAGAATAAGTTGTGGTGTGTGGGAGAGAACACTGAGATGGTATGGACATGTGATGTGTTGAGAGAGAAACTGGGTATAAGAGGGATAGGTTGCGGTGTGTGGGAGAGAAGACTGAGATGGTATGGACATGTGATGTGTTGAGAAAGAAACTGTATAAGAGGGATAAGTTGTGGTGTGTGGGAGAGAAGACTGAGATGGTATGGACATGTGATGTGTTGAGAGAGAAACTGTATAAGAGGGATAAGTTGTGGTGTGTGGGAGAGAAGACAGATGGTATGGACATGTGATGTGTTGAGAGAGAAACTGTGTATAAGAGGAATAAGTTATGGTGTGCGGGAGAGAAGACTGAGATGGTATGGACATGTGATGTGTTGAGAGAGAAACTGTGTATAAGAGGAATAAGTTATGGTGTGCGGGAGAGAAGACTGAGATGGTATGGACATGTGATGTGTTGAGAGAGAAACTGCGTATAAGAGGGATAAGTTGTGGTGTGTGGGAGAGAAGACTGAGATGGTATGGACATGTGATGTGTTGAGAGAGAAACTGTGTATACGAGGGATAAGTTGTGGTGTGCGGGAGAGAAGACTGAGATGGTATGGACATGTGATGTGTTGAGAGAGAAACTGTGTATACGAGGGATAAGTTGTGGTGTGTGGGAGAGAAGACTGAGATGGTATGGACATGTGATGTGTTGAGAGAGAAACTGTGTATAAGAGGGATAAGTTGTGGTGTGTGGGAGAGAAGACTGAGATGGTATGGACATGTGATGTGTTGAGAGAGAAACTGTATCAGAGGGATAAGTTGTAGTGTGTGGGAGAGAAGACTGAGATGGTATGGACATGTGATGTGTTGAGAGACAAACTGGGTATAAGAGGGATAAGTTGTAGTGTGTGGGAGAGAAGACTGAGATGGTATGGACATGTGATGTGTTGAGAGAGAAACTGGGTATAAGAGGGATAAGTTGTAGTGTGTGGGAGAGAAGACTGATGGTATGGACATGTGATGTGTTGAGTGAGAAACTGTATAAGAGGGATAAGTTGTAGTGTGTGGGAGAGAAGACTGATGGTATGGACATGTGATGTGTTGAGAGAGAAACTGTATAAGAGGGATAAGTTGTGGTGTGTGGGAGAGAAGACTGATGGTATGGACATGTGATGTGTTGAGTGAGAAACTGTATAAGAGGGATAAGTTGTGGTGTGTGGGAGAGAAGACTGAGATGGTATGGACATGTGATGTGTTGAGAGAGAAACTGGGTATAAGAGGGATAAGTTGTAGTGTGTGGGAGAGAAGACTGAGATGGTATGGACATGTGATGTGTTGAGAGAGAAACTGTATAAGAGGGATAAGTTGTAGTGTGTGGGAGAGAAGACTGATGGTATGGACATGTGATGTGTTGAGTGAGAAACTGTATAAGAGGGATAAGTTGTGGTGTGTGGGAGAGAAGACTGAGATGGTATGGACATGTGATGTGTTGAGAGAGAAACTGGGTATAAGAGGGATAAGTTGTAGTGTGTGGGAGAGAAGACTGAGAAGGTATGGACATGTGATGTGTTGAGAGAAACTGGGTATAAGAGGGATACGTTGTGGTGTGTGGGAGAGAAGACTGAGATGGTATGGACATGTGATGCGCATGGAGGATGACCACTGGGTAAAGGAGTGCCAAGAAATCCCAGTAGAAGCAAGACACAGTAGAGGAAGACCACGAAAATCATGGGCGGAGGTGGTGAGAGCTGACCTTAAATCGCTGAAGCTCACGAAGAAGATGACAAAGGACCGTGGACAAGTGGAGAGAATCTGTGCTGAATAGGATCCATTCCACCCTTCCAAGCATGGAAAAGTGGATGTAAAATGATGATGATTGAGGAGGGCAGGCATTTAGTCTAACGTGAGGGAGAGGATGTCAAGGTGGAAGGTCTGTCACTGGGACTGTTATATGTCCATCTTGTCTTTATATAAAATATGTAAATATAAGTAAGAACACAGACTACTTGGCGTTTCATTGGAATTTGGCCAAATGTTTAGCTTTATATCATCTGCTCTCTATAGACGTTACGGCATTCCGATAATCTACATACAGCAACAGATGAACTATTACTACTACTACTACTACTAATATTACTATTGTTGCTGCTGGTACAACTGCTACTACTACTTCGTTGGCTTTGTTAATTTTGTAAATTAATTAAATTTTTTTTTTTTTTTTCCTCAATTATTTATATTTATGGATTCTGATACCGGACTTGGAGGGGGAGGATGTCAAGGTGGAAGGTCTGTCACTGGGACTGTTATATGTGTGTTGATGAAGTGTATTTCATGAGTGTGTCTGTTGACTGATGGTTATCACGGAATATATATAACAGTGAATATGAGTAAACAAACTTAATTTTAACCTGTTGACTTACACTTCTTGTTTATATATATATGTATGTATGAGTGTTTCATTATGTTTCAAAAAGGGCGGTGGATTGGCCGTATCTGTAAAGGGTCGGACGCCATGCTTTCTAGCATAGTTACGTCCCTTTACGGTCTGAGTTTTGGTGTGGAAACTCCAGCAGGTCCAAGGCAGAAACTCCAGCAGGAACTCCAGCAGGTCCAAGGCAGAAACTCCAGCAGAAACTCCAGCAGGTCCAAGGCAGGAACTCCAGCAGGTCCGAGGGAGAAACTCCAGCAGATCCAAGGCAGGAACTCCAGCAGGTCCGAGGGAGAAACTCCAGCAGGTCCGAGGCAGAAACTCCAGCAGGTCCGAGTCAGAAACTCCAGCAGGTCCGAGGCAGAAACTCCAGCAGGTCCGAGGAATGGGAACACCTGGCAGAAGACACTGAGAAATGGAGTGACCATCAAAACAACTGCAGCCACCTTTGAGGAGGGCAGGAAGGCGGCAGCTGAAGACAAGCATCAAAGAAGAAAGCTGTCTGCCACTCAACCAGGTACACACCTTCCTCAACTGACCAGAGCCTGCAGCTCCAGGATTGACCACCACTCAACCACCAACTGACCAGGTACACACCTTCCCCAGCTGTACCAGAGCCTGTGGGCCCAGGATTGACCACCAACTGACCAGGTACACACCTTCCCCAGCTGTACCAGAGCCTGTGGGTCCAGGATTGACCACCAACTGACCAGGTACACACCTTCCCCAGCTGTACCAGAGCCTGTGGGCCCAGGATTGACCACCAACTGACCAGGTACACACCTTCCCCAGCTGTACCAGAGCCTGTGGGTCCAGGATTGACCACCAACTGACCAGGTACACACCTTCCCCAGCTGTACCAGAGCCTGTGGGCCCAGGATTGACCACCAACTGACCAGGTACACACCTTCCCCAGCTGTACCAGAGCCTGTGGGTCCAGGATTGACCACCAACTGACCAGGTACACACCTTCCCCAGCTGTACCAGAGCCTGTGGGTCCAGGATTGACCACCAACTGACCAGGTACACACCTTCCCCAGCTGTACCAGAGCCTGTGGGCCCAGGATTGACCACCAACTGACCAGGTACACACCTTCCCCAGCTGTACCAGAGCCTGTGGGTCCAGGATTGACCACCAACTGACCAGGTACACACCTTCCCCAGCTGTACCAGAGCCTGTGGGCCCAGGATTGACCACCAACTGACCAGGTACACACCTTCCCCAGCTGTACCAGAGCCTGTGGGTCCAGGATTGACCACCAACTGACCAGGTACACACCTTCCCCAGCTGTACCAGAGCCTGTGGGCCCAGGATTGACCACCAACTGACCAGGTACACACCTTCCCTAGCTGTACCAGAGCCTGTAGGTCCAGGATTGACCACCAATTGACCAGGTACACACCTTCCCTAGCTGTACCAGAGCCTGTGGGCCCAGGATTGACGACCAACTGACCAGGTACACACCTTCCCCAGCTGTACCAGAGCCTGTGGGCCCAGGATTGACCACCAACTGACCAGGTACACACCTTCCCCAGCTGTACCAGAGCCTGTGGGTCCAGGATTGACCACCAACTGACCAGGTACACACCTTCCCTAGCTGTACCAGAGCCTGTGGGCCCAGGATTGACCACCAACTGACCAGGTACACACCTTCCCCAGCTGTACCAGAGCCTGTGGGCCCAGGATTGACCACCAATTGACCAGGTACACACCTTCCCCAGCTGTACCAGAGCCTGCAGCTCCAGGATTGACCACCAATTGACCAGGTACACACCTTCCCCAGCTGTACCAGAGCCTGTGGGCCCAGGATTGACCACCAACTGACCAGGTACACACCTTCCCCAGCTGTACCAGAGCCTGTGGGCCCAGGATTGACCACCAATTGACCAGGTACACACCTTCCCCAGCTGTACCAGAGCCTGTGGGCCCAGGATTGACCACCAATTGACCAGGTACACACCTTCCCCAGCTGTACCAGAGCCTGTGGGTCCAGGATTGACCACCAACTGACCAGGTACACACCTTCCCCAGCTGTACCAGAGCCTGTGGGCCCAGGATTGACCACCAACTGACCAGGTACACATCTTCCCTAGCTGTACCAGAGCCTGTGGGTCCAGGATTGACCAGCAACTGACCAGGTACACACCTTCCCTAGCTGTACCAGAGCCTGTGGGTCCAGGATTGACCACCAACTGACCAGGTACACACCTTCCCCAGCTGTACCAGAGCCTGTGGGTCCAGGATTGACCACCAACTGACCAGGTACACACCTTCCCTAGCTGTACCAGAGCCTGTGGGCCCAGGATTGACCACCAACTGACCAGGTACACACCTTCCCCAGCTGTACCAGAGCCTGTGGGTCCAGGATTGACCACCAACTGACCAGGTACACACCTTCCCTAGCTGTACCAGAGCCTGTGGGCCCAGGATTGACCACCAACTGACCAGGTACACACCTTCCCCAGCTGTACCAGAGCCTGTGGGTCCAGGATTGACCACCACTCAACCACCAACTGACCAGGTACACACCTTCCCTAGCTGTACCAGAGCCTGTGGGTCCAGGATTGACCAGGTACACACCTTCCCCAGCTGTACCAGAGCCTGTGGGCCCAGGATTGACCACCAACTGACCAGGTACACACCTTCCCCAGCTGTACCAGAGCCTGAGGGTCCAGGATTGACCACCAACTGACCAGGTACACACCTTCCCCAGCTGTACCAGAGCCTGAGGGTCCAGGATTGACCACCAACTGACCAGGTACACACCTTCCCTAGCTGTACCAGAGCCTGTGGGCCCAGGATTGACCACCAACTGACCAGGTACACACCTTCCCTAGCTGTACCAGAGCCTGTGGGCCCAGGATTGACCACCAACTGACCAGGTACACATCTTCCCCAGCTGTACCAGAGCCTGTGGGTCCAGGATTGACCACCAACTGACCAGGTACACATCTTCCCTAGCTGTACCAGAGCCTGTGGGTCCAGGATTGACCAGGTACACACCTTCCCCAGCTGTACCAGAGCCTGTGGGTCCAGGATTGACCACCAACTGACCAGGTACACACCTTCCCCAGCTGTACCAGAGCCTGTGGGTCCAGGATTGACCACCAACTGACCAGGTACACACCTTCCCCATCTGTACCAGAGCCTGTGGGCCCAGGATTGACCACCAACTGACCAGGTACACACCTTCCCCAGCTGTACCAGAGCCTGAGGGTCCAGGATTGACCACCAACTGACCAGGTACACACCTTCCCTAGCTGTACCAGAGCCTGTGGGCCCAGGATTGACCACCAATTGACCAGGTACACACCTTCCCTAGCTGTACCAGAGCATGTGGGCCCAGGATTGACCACCAATTGACCAGGTACACACCTTCCCCAGCTGTACCAGAGCCTGCAGCTCCAGGATTGACCACCAATTGACCAGGTACACACCTTCCCCAGCTGTACCAGAGCCTGCAGCTCCAGGATTGACCACCACTCAACCACCAACTGACCAGGTACACACCTTCCCTAGCTGTACCAGAGCCTGTAGGTCCAGGATTCACCACCAACTGACCAGGTACACACCTTCCCCAGCTGTACCAGAGCCTGTGGGCCCAGGATTGACCACCAATTGACCAGGTACACACCTTCCCCAGCTGTACCAGAGCCTGTGGGCCCAGGATTGACCACCAACTGACCAGGTACACACCTTCCCCAGCTGTACCAGAGCCTGTGGGTCCAGGATTGACCACCAACTGACCAGGTACACACCTTCCCTAGCTGTACCAGAGCCTGTGGGCCCAGGATTGACCACCAACTGACCAGGTACACACCTTCCCCAGCTGTACCAGAGCCTGTGGGTCCAGGATTGACCACCAACTGACCAGGTACACACCTTCCCCAGCTGTACCAGAGCCTGTGGGTCCAGGATTGACCACCAACTGACCAGGTACACACCTTCCCCAGCTGTACCAGAGCCTGTGGGCCCAGGATTGACCACCAACTGACCAGGTACACACCTTCCCCAGCTGTACCAGAGCCTGTGGGTCCAGGATTGACCACCAACTGACCAGGTACACACCTTCCCCAGCTGTACCAGAGCCTGTGGGTCCAGGATTGACCAACTGACCAGGTACACACCTTCCCCAGCTGTACCAGAGCCTGTGGGCCCAGGATTGACCACCAACTGACCAGGTACACACCTTCCCCAGCTGTACCAGAGCCTGTGGGTCCAGGATTGACCACCAACTGACCAGGTACACACCTTCCCCAGCTGTACCAGAGCCTGTGGGCCCAGGATTGACCACCAACTGACCAGGTACACACCTTCCCCAGCTGTACCAGAGCCTGTGGGTCCAGGATTGACCACCAACTGACCAGGTACACACCTTCCCCAGCTGTACCAGAGCCTGTGGGCCCAGGATTGACCACCAACTGACCAGGTACACACCTTCCCTAGCTGTACCAGAGCCTGTAGGTCCAGGATTGACCACCAATTGACCAGGTACACACCTTCCCTAGCTGTACCAGAGCCTGTGGGCCCAGGATTGACGACCAACTGACCAGGTACACACCTTCCCCAGCTGTACCAGAGCCTGTGGGCCCAGGATTGACCACCAACTGACCAGGTACACACCTTCCCCAGCTGTACCAGAGCCTGTGGGTCCAGGATTGACCACCACTCAACCACCAACTGACCAGGTACACACCTTCCCTAGCTGTACCAGAGCCTGTGGGTCCAGGATTGACCAGGTACACACCTTCCCCAGCTGTACCAGAGCCTGTGGGCCCAGGATTGACCACCAACTGACCAGGTACACACCTTCCCCAGCTGTACCAGAGCCTGAGGGTCCAGGATTGACCACCAACTGACCAGGTACACACCTTCCCCAGCTGTACCAGAGCCTGAGGGTCCAGGATTGACCACCAACTGACCAGGTACACACCTTCCCTAGCTGTACCAGAGCCTGTGGGCCCAGGATTGACCACCAACTGACCAGGTACACACCTTCCCTAGCTGTACCAGAGCCTGTGGGCCCAGGATTGACCACCAACTGACCAGGTACACATCTTCCCCAGCTGTACCAGAGCCTGTGGGTCCAGGATTGACCACCAACTGACCAGGTACACATCTTCCCTAGCTGTACCAGAGCCTGTGGGTCCAGGATTGACCAGGTACACACCTTCCCCAGCTGTACCAGAGCCTGTGGGTCCAGGATTGACCACCAACTGACCAGGTACACACCTTCCCCAGCTGTACCAGAGCCTGTGGGCCCAGGATTGACCACCAACTGACCAGGTACACACCTTCCCCAGCTGTACCAGAGCCTGAGGGTCCAGGATTGACCACCAACTGACCAGGTACACACCTTCCCTAGCTGTACCAGAGCCTGTGGGCCCAGGATTGACCACCAACTGACCAGGTACACACCTTCCCTAGCTGTACCAGAGCCTGTGGGCCCAGGATTGACCACCAACTGACCAGGTACACATCTTCCCCAGCTGTACCAGAGCCTGTGGGTCCAGGATTGACCACCAACTGACCAGGTACACATCTTCCCTAGCTGTACCAGAGCCTGTGGGTCCAGGATTGACCAGGTACACACCTTCCCCAGCTGTACCAGAGCCTGTGGGTCCAGGATTGACCACCAACTGACCAGGTACACACCTTCCCCAGCTGTACCAGAGCCTGTGGGCCCAGGATTGACCACCAACTGACCAGGTACACACCTTCCCCAGCTGTACCAGAGCCTGAGGGTCCAGGATTGACCACCAACTGACCAGGTACACACCTTCCCTAGCTGTACCAGAGCCTGTGGGCCCAGGATTGACCACCAATTGACCAGGTACACACCTTCCCTAGCTGTACCAGAGCATGTGGGCCCAGGATTGACCACCAATTGACCAGGTACACACCTTCCCCAGCTGTACCAGAGCCTGCAGCTCCAGGATTGACCACCAATTGACCAGGTACACACCTTCCCCAGCTGTACCAGAGCCTGCAGCTCCAGGATTGACCACCACTCAACCACCAACTGACCAGGTACACACCTTCCCTAGCTGTACCAGAGCCTGTAGGTCCAGGATTCACCACCAACTGACCAGGTACACACCTTCCCCAGCTGTACCAGAGCCTGTGGGCCCAGGATTGACCACCAATTGACCAGGTACACACCTTCCCCAGCTGTACCAGAGCCTGTGGGCCCAGGATTGACCACCAACTGACCAGGTACACACCTTCCCCAGCTGTACCAGAGCCTGTGGGTCCAGGATTGACCACCAACTGACCAGGTACACACCTTCCCTAGCTGTACCAGAGCCTGTGGGACCAGGATTGACCACCAACTGACCAGGTACACACCTTCCCCAGCTGTACCAGAGCCTGTGGGTCCAGGATTGACCACCAACTGACCAGGTACACACCTTCCCCAGCTGTACCAGAGCCTGTGGGTCCAGGATTGACCACCAACTGACCAGGTACACACCTTCCCTAGCTGTACCAGAGCCTGTGGGCCCAGGATTGACCACCAATTGACCAGGTACACACCTTCCCTAGCTGTACCAGAGCATGTGGGCCCAGGATTGACCACCAATTGACCAGGTACACACCTTCCCCAGCTGTACCAGAGCCTGCAGCGCCAGGATTGACCACCAATTGACCAGGTACACACCTTCCCCAGCTGTACCAGAGCCTGCAGCTCCAGGATTGACCACCACTCAACCACCAACTGACCAGGTACACACCTTCCCTAGCTGTACCAGAGCCTGTAGGTCCAGGATTGACCACCAACTGACCAGGTACACACCTTCCCCAGCTGTACCAGAGCCTGTGGGCCCAGGATTGACCACCAATTGACCAGGTACACACCTTCCCCAGCTGTACCAGAGCCTGTGGGCCCAGGATTGACCACCAACTGACCAGGTACACACCTTCCCCAGCTGTACCAGAGCCTGTGGGTCCAGGATTGACCACCAACTGACCAGGTACACACCTTCCCTAGCTGTACCAGAGCCTGTGGGCCCAGGATTGACCACCAACTGACCAGGTACACACCTTCCCCAGCTGTACCAGAGCCTGTGGGTCCAGGATTGACCACCAACTGACCAGGTACACACCTTCCCCAGCTGTACCAGAGCCTGTGGGTCCAGGATTGACCACCAACTGACCAGGTACACACCTTCCCCAGCTGTACCAGAGCCTGTGGGCCCAGGATTGACCACCAACTGACCAGGTACACACCTTCCCCAGCTGTACCAGAGCCTGTGGGCCCAGGATTGACCACCAATTGACCAGGTACACACCTTCCCTAGCTGTACCAGAGCCTGCAGCTCCAGGATTGACCACCAATTGACCAGGTACACACCTTCCCTAGCTGTACCAGAGCCTGCAGCTCCAGGATTGACCACCAATTGACCAGGTACACACCTTCCCCAGCTGTACCAGAGCCTGCAGCTCCAGGATTGACCACCAATTGACCAGATACACACCTTCCCCAGCTGTACCAGAGCCTGCAGCTCCAGGATTGACCACCAATTGACCAGGTACACACCTTCCCCAGCTGTACCAGAGCCTGCAGCTCCAGGATTGACCACCAACTGACCAGGTACACACCTTCCCCAGCTGTACCAGAGCCTGTAGGTCCAGGATTGTCCACTCCACGGAACAGGACAATTCTTCCCACTGATCTTCGCAAATGAAGAATTCACCATTCATTCAAATGTTCTCCAATGTCTACTTGGTGGTGGACAATAAGCTTAGGTCTGTAAGTGAAGGGGTTCTCATATTTCAAAGGTTTCCCCTACCAGCATGTGTTTGTTTTTGTCTATTTAAGTGACTGGGGGAGACAAAAGATGTCCCACATATTTCACAGTAGGTTTTTTTACTTCAGTGTGATTCATCATCATCATCATCATCATCGTTTAACGCCCACATTCCATGCTTGCATGGGTTTGGACGGGAGTTTTCCCACTTGAGGCAAGAGTGGTTGTCTTGCTCGCATACGACTGTCTGGCAGGTTTTCTACAGCTGGATGCCCTTCCTAACACCAACCACATTTACAGTGTGGGGCTGGGAGGTTTTTACCGTGTTGCCTACACGGCCACATTACAGCGTGGACTATGTGTTTTTTTTATGTGATATAGAAAACTAAAATTAACTAAGGATTTCTCACATATGAAAGAGTTCTCTGGTCTGACTTCATCATCATCACCGTTTTATGTCCATTCTTCCACGCTGGCATGGGTTGGACGGGTTGTCCTGTTGTAGGCAGTGCCCGATCGGCTGACCTTGTCTTGCTCATAAGGGAACCGATTTCGGCTGGATGCCCTTCCTAACACCAACCTCATTTACAGTGAGTGCTGGGTGCCTTTTTTACCATGACACCTCCACGTCCACTTTACAGTGTGGACTGGGTGTTTTTTTTGTCGTGACACCTACACGACCACTTTGCAGTGGGAGGGGGTGGTGGCATATTGTCTTTATGCTTCAGCTTCGGCTTGTACCTGTGGGAAGTCGGGTCTTTTGTATTACTGCGTGACACCAGAGGTCTCGATCCTGTGTCATCGCCTTTGAGAGGTCCAATTGGGCAAGGTCAGCTTTTATCAGCTCATCCCAGGTCTTCTTGAGTTTCCCCACTCCACGGCTTCCATCGACTTCTAGTTCTTTGCACCTTTTTATGCAGCTGTCATCCTTCATATGCATCACATGTCCATACCAATGTAATCTCCTCTCCTGTACACACCATTTGATTCCTCTTATGCTCAGTCTCTCTCTCAATTCGTTTATGCTTTGCCGTTCGCGTGTATTACTATTACACATCCATCGGAGCAAGCAAGCTTCGTTTATTTCTAATCTGCGCAAGTTTTCTGCACACAGCGCCCAGATCTCACTACCATGTAACATTGCTGTTTGTATGCACACATCATACAGTCTGCCTCAGTGGATTGGCAGTATCGGTAGAGGGTCGGACGCCATGCTTTGCAGCAAAGAGTTACGGCCCTTTATAGTCTGAGTTCAAATCCCGCCGAGGTTAACTTTGCCTTTCATCCTTACGGGGGTCGATAAAATAAGGTACCAGTAATGCACTGGGTAATTGCTGGCCTTGTGCCAAAAGCAGAAACAATTATTAATATTCAAGATTAATATTCTGTCTAAAAGACTTCTCACATGTCTCAGTGATATGGTTTCTTTCCAGGGTGTATTTGTGTCTATTTAAGTGACTTACATACAAAAGATTTCCCACATGTCACAATGACAGGGTTTTTCTCCAGTGTGACTACATGTGGTTAACAAGACTAGATTCCCACATGTTACAGTGACAGGGTTTTTGTCCAGTGTGTGTTCTTTTGTATCTATTTAAATCACTGTTTTTAACAAAAGTACCTGTTTCACTAGGTAAAGCTTTCTCACCATATATCATCATTTTACATCCGCTTTTCCCTGCTTGCAAGGGTGGGACGGGAACTGATTCTGGCTTGATTTCTACAGCTGGATGCTCTTCCTAACACCAACCTCATTTACAGCGAGTGCTGGGTGCTTTTTTGCCATGGCACCTCCACGACTACTTTACAGTGGAATGATAGGGACCCCAGTCCCTATCATCTCATTTCTACAGCTGAGTAAACTGGAGCAATGTGAAATAAAGTGTCTTGCTCAAGGAAACAACACATCACCCAGCCTGAGAATTGAACTCACAACCTTTCGATTGCAAGCCCAATGCTCTAACCACTAAGCCATGTGCCTTCGCACACACACACACGGCGGATGGTGGCTCCGTAAGCCGTAGTGTAGGCAACCCGTCTAGGAACGCTACCACTCCGAATAAATTGGTGCGGGGTAGAGAAGCCCCCTAAGACCAGTAAGATGACTTCCCTAGTGCTGGTGGCACGAATAAAACCACCCGGTCCATGCTGTAAAATGGAGGAAATGGTAGTAGCATTCAGCTATTAAAAACCATACCAAAGTATGGGGTAGAGAGGGCCCCTGAGTCCAGTAAGACAACCTCTCTATTGCTGGTGGCACAAATAAAACCACCCGGTCCATACTGTAAAATGGAGGAAATGGTAGTAGCATTCAGCTATTAAAAACCATACCAAAGTATGGGGTAGAGAGGGCCCCTGAGTCCAGTAAGACAACCTCTCTATTGCTGGTGGCACAAATAAAACCACCCGGTCCATGCTGTAAAATGGAGGAAATGGTAGTAGCATTCAGCTATTAAAAACCATACCAAAGTATGGGGTAGAGAGGGCCCCTGAGTCCAGTAAGACAACCTCTCTATTGCTGGTGGCACAAATAAAACCACCCGGTCCATGCTGTAAAATGGAGGAAATGGTAGTAGCATTCAGCTATTAAAAACCATACCAAAGTATGGGGTAGAGAGGGCCCCTGAGTCCAGTAAGACAACCTCTCTATTGCTGGTGGCACAAATAAAACCACCCGGTCCATGCTGTAAAATGGAGGAAATGGTAGTAGCATTCAGCTATTAAAAACCATACCAAAGTATGGGGTAGAGAGGGCCCTGAGTCCAGTAAGACAACCTCTCTATTGCTGGTGGCACAAATAAAACCACCCGGTCCATGCTGTAAAATGGAGGAAATGGTAGTAGCATTCAGCTATTAAAAACCATACCAAAGTATGGGGTAGAGAGGGCCCCTGAGTCCAGTAAGACAACCTCTCTATTGCTGGTGGCACAAATAAAACCACCCGGTCCATGCTGTAAAATGGAGGAAATGGTAGTAGCATTCAGCTATTAAAAACCATACCAAAGTATGGGGTAGAGAGGGCCCCTGAGTCCAGTAAGACAACCTCTCTATTGCTGGTGGCACAAATAAAACCACCCGGTCCATGCTGTAAAATGGAGGAAATGGTAGTAGCATTCAGCTATTAAAAACCATACCAAAGTATGGGGTAGAGAGGGCCCCTGAGTCCAGTAAGACAACCTCTCTATTGCTGGTGGCACAAATAAAACCACCCGGTCCATGCTGTAAAATGGAGGAAATGGTAGTAGCATTCAGCTATTAAAAACCATACCAAAGTATGGGGTAGAGAGGGCCCCTGAGTCCAGTAAGACAACCTCTCTATTGCTGGTGGCACAAATAAAACCACCCGGTCCATGCTGTAAAATGGAGGAAATGGTAGTAGCATTCAGCTATTAAAAACCATACCAAAGTATGGGGTAGAGAGGGCCCCTGAGTCCAGTAAGACAACCTCTCTATTGCTGGTGGCACAAATAAAACCACCCGGTCCATGCTGTAAAATGGAGGAAATGGTAGTAGCATTCAGCTATTAAAAACCATACCAAAGTATGGGGTAGAGAGGGCCCCTGAGTCCAGTAAGACAACCTCTCTATTGCTGGTGGCACAAATAAAACCACCCGGTCCATGCTGTAAAATGGAGGAAATGGTAGTAGCATTCAGCTATTAAAAACCATACCAAAGTATGGGGTAGAGAGGGCCCCTGAGTCCAGTAAGACAACCTCTCTATTGCTGGTGGCACAAATAAAACCACCCGGTCCATGCTGTAAAATGGTGGAAATGGTAGTAGCATTCAGCTATTAAAAACCATACCAAAGTATGGGGTAGAGAGGGCCCCTGAGTCCAGTAAGACAACCTCTCTATTGCTGGTGGCACAAATAAAACCACCCGGTCCATGCTGTAAAATGGAGGAAATGGTAGTAGCATTCAGCTATTAAAAACCATACCAAAGTATGGGGTAGAGAGGGCCCCTGAGTCCAGTAAGACAACCTCTCTATTGCTGGTGGCACGAATAAAACCACCCGGTCCATGCTGTAAAATGGAGGAAATGGTAGTAGCATTCAGCTATTAAAAACCATACCAAAGTATGGGGTAGAGAGGGCCCCTGAGTCCAGTAAGACAACCTCTCTATTGCTGGTGGCACAAATAAAACCACCCGGTCCATGCTGTAAAATGGAGGAAATGGTAGTAGCATTCAGCTATTAAAAACCATACCAAAGTATGGGGTAGAGAGGGCCCCTGAGTCCAGTAAGACAACCTCTCTATTGCTGGTGGCACAAATAAAACCACCCGGTCCATGCTGTAAAATGGTGGTGGTGATAGGAAGGGCATCCGCAAATAAGAGGAACCAGTGCCGTCCCTAGGATCATTGGATTTGGTGTACTTCATATTTGTTTTGGTTGTTGAATGCAATCAGGGGTCGCTGCTTCTCCTGAAGGTCAATAGTTCTCTTTTAACTCGATAGGGAGCACTTTTCCATTGTTCCCTCTTATATTCTGGACATATCATAAATATTGGGCCTTGAAATCTTAGCTAACGCTTTTGTTCAGTGCATGTGTAGCGAAATCTTTCCACACCTTGGCCCCTGGGTGACATTTAACGGTCAAATTCTGGGTTACCTCCTTTTTGGCGTAAACAAATCTGTGTGGGTGATCTCTCGAGGTCACCCCGGCGGTTCTCAAGGCAGGGGCCAGAGGAAGCAGCAGATTTAAATAGCCTGTCTTAGACCAAGCAAAGGGCAATTCGGAGCATTTCCTGATAGAGTAACGATGTAAAACATTTACTTACTACAGACTATTACTTTCTCTCTCTCTCTCTCTCACCTAATCTTTATTTCTTGGCCCCTCTCTTAGCCAAGACGGTGAATTTCAGGAAGTTTTCTTGGTAAATAGAATTTAATTCTACTTTTACAAACAAACAAATAACGTCCATACTTCTGTGTATTTTTAGTATTGCTCCGGCGTGAGTTATTTTCAAAGTCTGTGTGATCAAAGAACTATCATATCATCTTCTTATTGAACACTTACTCACTTACCTGACACATGCAACCTCTGGTCACACCACAGTGACCACACCTCACCACACAGCAAGCTACCAGACATACAACCTCTGGTCGCACCACAGTGACCACACCACACAGCAAGCTCCGGTCACACTGTATCACACCACAGTGACCACACAATACAGCAACCTCTGGTCACACTGTATCACACCACAGAGCAAGCTCCGGTCACACTGTATTACACCACAGTGACCACACCACACAGCAACCTCTGGTTACACTGTATCACACCACACAGCAAGCTACAGGTGAGCACACACACAACAATCGAATCAACACCACAACACAATCCACTGCCAACATTGAGCAACAAATTACTGCTCTATATGAACATAAATACAGGGTGCGGACGATATTTGTTCGCAAGATTACTGTCTAGGAAAAAATAACACAGAAGTTTTATTTTTTAAGATATATTTATCAAACTTGGGTCAGTTTGTCTTCATGACTTGTTCTTTCGATCTCACTCGATAAACCCGCCATTGGCTTTGATGACAGCCTCAAGGCGGCCTCGGAACCGGCTACAGGCCTTCGTCACTGTCTCCCGACTTAGTCCTCTAAAGACACTTGTGATCCAGGCCTTCAGATCGTCTTTCGTATTGCAGCTAGATCTGTTGGCGTCTCGTTCCACTGCGCCCCACACAAAGAAGTCGAGGGGGTTGCAATCAGGCAAGCTGGGAGGCCAGATGTCAGGTGAAGTGTGGTCGACGAAGTTCTCTGACAGCCAGGCTTGGGTCTTTCGGCTGGTATGGCAGGGCGCTGAGTCTTGCTGCCACATGTACGGCCTACCTGCAGCTACCTGGTCGATCCAGGGCTTTACTACCTTGCTCAGAACGCAGATGTAGCCATCGGTGTTCAGCTTGAGGCCCTCAGGAAGAAGTGAGGTGGCATGACGTCACCTTGACTGCTGACGACACCTAAGACCAATGTTGTCGCTGGAAACTTTGTCTGCATGACTCTGGGTACGTCTTTCGATGAGACAGCGAGCTACTTGTTCTTCTGGGAGTTGATCTCCTGGTCTTATTCGTCCTCCCGGCGCGGATTCCAAGAAGAACTCCGTGTCTCCCACAAATTTGGAGGTTCAAAATTATTCATAATCAATTATTCTGAAAATAAATAATGGAAATATAGTCACTGTTTTTATGGAGACAAGAGTGACAACGGAAGTTTTAAAAAATATGCATAAAATTACCAGTTGAAAATTGCGAACAAATATCGTCCACACCCTGTAGATAATATAATATATTAGCTTTCCTTCCGATTGAGCAGTTTTCCTTTTTCGCATCTATGGATATTTCCACATACACACATATTTATATATATAAACAGGAGGAAGGGAGTAGTTCTGTAACATACAAAATGCCTATTGAAGTGGTCAGGCTTTATGATTATAAATGTCTTCTTTCGATCATTCAAGCAATAGATACAACCAAAATTCCATTCGCTCTTTACCATCAACAGTTTATGGTTAGAAAGTCAGTAGAATATATAAACAGATAGAGACAAGAGAGGTGTAAATTTACATATACACACATCTACAGGTAGATATATAGACAGATAGAGACAAGACAGGTGTAAACCTACATATACACACATCTACAGGTAAATATATAGACAGATAGAGACAAGAGAGGTGTAAACCTACATATACACACATCTACAGGTAAATATATAGACAGATAGAGACAAGAGAGGTGTAAACCTACATATACACACATCTACAGGTAGATATATAGACAGATAGAGACAAGAGAGGTGTAAACCTACATATACACACATCTACAGGTTGATATATAGACAGATAGAGACAAGAGAGGTGTAAACCTACATATACACACATCTACAGGTAAATATATAGATAGATAGAGACAAGAGAGGTGTAAACCTACATATACACACATCTACAGGTAAATATATAGACAGATGGTGACAAGAGAGGTGTAAACCTACATATATACACATCTACAGGTAAATATAGACAGATGGTGACAAGAGAGGTGTAAACCTACATATACACACATCTACAGGTAAATATATAGACAGATAGAGACAAGACAGGTGTAAACCTACATATACACACATCTACAGGTAAATATATAGACAGATAGAGACAAGACAGGTGTAAACCTACATATACATACATCTACAGGTAAATATATAAGACAGATAGAGACAAGAGAGGTGTAAACCTACATATACACACATCTACAGGTAAATATATAGACAGATAGAGACAAGACAGGTGTAAACCTACATATACACACATCTACAGGTAAATATATAGACAGATAGAGACAAGAGAGGTGTAAACCTACATATACACACATCTACAGGTAAATATATAGACAGATAGAGACAAGAGAGGTGTAAACCTACATATACACACATCTACAGGTAAATATATAGACAGATGGTGACAAGAGAGGTGTAAACCTACATATACACACATCTACAGGTAGATATATAGACAGATAGAGACAAGAGAGGTGTAAACCTACATATATACATATCTACAGGTAAATATATAGACAGATAGAGACAAGAGAGGTGTAAACCTGCATATACACACATCTACAGGTAAATATATAGACAGATGGTGACAAGAGAGGTGTAAACCTACATATACACACATCTACAGGTAAATGCATATATATATATATATATATACACACTCACAATCCGGTGAGTAATGACAAGTAAAATGAAATTATTACATGATGTGAAGTGAAGACAAAGTTAGTAAATGTTGTTGGGGTGAAATTGTGGGTAGAAAAAGCTACCTCACTTCCCGCTTTTCATAGGCGCCGCTAAATCCCATTGCTGGTTTCTCCTCTTCCAAGTGCGTACAATCAAACTCATTACGACTGAGAGCTGCCAAAACTCGCGTCCACACCGTTCCTGATCACCGCTAGAGAGGGGCTGACTTGCTGGCCCTTCCGGCCAAGCACCCTTCCGGTCAAGCACTCCCCAGCTTCCGACCACTGCACACCACACCATACCATACCCACAGAAAAAACACAAAATGGTTTCATTTTGATATAAAATTTACTTCACTTCAGTTAATAAATGAAGAAAGAATAAGTTACTACAAGCTATAAAGGTTGACAATGTTTTTTTTTTTTTTTTGTTACTTCGTTATTGCGGTGTAGTCTGTGACCAGAGAAGGTGAGAAGTCTGTAGACCAGGAGAGAGAGTAAGGGACTGTAGCAGTCTGTAGAGAGAGCAAGGGTCTGTAGAAATCTGTAGACATACTGTAGAGAGAGTAAGGGTCTGTAGACCCCTATAGAGAGAGTAAGGGACTGTAGACCCTTGTAGAGAGTAATGGACTGTAGCAGTCTGTAGACTCCTGCAGAGAGCGTAACGGACTGTAGACCCCCTGTAGAGAGAGTAATGGACTGTAGCAGTCTGTAGACTCCTGTAGAGAGAGTAATGGACTGTAGCAGTCTGTAGACTCCTGTAGAAGTCTGTAGAGAGAGTAAGGGACTGTAGACCCTTGTAGAGAGAGTAAGGGACTCTAGCAGTCTGTAGACCCCTTGTAGAGAGAGTAAGGGACTGTAGACCCTTGTAGAGAGAGTAAGGGACTAGCAGTCTGTAGACTCCTTGTAGAGAGAGCAAGGGACTGTAGCAGTCTGTAGACCCCTGTAGAGAGAGTAAGAGTCTGTGGACCCCTGTAGAGAAGGTAAGGGTCTGTAGAGAGAGTAAGGGACTGTAGACCCTCGTAGAGAGAGTAAGGGTCTGTAGAGAGAGAGTAAGGGTCTGTAGAGTGAGTAAGGGACTCTAGCAGTCTGTAGACCCCCCTGTAGAGAGAGTAAAGGACTGTAGAGAGAGTAAGAGACTGTAGACCCTTGTAGAGAGAGTAAGGGACTCTAGCAGTCTGTAGACCCCTTGTAGAGAGAGTAAGAGTCTGTGGACCCCTGTAGAGAAAGTAAGGGCTTGTAGATCCCTGTAGAGAGTAAGGAACTGTAGATAGAATAAGGGTCTGTAGAGTGAGTAAGGGACTCTAGCAGTCTGTAGACTCCCTGTAGAGAGAGTAAGGGTCTGTAGAAGTCGGTTGACCCATGTAGACCCCAAGGGGCCTGTAGTTAGAGGTGAATGTTTTACATAGCTATTCTCTCATGTACTGCTCGGATCTGTCTGGTTTTGCTTGGTCTGATTCAGGCTATTTATATCTGTCGCTTCCCGTCTCGCGCCTCGAGGGACCGTCGCCCACGCATAGACTTGTTTACCTCGAAAAGGAGGTGACCCAGACTATGACCTTCTGTGTCACCCAAGGGTCAAGGTGTGGACAGATTTCGCTACAGATCCACATGGCAGGTACAATGTGTCCGAACGTGGAAGAGCCGAACTCCCACCGCCATCGCCCCCATCTCTCTCGCCCACCCCATTTCTCTGTATTGTGAGCAAATGGGGTCCCACGTGCTGGCCTTCCCACAGCCACGGAGGATGGTAAGGGGGATGCGCTGGAAGAGCCATTCCATCTCGCGAGGCTCACACCTGCGGCTGACCAGCTCTGCGCCTATGGTGGTAAGATGGGAGGTAGCCCTAGGGCCAAGGACACCAGAAGTCTCCACTGCCAAAGGCACGACCGCAAACTTGTCGTAGAGCGACCGGGATATGGTTGGAAGTCAGGAGTTATACATGTCCGGGGAGTGAATATATTCAAAATGATAAAATGAAATTATCACATTATCCACATGACAGGTGCAATGTGTCCGAACCCCCACTGTCATCGCCTCCCTTTCTCTGTATTGTCAGCAAATGGAGTCCAACGTGCTGGCCGCTCCACAGCCCCGCCGGACAGAATGGAGAAGGTGTTTCTTTTTCTATTTAATAAAGACGAAAGAGTACCAGACAAGGGAGGTCACTCTCATGTGACTCTACTACAATCCGCCTTTGTCATTTTCAGCTATCTTGTACTTCTTGTCTCCACTTATTCTCAACTCCACCTCTTAGATTTCATATTTTCCAGGTATTTCAACTATATTCTACCGATTTTTTAATCTTTGTTATATCTTTTCACCAGTTTAGTACATTTTAAATATATATTTCTTTTGTATTCTTTTGCCCTCGTCTTCTTTCACCCGAATTCTAAGCTATTGTTTATACCAGTCAACTGTGGTTACAGTTATTTTCAAACATCTACACCTTCTAAGAATATATATATATATATATATATATATATATATATAACGAAGGAAGTGTGGTAAGGAACCAGATGGACCATAACGCACCAGAGTACTCAATATTTAGGGTAGTAGAGTGGGTAATAGGAAAAGAGTCAGGACCCCGACGGCTGAGCTCCGGCCATTTCGACAGCTTGATCTGAACTGAGATCTAGATGTCGAAACAGCTGGAGCTCAGCCGTCGGTGTCCTGACTCTTTTTCTATATATATATATCCCCACTCAAGCGTTAACCTATTAACTAACACCTTTCGTAACTGTACTTCTTGTTGTTATTTACTTTTCCTATATATATATATATATATATACGTGTATATATATAGTATAATTAAAATTCTATGCACTTAACATGTATGCTCGACCACAGATTTCTGAGTCCAGATATGGCCACCACTTATAGTGGTAGCTATAACTGGACACCGAAACCTAAGGTCGCGCGTATATGTTTAACTGTCTTGCAGTGTTTTATTTGGCTTTTTATCTTGGAAGAGGCTATGTAGCCGGTAAGAATGTCAGACACCAGGAGTTGCTGCCTGAGTTAAGACAATTTGAAATCTTTTCCACCATCAATTGTTTAAAAAACAAGTTAAAATCATTTAGTCGTCCATTGGTAACATATGTTACACTTTAGTTACCTACACACATCTACAGGTAGATATATAGACAAGAGAGGTGTAAACCAACATCTACAGGCAGATATATAGACAGATAAAGACAAGACAGGTGTAAACCTACATATACACACATCTACAGGTAGATATATAGACAGATAGAGACAAGAGAGGCGTAGACCTATATATAGACAGATAGAGACAAGAGAGGTGTAAACCTACATATACACACATCTACAGGCAGATATATAGACAGATAGAGACAAGACAGGTGTAAACCTACATATACACACATCTACAGGTAGATATATAGACAGATAGAGACAAGAGAGGTGTAAACCTATATATAGACAGATAGAGACAAGAGAGGTGTAAACCTACATATATACACATCTACAGGTAAATATATAGACAGATAGAGACAAGAGATGTGTAAACCTACATATACACACATCTACAGGTAAATATATAAACAGATAGAGACAAGAGAGGTGTAAACCTACATATACACACATCTACAGGTAAATATATAGACAGATAGAGACAAGAGAGGTGTAAACCTACATATACACACATCTACAGGTAGATATATAGACAGATAGAGACAAGAGAGGTGTAAACCTACATATATACACATCTACAGGTAAATATATAGACAGATAGAGACAAGAGAGGTGTAAACCTACATATACACACATCTACAGGTAGATATATAGACAGATAGAGACAAGAGAGGTGTAAACCTACATATACATACATCTACAGGTAAATATAGAGACAATAGAAGGAAGGGGCAGGTGAAACTCTATAGCGATGTGTGTTGCATCCCTGTAGGGTTTACCAACTAACGCACACATGCATATATAGTCTTTATTAAGGCTAAGTTTGAGTTTATTGTAGAGTTTCTCCTGTGTGCTCACAAGGACATAAGACAATACAGTCATATTCGATGATGCTGTGAGTACATAGAGGAAATTCCACAGTAACAATATTCTGAAGTTTAATATCATCGAACCACAGACTACACAGCACTTCCTGATATGTCCCCTGCTAGAATACCCCTGCACAGCAGTGGACTTGGCAGAGTTTAATGAGAAAGGACAGCAATGTGTTCAGCTGAAGTGGAACCACATCACATCTAGCCAAGCTTTGTAGCTGAGACTCTTGTGGACGTGACAAAAAGAAGATCACAGTTTAACATCTATTTTCCATGCTTGCATATGTTAGACTGCTCATCCACATTATGATACAGGTTGGGCCAGTTGACCATACCTTTCTTGAACAGAACTACTTTGGCTGGGATTTTTACAGCTGCATGCCCTTTCTATCACCGACCCCGTTTACTGTGTGGAACTATATATATATATGCATATATAGTCATCATCATCATTTTACAGCCGCTTTACCTTGCTTGCAAGGGTGGGACAGATCCTATCCAGCACAGCATCTCTCCACTTGTCATGGTCCTTCGTCATCTCTTCCGTGAGCTTCAGAGATCTGAGGTCTACTCTCACCACCTCCGCCCATTTTTTGTTGTCTTTCTCTACTGCGTCATCCTTCTACCAGGATTTCTTGGCACTTCTTCACTCAGCGGTCATCTTCCATGCACATCACATGTCCATACCATCTCAGTCTTCTCTCCCGCACACTACAACTTATCCCTCTTATGCACAGTTTCTCTCTCAACTTGTCTATCCTTGGTTGTTCACGCACATTGACATTGCACATCCATCGGAGCAAGCTTGCTTCATTTCTCTCCATCCATCACATATCCTCTGCAGTTGCTGCCCATGTCTCACTACCATGCAGCATCGCGCATCTCACACAGACATCATATAACCAGCCTTTCATTCATAGCAGCTCCCTAAGCTTCTTCCAACCCTTCCTTATTCTAGATACTATGGCCTCGGAAACACCCCGCTCCCATGCTAATCTGATCACCTAGGTACCGGAAGCTATCAACCACTTCTATAGATCTTACCTCCATTTGAAAAATGTGTCTATCACTGCGATTTCTACTGTCAAATTTCCCTGAACATCTAGCTGCGTATGTAGTTTTCCTGCTATCCCACAACATCTCTTGTGTACCCAGGATCTGCATTGTGTGCATTCTATAGAATTTATGCCAACTCCTTTTCTGCATATCAAACATAGAGTTTTGTCCTCTTTTCTACTTATCAACACTTTAGTCTTAGCTAGGTTCACTCTCAGTCCTCTTGCTTCCAACTGCTGTTTCCATAGCCAGAATTTATTCTCTAGCTCCTCTACTGATTCTGTTATAAGAACCAGATCGTCAGCATAGAGAGGTTCCCATGGGTTATGGCTTGGAGGACTATAAGAGTGAGTTGAGGACCGAACCCTGATGTACTCCTACTTGTATCTGGAATTCCTCACTAAACTCCATTCCTACTCTCACTTTACTGAGAGTACCTCTGTACATAGCTTGCACTGTCCTCACAAGCCACTCCTCTACACCTAGTTTCCTTAGGGAACACCAGATAACAGATCAGGGTACCCTATCAAAGGCCTTCTCTAGGTCAACAAAAGCTAAATATAGTGGCTTATTTTTCTCTAAGAACCTCTCTTGTAGTTGTCTCAATATATATATATATATATATATATATATATATATATATATATATATATGTGTGTGTATATTTAAAAGTGTGTGTGTATGTGTGTATATATGTGTGTGTGTGTATATATATATATGTGTGTGTGTCTGTATTATGTGTGTATATATGTGTATGTTTATATATTTATATATATATATGTGTGTGTGTTTGTGCGTATGTATGTATATAATATGAAATCTACAAGTGTAGCTGCGATTTATAAATATGTAGTCTTCACACAGGATTGTATGATATAACTCTAATAACAAATTACAAAGTAAGTTATAAATTAGTTTGGTTCAGTTTTCCTATTTAACCCTTTAGCATTTAAGCCTGCTATATCCTGCCAGAATTCTCTCACTTCTTTCTGTTCAAACTGGCTGTAACAAGCCACTCATACTGATGTTAAGGTATTGTTCTTAAAATAAATAATATCAAAATCTCATAGATTCTATATTATGTGAGGTAAAACCTTTACTGTGAAAATACATTAGTATATATCTGCCTTGCCTAAGTACAAAGCGAAACCTACAGTCAGTAGGCACCTCTTAACAAAAATACACCCCCATCCCACTACCCCCACCCCATCCACACCACCCTTTCTATGTAAAGTTATGTTGGTACCACAACATCCAGTCCTAAAGAAATGAGGTCGTGTATGTGTCACGACAAAAAACACACAGTCCACGCTGTAATGTGGACATGTAGGTAACACGGTAAAAACCTCCCAGTCCACACTGTAAACGTGGTTGGTGTTAGGAAGGGCATCCAGCCGTAGAAAACCCGCCAGACAGTCCTATACGAGCAACACAACCAATCTTGCCTCAAGTGGGAAAATTCCCGTCCAAACCCATGCAAGCGTGGAAGATGGATGTTAAATGATGATGATGAGAGTAATGTAAATGTTATGTGAGATATTATGTGAGGTAAAGCCTTTACTGTGAAAATACAATAGTATATACAGAGTAATGTAAATGTTATGTGAGATATTATGTGAGGTAAAGCCTTTACTGTGAAAATATAATAGTATATATAGAGTAATGTAAATGTTATGTGAGATATTATGTGAGGTAAAGCCTTTACTGTGAAAATACAATAGTATATATAGAGTAATGTAAATGTTATGTGAGATATTATGTGAGGTAAAGCCTTTACTGTGAAAATATAATAGTATATATAGAGTAATGTAAATGTTATGTGAGATATTATGTGAGGTAAAGCCTTTACTGTGAAAATACAATAGTATATATAGAGTAATGTAAATGTTATGTGAGATATAATGTGAGGTAAAGCCTTTACTGTGAAAATACAATAGTATATATAGAGTAATGTAAATGTTATGTGAGGTAAAGCCTTTACTGTAAAAATACAATAGTATATATAGAGTAATGTAAATGTTATGTGAGATATTATGTGAGGTAAAGCCTTTACTGTGAAAATACAATAGTATATATAGAGTAATGTAAATATTATGTGAGATATTATGTGAGGTAAAGCCTTTACTGTGAAAATATAATAGTATATATAGAGTAATGTAAATGCTAAATGGTTAAGTTTATCAATATAGAATTTTACTGAAATTTTCACTGTTAATTTTTAAGTATTCTCTAATATCTTATATTGTTTCTTTATTATTTCAGAATGTCATATTATATTGGAATAAAAGAATGCTTTTTACATCAGATGTATCATCAATATTTATCATCATTTAAAGACTAAAGATATAACCTTGTTTATATATAAATCTCGGGAAGAGATGCCGAAAGTGATTGGAAAATTATCATATGACTGATATCTTTGGTAAATTATTCTCAAAAAATGATCACTTCACTACTTAAATTGTAAAGAAGGAAAATAAACATATAATGTGGTGAAAGGAGAAAATTATGTGAGAAACTTAATGGATTGATGTATTTCCCCGAAGAGATGCCGAAAGGGACAGGAAAATCATCACATTCCTGTGATATCTGTGGTAAATTATTCTCTAAAAAAGATCATTTAACTACTCACCAACGTATTCACACAGGAGAGAAGCCATATCACTGTGATATCTGTGAGAAATCATTCTCTAAAAAAGATCACTTAACTACTCACAAACGTATTCATACAGGAGAGAAGCCATATCACTGTGATATTTGTGAGAAATCATTCTCTGGAAGTGGGGACTTAACTAAACACAAACGTGTTCATACAGGAGAGAAGCTATATCTTTGTGATATCTGTGGTAAATCATTCTCTAGAAGTAGTGACTTAAGTAAACACAAACGTCTTCATACAGGAGAGAAACCATATCACTGTGATATCTGTAGTAGATCGTTTTCTGGAAGTGGTGATCTGACTAGGCACAAACGTGTCCATACAGGAGAAAAGCCATATCACTGTGATATCTGTGGTAAATCGTTCTCTAAAAAAGATCATGTAACTACTCACAAACGTATTCATACAATAGAAAAGCCATACCACTGTGATATCTGTGGAAAATCATTCTCTCAAAATAGTGAATTAGCTGTTCACAAACATATTCACACAGGTGAAAAACCATATCACTGTGATATCTGTAGTAAATCTTTCTCTGGAAGTAGTAATTTAACTACCCACAAACATATTCATGCAGGAGAGAAGCCTTATCACTGTGATATCTGTAGTAAATCATTCTCTCAAAATAGTCAATTGATTATACACAAACACATTCATACAGGAGAGAAGCCCTATCACTGTGACATCTGTGGTAAATCATTCACTCGCAAAAGTCATTTGACGAGGCATGTAGGTATTCATACAGAACTATAACTGAAACAGAGTTAAAATTTGTGGTATCATATCATCATCCATTTACATTCACCTTTCCCTGCTTGCTTGGGCTGGACTGTTCTTTTCCAGCCCACGTCTACCCCATGCAGTCATATTTATTCTGATTAACTACACTTCTTGAGGGCTGCCTTGCCTGTAGCTTACAGAGCCCATGTCTACCCTGTGTAGTCTTATTTATTTGGAGTAATTGCTCTCCTAGAGGGGCTGCTTTCACTGTGGCTTATTGAGCAACTGCCCTTCTTGAGGGCTGCCTTCCTAGATAGGCTTCCATCCCTGTGGCTTATGAAGTGACTCTTTTTTAGATGGGCTTCCTTCCCTGTGGCTTCTGAAGTGACTGCCCTCCTAGAGGGGCTATCCCTGTGGCTTATGGAGTAATTGCCCTCCTAGAGGGGTTGACTTGCCTGTGGCTTATGAAGTGACTGCCCTCCTAGAGGAGCTGCCTTACCTGTGGCTTATGAAGTGACTGCCCTCCTAGAGGGGCTGCCTTGCCTGTAGCTCATGAAGTGACTGCCCTCCTAGAGGAGCTGCCTTACCTGTGGCTTATGAAGTAATTGCTCCTAGAGGGATTGACTTGCCTGTGGCTTATGAAGTGACTGCCCTCCTAGAGGGGCTGCCTTGCCTGTAGCTCATGAAGTGACTGCCCTCCTAGAGGAGCTGCCTTACCTGTGGCTTATGAAGTAATTGCTCCTAGAGGGATTGACTTGCCTGTGGCTTATGAAGTGACTGCCCTCCTAGAGGGGCTGCCTTGCCTGTAGCTCATGAAGTGACTGCCCTCCTAGAGGAGCTGCCTTACCTGTGGCTTATGAAGTAATTGCTCCTAGAGGGATTGACTTGCCTGTGGCTTATGAAGTGACTGCCCTCTTAGAGATGGCTGCCTTCCCTGAGGCTTACAGAGTAATATCCCTCCTAGAGGGGCTGCCTTGCCTGTGGCTTATGAAGTGACTGCCCTCTTAGAGATGGCTGCCTTCCCTGAGGCTTACAGAGTAATATCCCTCCTAGAGGGGCTGCCTTGCCTGTGGCTTATGAAGTGACTGCCCTCCTAGAGGGGCTGCTTTCTCTGTGGCTTATGGAGTAATTGCCCTCCTAGAGGGGTTGACTTGCCTGTGGTCTATGGAGCCCAGTTTTACCCTGTGTAGTCATATTTATTTGGAGTGACTGCCCTTATAGAAGGCTTGCTCTTCTGAAGAAGTAGTGTAGAATATTGGATTATATAATGTAGATTCCTTAGGCTGATAAGACATATTGAAAGATGTGTAAGACTTTCCAGTATTCAATAAATGGAACTTTCAATATTAGCAAATGTGCTGTCTTTCTCTATTCACTTATATATAAATATATATATATTATATTTTCACGGTAAAGTCTTTACCTCACATAATATTGAATCTATAAGATTTTGATATTATTTATTTTGAGAACATTACTTTAACATCAGTATGAGTGGCCGCATCTCACACAGGCATCATACAGCTGACCTTACAACAGACGTGGTTAGAATGTCTGAATTGAGAGATCACAGCTCTGATACTACAGACTTGTGGTTAGAATGTCTGAGGAAAGAATCTCTGAATTGAGAGACCACAGCTCTGATACTACAGACATGTGGTTAGATTGTCTCAGGAAAGAATCTCTGAATTGAGAGATCACAGCTCTGATACTACAGACATGTGGTTAGAATGTCTGAGGAAAGAATCTCTGAATTGAGAGATCACAGCTCCGATATTACAGACCTGTGGTTAGAATGTCTCAGGAAAGAATCTCTGAATTGAGAGATAACAGCTCTGATACTACAGACATGTGGTTAGAATGTCTCAGGAAAGAATCTCTGGATTGAGAGACCACAGCTCTGATACTACAGACATGTGGTTAGAATGTCTCAGGAAAGAATCTCTGAATTGAGAGACCACAGCTCTGATACTACAGACATGTGGTTAGAATGTCTCAGGAAAGAATCTCTGGATTGAGAGATAACAGCTCTGATACTACAGACATGTGGTTAGAATGTCTGACGAAAGAATCTCTGAATTGAGAGATCACAGCTCTGATACTACAGACATGTGGTTAGAATGTCTGAGGAAAGAATCTCTGGACTGAGAGATCACAACTCTGATACTACAGTTAACCTCGGCAGGATTTGAACTCAGATCATAAAGGACTAACCCTATGCTACAATGCATGGCGTCCAACTCTCCACCGATACTGCCAATCCACGGCCATTAAATGGGAGTAATGGTAGCTATCTAGTGAACGTGGTGTAACTAGTTGGTAGATGGTAGTGAAGGCAAGAACCTCACAGTTCAACTCACCCAAACATCTCAAACACCACGGGCTAGAAAAGGTAGTTGGCTGGATCACGGTATTTCAGAATTTTGTTCTGTTCGGCTGTAAAAGCTGTGGCTCTCACCCTAACCACAGCATCCAGGATGTGGGAAGAAGCACAAGAGTTACTAACTGTGATGACCCAGATGAGACACCTGTCTCTTATCCAGGGACACAGGGTAAGACTGTCAGGCCTTTTCCCATCAATTCTGGACAACCCAGACAGTTCCAGAATTGAGGGGGTGTTTGCCCAGGCCAAAGCTTTCTTGATGAGTTTTAACTCAGTGTGATGTGTGAAGCAATCGGTGTTCAGGTGGCAAGATAGTCTGTGTAGGCCTGTGCAGTTGAGCAGCCTACCACACTTACATTTCAGACCCATACAGATGTCGGCTCCGACTGAGGGCAATGGAGACACGAAGCTCATCCAAGCTGAGTAGGCCACCAATGTTAGCCATAGGTAAGGCATCAACCCAGTCACCTGAATATTTCATGCTAGCAGACAGTAAGCGACACCTTGAAAACTGACCTGACTGGAAGAAGAGAGAGTCAAAGGTGGCCTTCAAACTTATGCTGTCCCAAGCTCTCTGACTTTGACTGTCCTCCACCTTTTCAGGAACAGACAGGCCCAACTCACTCCATAGCAGAAGAGCTTCATCCATCTCCCTCTTGGAACTAGTCCATGGGGGAGAGGAGAAGATATTGCTCACCAGGATGGAGGAAAAGAAGCGAGGGAGGGACGAGAATTTACAAAGACCAAGGCCACCAGATCGCTTGGGCAACGCAGCCTGATCACAGCACTCTGGAGAGAGTCTGACATTGACCGAGCAGTCGAGTCTCTCCAAAATTAGTCATTGAGCACATGACAAAAAGATGGGCTAACCTGGAGCTTGCTGTGTGGTGGTCACTGTGGTGTGGTACAGTGAGACCAGAGCTTGCTGTGTGGTGTGGTCACTGTGGTGTGATACAGTGAGACCAGAGCTTGCTGTGTGGTGTGGTCACTGTGGTGTGGTACAGTGAGACCAGAGCTTGCTGTGTGGTGTGGTCACTGTGGTGTGATACAGTGAGACGAGAGCTTGCTGTGTGGTGTGGTCACTGTGGTGTGGTACAGTGAGACCAGAGCTTGCTGTGTGGTGTGGTCACTGTGGTGTGATACAGTGAGACCAGAGCTTGCTGTGTGGTGTGGTCACTGTGGTGTGATACAGTGAGACGAGAGCTTGCTGTGTGGTGTGGTCACTGTGGTGTGATACAGTGAGACCAGAGCTTGCTGTGTGGTGTGGTCACTGTGGTGTGATACAGTGAGACCAGAGCTTGCTGTGTGGTGTGGTCACTGTGGTGTGATACAGTGAGACCAGAGCTTGCTGTGTGGTGTGGTCACTGTGGTGTGATACAGTGAGACCAGAGCTTGCTGTGTGGTGTGGTCACTGTGGTGTGATACAGTGAGACCAGAGCTTGCTGTGTGGTGTGGTCACTGTGGTGTGATACAGTGAGACCAGAGCTTGCTGTGTGGTGTGGTCACTGTGGTGTGATACAGTGAGACCAGAGCTTGCTGTGTGGTGTGGTCACTGTGGTGTGATATAGTGTGACCAGAGCTTGCTGTGTGGTGTGGTCACTGTGGTGTGATACAGTGAGACCAGAGCTTGCTGTGTGGTGTGGTCACTGGTGTGTGATACAGTGAGACCAGAGCTTGCTGTGTGGTGTGGTCACTGTGGTGTGATACAGTGAGACGTGAGCTTGCTGTGTGGTGTGGTCACTGTGGTGTGATAGTGAGACCAGAGCTTGCTGTGTGGTGTGGTCACTGTGGTGTGATATAGTGAGACGAGAGCTTGCTGTGTGGTGTGGTCACTGTGGTGTGATACAGTGAGACCAGAGCTTGCTGTGTGGTGTGGTCACTGTGGTGTGTGATACAGTGAGACCAGAGCTTGCTGTGTGGTGTGGTCACTGTGGTGTGATACAGTGAGACCAGAGCTTGCTGTGTGGTGTGGTCACTGTGGTGTGTGATACAGTGAGACGAGAGCTTGCTGTGTGGTGTGGTCACTGTGGTGTGATACAGTGAGACCAGAGCTTGCTGTGTAGTGTGGTCACTGTGGTGTGATACAGTGAGACCAGAGCTTGCTGTGTGGTGTGGTCACTGGTGTGGTACAGTGAGACCAGAGCTTGCTGTGTGGTGTGGTCACTGTGGTGTGATACAGTGAGACCAGAGCTTGCTGTGTGGTGTGGTCACTGTGGTGTGATACAGTAAGACCAGAGCTTGCTGTGTGGTGTGGTCACTGTGGTGTGATACAGCGAGACCAGAGCTTGCTGTGTGGTGTGGTCACTGTGGTGTGATACAGTGAGACCAGAGCTTGCTGTGTGGTGTGATACAGTGAGACCAGAGCTTGCTGTGTGGTGTGGTCACTGTGGTGTGATACAGTGAGACCAGAGCTTGCTGTGTGGTGTGGTCACTGTGGTGTGATACAGTGAGACCAGAGCTTGCTGTGTGGTGTGGTCACTGTGGTGTGATACAGTGAGACGAGAGCTTGCTGTGTGGTGTGGTCACTGTGGTGTGATACAGTGAGACCAGAGCTTGCTGTGTGGTGTGGTCACTGTGGTGTGATACAGTGAGACCAGAGCTTGCTGTGTGGTGTGGTCACTGTGGTGTGATACAGTGAGACCAGAGCTTGCTGTGTGGTGTGGTCAGTGGTGTGATACAGTGAGACCAGAGCTTGCTGTGTGGTGTGGTCACTGTGGTGTGATAGTGAGACGAGAGCTTGCTGTGTGGTGTGGTCACTGTGGTGTGATACAGTGAGACCAGAGCTTGCTGTGTGGTGTGGTCACTGTGGTGTGGTACAGTGAGACCAGAGCTTGCTGTGTGGTGTGATACAGTGAGACCAGAGCTTGCTGTGTGGTGTGGTCAGTGGTGTGATACAGTGAGACCAGAGCTTGCTGTGTGGTGTGGTCACTGTGGTGTGATAGTGAGACGAGAGCTTGCTGTGTGGTGTGGTCACTGGTGTGATACAGTGAGACCAGAGGTTGTATGTCTGGTAGCTTGCTGTGTGGTGTGGTCACTGTGGTGTGACCAGAAGTTGTATGTCTGGTAGCTTGCTGTGTGGTGTGGTCACTGTGGTGTGACCAGAGGTTGTATGTCTGGTAGCTTGCTGTGTGGTGTGGTCACTGTGGTGTGACCAGAGGTTGTATGTCTGGTAGCTTGCTGTGTGGTGTGGTCACTGTGGTGTGATACAGTGAGACGAGAGGTTGTATGTTAGCAGGTGAGTGAGTGTTCAATAAGATGATATGATAGTTCCTTGATCACACAGAAAATGAATATATATAAATGAACGACGATGACACCAAACTGTTATGTTATTAATTTATTGAAAATAACTCACGCCGGAGCTGTATTAAAAATACACAGAAGTATGGACATTATTTGTTTGTTTTTAAAAGTAGAATTAAATTGTATTTACCAAGAAAACTTCCTGAACTTCACTGTCTTGGCTAAGAGAGGGGCCAAGAAATAAAGATTAGGTGAGAGAGAGGGAGAGAGTAATAGTTTGTAGACCCCAAGGGGTCTGTAGTAAGCAAATGTTTTACAGCGTTACTCTATCAGGAAATGCTCCGAACTTCCTTTCGTTTGGTCTAAGACAGGCTATCTATATCTGCCGCTTCCTCTGGCCCCTGCCTTGAGAACGGCCGGGGTGACCTCGAGAGATCACCCACACAGATTTGTTTACGCCAAAAAGGAGGTAACCCAGAATTTGACCGTTAAATGTCACCCAGGGGCCAAGGTGTGGAAAGATTTCGCTCAGATGGTGAATGGGTGTTACACGAGAATGCTGAGGATGGCTCTGAACATTAATATATATATATATGTATATATATATATATACACATATATGTAAAGTTTGAAAGTGTCACAGAGGAGACTGAGGTTAGCTGGACATGCTCACTGGCATTCACAGTTGATACTACACTCAGTGGTCCTGTGGGAACCCCTACATGGTCACACTTGATTTGGGAGATTGAGAATGACGTATGTTGATGCCCTAAAGGCAGACACTGGTCTCTGGGAGATACAGGACATGGTGGCGATGATGAACGACAGAAACTGCAGGAGAAAACTTATCCATGGATCTCAGGAATTTTACCCTCCCTAGATAGATAAATATTATATAGATAATGTTTCTGAGTTAAAATCCCACCGAGATCAATAAAATAAACTACCAGTAACGCACTTAGAGCGACACTTTCTCAACCTGGTGTAGTCTGTGACTAACCTAGGTTCTGCTGCACTTTGGGCTGAGGAGGCCAAACTCTCCAAGTACTGGTCGCTCTCTGACAGGTTTGCAGTTGTGCTCTTGGCAGCGGAGACTTCTGGTATCCTTGACCCTAGGGCTACCTCCTCACTCACCACCATAGGCGCTGAGCTGGCCAGTTGCAGATGTGAGCCTAGCGAGTTGGAATGGTTCTACCAGTGCATCACTCTTACCATCCTCCGGGGAAAAAACCTTCTCCATTCTGTCTGCCAGGGCTGTGGGGCCCCCATTTGCTCATAATAGAGAGAGATGGAGGTGATGACAGTGGGAGTTCGGCTCTTCCGTGTTCGGAGCTGGTGTACGTGTGAGAGATGGGGAGGGCAAGAGAGATGACAGTGGGAGTTCGGCTCTTCCGTGTTCGGAGCTGGTGTACGTGTGAGAGATGGGAAGGGCGAGAGTGATGACAGTGGGAGTTCGGAGCTGGTGTACGTGTGAGAGATGGGAAGGGCGAGAGAGATGGAGGTGATGACAGTGGGAGTTCGGCTCTTCCGTGTTCGGAGCTGGTGTACGTGTGAGAGATGGGAAGGGCGAGAGTGATGGAGGTGATGACAGTGGGAGTTCGGCTCTTCCGTGTTCGAACACATTACGCCTGTCAAGAGTATATTTTCATACTCTACTATACCATGTATCGAGTAACGCACTGAGGTCGATATAGTCGACTCCAACTGCCCTTAAATTGCTGGCCTTGTGCCAAAAGCAGACACAATTGTGTTGTCAGTGCCCATGCGCAGTGGTAGACTACTCCACCGGAAGTAGTTGCCTTTCAACACAACGTGGTGTAGAAAATGTCTGTAAGTTTTAAAGACTTGAAAGTATGAAATAATGTAAGTATTATGTCTACAAATATTGTAGAATTATGTTAAAACTTCTCACGAGTGAGATATGGGGTGGCGAGAGAGATGGAGGTGATGACAGAGGGAGTTGGGTCCTTCCGTGTTGGGACCTGGTGTACGAGTGAGAGATGGAGGTGATGACAGTGGGGGTTCGGCCCTTCCGTGTTGGGACCTGGTGTACGTTAGAGAGATGGAGGAGGTATTATGTCTACAAATATTGTAGATTTATGTTAAAACTTCTCACATCTCAAATATATTTTCGTATTTCTTTCATTATTTCTTTCGTTATGGTGATCATGTGTAATTAACCCACCTTTAATTAAAGTGAAAACTTTAGTTGTTGCAAGTCAGACATTGATATTCCATTGTCCAGTATATTGTCTCAAATATCTCAGCTTAAACAGATTTTAACAACAACACAAATAAACAACTTTATTCTTGATTATTTAAATTACGATGTATAAATGTTTAGAAATGTAATACAATCTTACAGCTTTTACTAGGAAGAGGCTATGTAGCCGGTAAGAGTGTCAGACACCAGGAGTTGCTGCCAGAGTTGAGATAATTTGAAATCTTTTCCACCATAAATTGTTTAAAAAACAAGTTAAAATAATTTAGTCGTCCATTGGTAACATATGTTACACTTTAGTTACCTACACACATCTACAGGTAAATATAGAGACAGATAGAGACAAGAGAAGTGTAAACCTACATATACATACATCTACAGGCAGATATATAGACAGAGACAAGAGAGGTGTAAACCTACATATACACACATCTACAGGCAGATATATAGACAGAGACAAGACAGGTGTAAACCTACATATACACACATCTACAGGTAGATATATAGACAGATAGAGACAAGAGAGGTGTAAAGCTACATATACACCCGGCCAAAATGGCGACAAGGAGGGTCGCTTGACCACGTCTTGACCAAACAAAATATATTTTCACTAAAAACTGCCCTTTAAACACATGTCAGATAGATTCGAATATTCATTATTACAATTACTCTGACTGTTCCCTGACAACTAGTACCAGCTTCAACAGAATTATTTTAACGAAGTATATTTAATTTGACTTGATTTTCGCCAACAAACCACGTGTGGACATGGACGGGGGAAAAGGGGAAAAAAAACAAATCACTACATCCCTTAGGGATCGCATTAAGTACTTCACAAAACATATAAACAACAATATACACACAGATTTATATACAGATACATACCACATGCATATACACACACACGTGAAAAGAAGCCACACTATTTCGTGTGAGACACTATACCGGCCAATCTTACGTACATTGGTAAAATATCTCTGAACATTGACTTCGCTTCTAACCCACATACACCTTTTAATTATATATATTTATATATATATATATATATATATATATATATATATATATATATACTAGCAGCTGAAAGTTAATAATTTGAAAAATATTATTGAAAGTTTATTATAAAGAAGCAGTATCAGGTAAAAAACGTTATTTCGCTGTTAATAAACTGTTGCCTTCTACAGTACGTTTCATTTAACTTACGCAGCATATTTATTTGTTTACATGCACAGACTCTTCTGTACACACACACAAACACACACACACACACACACACAACATTTAGGAAAACGGAAACAAAATACACAAAGAAAAACAGACATTTTATTTCTATCGTAATCAAGTGCGCTAAACCGAAATTGTTTACATTCTGTGTTTTTCTACGGATGGGTAGAAATAACAAAATTGCCATGGTGATATCCATCGATGAAGTATACGATAAAACTGGTCGATATTCCTAAATAGAACATTGTCCAGAAGATCACATCTGCCATATCTGTACGGAACCCGAAAACTCGTTCCGTAAACGTTGGGTCGAATGTGGAACCTGTCACATCTCTGTCTGCCTTCAATGCGCCACAGGCTTCCGGAAGAACCCAGGCCAACTCAAGAAACATCATATTGCTACGATGGATAGACTCTGGCAGATGGTCCAGCAAACAAATTGGTCCTTTCAGTGCCTGGACAGTATGCCTGCCTCTCCCATTGCTGCGGAACAACAACAGAAACCGAAGATCGTGTCTTCTTCTACCATTGTTCCCGAACAACAACAACAAAAACCGAGGATCGTGTCTTCCTCTACCATTGTTCCTGAACAACAGCAAAAACCAACGACCGTAGCTTCTGCTACTACTACCCCCCCCCCCCCCGTTGAAGGACTTCATCAACAACAGCAACCCATGTCTTCCTCACCCGTTACTTTTCAACAACAACAACCGACGACTGTGTCTTCCCCTACCATGCCTGTTGAAGGAGAAGAACAACAACAAAAACCGACCGTCAATACGGAGTTTGAGGAAATAAGGCAAATGATTTCCGCTTTAAGCCGAGAAATAACGGGAATAAAATCAAGCGTTCGTGTAGAACCCCACAATGAGGGATCTTACCGGAGTGCCTTGTTAAAAAATCTCCGTGTACCTCATGTTGAACCTAGACGCATTGAGAATGCCACTGAATCTGCAAACCACGAAGTGATTCCATTGGTGTACCAGAAGACATAGTTGATCTTCAGGCATTTGCTGCCAGTTCATCCAAAGACTTGGGCTGTGCTCTCGCAAAGGGTGCTCTACGCCTTGGCCGACCAGGCCCGAAACCCAGGCTAATTAGACTGTCGTTTTCAAACTCAACTGAGGCACGTTCATACCTTGTAGCCTCTGATAAAGCTAGGCGTGAAAGTCGGATTGCTTTCCGAACACGCCCTAGTCTTCCACCTGATGTCCGCCCAAAGTTGCGTGCTGCAGCTTCCTTAAACCGCAGCTCGGCAGAACATGAAAGCTTCAGCCTACGAGATGATGGGCAGATATGGAAGTTTGTTAAGGCTGGCGAAACATGGAAAAGAGACACCAGCTGATCTGAAAACACTGTACCCACAACAACTGACAATAAAGAAACTGAAAAAACTCTGGGAAACTAAATCAGAACAACCTGCCATCCCCTGCACATAATCATAGACTGGAATCAAGGTACAAATTGTTGTCCTTGAATGCACATAGTCTATGCAATAAGATTCATCTTTTTGACTCCTACGTCAAAGGTATCAACCCTGACTTCATTACAGTCACGGAAACTTGGGCACATCCTTACTCTGTGATGGGGTTTTCAGCATGACTGGCTACAGCCTGTTTCGTAAAGACTGCATTAATCGTGGTGGTGGTGTAATGGTCTATGTTCGGTCAAATCTGTCGGCAATTCCTTGTGTTGATTTGAATCAATCACAGCAGGAAGTTTTTTTTCTGCGATATACGTATGACCATGTTAACACTGCTACTTGGAGTCGTTTACCGTCCCCCAAATTACCATCAGGACACTCAACTTTGTGATATCCTCAGAGCTGCTGCCAGGAAGACAGCCACTTATGTTTTCATTGCAGGAGACTTCAATCACCCTGAGATTGACTGGGAGACCTTTCGTTGGCCGCCAAGTGCAAATGACTTCCTTGAGTTAGTGCTGGACTCGAGTTGGTCACAAATGGTCACCTCCCCAACAAGAGGTGACAACACTTTGGACCTACTCTTCACCACTACTCCTGAAACGGTCATTAATGTTACTGCTGAGGAACCTTTAGGTGACTCTGATCATGCTATGATCATTGCCAATCTATCCCTCATGGGCAGTAACAAGAACCACAACCATCTCCAAACTGCTCACTTTGACTGGAATAAAGCAGACTGGAACTGTTACTGCATCGAGTTGCAACGGCCAAACTGGCTTGAGTTCAACGACTCTGGAGATGTCAACACTGTACTCCAGAACATCCTGAGCTCAATATGGACAGCATGTGCAGCATCGGTGCCACGTAAGCGGAAAAAACATCCCAAAAGTGCAATTTGGGAGACTGCAGCAGTCCGTCTTGCCAGAAAAGAACGGCGCAATGCTGAACGTGAGTACAAACTTCACAAATCAGACATTAATAGGAAGAGGCGAAATAGATCGTCCAACCACCTCAAACAGGTGACAAAAAAGGCAGTGCTTCAATTTGAGCAGCGCATAGCAACCAGCCCTGACAGTAAGGTGTTCTGGAAGTATGTTCACTCAAAGCAGAGGCCTCACTCTCCAGTTGGTCCTCTTCGCAATCCCCACACAAAGCTAGGTTACTGACAACCCCAAAGAATGCGCAGAGCCCATTGCTGAATGCTATGCAGGCATTTTCACTGTTGAAGACCAGAGTGTACCATCTCCACCACCTATGACTCCGGACTCTATTACAACCATGGAATTTACACCTGCAATGCTGCGACGTCACCTAAAAAATAAACGCAACCATGTCTCTCCTGGTCTTGATGGTGTTACGCACATGCTTCTTAAACGTGGTGGGTATTTCCTTCTGCACCAGTTATCACGCTTCTTCCAATTCTGTCTGAACAACGGTGCTACTCCAGAACAGTGGAAAACTGCCAGTGTCATTCCTCTGTTCAAAAAGGGTGACCGCACATTACCTGTGAACTATCGTCCAGTCAGTCTTACTAGTTGCATCGCCAAACTGATGGAATCCTGTGTCAGAGAAACACTTTGGAACTTCTGGAGCTCTCACAGTCTTATCCGGCCCTCGCAATTTGGATTTATCCCCAACTCCAGCTGCTGTGATCAACTTATAGAGTTTCTTGAGGACATCACCCGGATCACTGATGGCGGCTCATGGGTGGATGTTGTTTACCTTGACTTTGCGAAAGCCTTCAATTCTGTGCCACACAAAAGACTTATGGCAAAACTCTCTGCAATGGGTGTGAAGGATGATCTTTTTAACTGGTTGAAGTCCTTCATTCTCAGTCGAAGAGAGGTAGTCACGGTTCTGGGACAGCATTCCTCACCATATGAGATGTCATCTGGTGTACCACAGGGATCTGTTCTTGGCCCCCTTTTGTTTGTGGCATATATTAATGATATAGATGCCAACTTAAGGAATGCCACAGTGCTAAAGTACGCAGACGACATCAAGCTGTACCTTGAGATAAAAAGGACAGATCCTGAACACTATAGATCTTGCTTGCAGTCTGACCTGGACACAATGCAACAATGGATATCAGACTGGCAACTCAAGCTAGCTGTGGACATGCATTTTGGGAGAAAAAACCCAGCGTCCACATACTCCCTCCACAGCACTAATATCAAGAAGTCTTGTGAACGTGACCTGGGCATTACGGTCAGCAGCGATTTGTGTTGGACGAAGCACGTCTCTAAAATTGTCAAAAGGGCCGAGGGTGTCTTAGCATCACTCAGCAAGACTACACCTAATGTTCCCCTCCATACACATACACACATGTATACCATGACTCATACACTATTCACTTCCCTGACATTTGTGTTTTATTCTATGTACTATACATACACCTTTGACGAGTGGTAGTGCACCTGAGCACTTTACACGATAATTTCATTATTATCTACAGGTAAATATATAAGACAGATAGAGACAAGAGAGGTGTAAACCTACATATACACACATCTACAGGTAAATATATAGACAGATAGAGACAAGAGAGGTGTAAACCTACATATACACATACAGGAAGGGGCTGGTGAAACGCTATAGCGATGTGTTGTGTTCTTTTAGAGTTTACCAGCTACATAGCATGTTTAATATTAATTCCACTGTCCAGTATATTGTCTCAAATATCACAGATTAAACATATTTTAACAACAACACAAGTCAACAACTTTATTCTAAATTACGATGTATAAATTGTATATCTAACACCATCTTAGAGTATCTACTAATAAATTTCCAGACCTGTCAACTCTCCCCGTCCGACAGGGAGATCTCCCACCCACTCTGAAGTGGGTAACACACGTCTTCTCTTGTAAAAATAGGTATAGCTTTTATTATGTAAAATCTTACAATTTTGCCTCATTTCTCCCCGTTTTGAAGCACTTTTTTCATGGTATTCTTCGATTGGGATTTTAGAGGTTGCCACGTCTGAATTTATAATAATTAACTGGAAAATATTAGTGTTTTTGTTATCTGCTAACTTTAAATTATATTGACTATTATATTTTCTTGGATATTCTTATATATAGACCAAGGTACTCTATAATAAGAGGGGTGTCAAGTTGTAAAAACGATAATCTTTCTAGGTTGTCTCCCTTGGTTTAAAAACTCAGAATTAGTCGTTTAGTTATAACTAGCAGAATGGCCCGGCGTTGCTCGGGATTCTAAACATAGATTGGCATGTTTATCCCTCCTTTCTGAAACAGTTTTGTCATATGTTCACCAATTGAAGCAGAAGTCCTAATAAAAAGTGAAGTCACCTTGGGTGAATAGGCAAATAATTTTCCATTAAGATTTTTCAAAAGCATGTAATTGCGTTCCCTCTCCTTTTTTGTTGTTGTTTTTGCTGCTGTCGAGCCTCGTGAAATAAATACGTTTGTTTATATTTTGTTATTGTGTATGCAAAAATATCTGTACACGAATATATAAGAGGAAGCCTGCAGCATCTAAGCCATGTTTTATGACTTCATTGAGAGCAGCATGGTGTGGAAGGTGTCCATGACTGTAATGACAGGAGAGTGGGTGGAGGTCAAGAGAGTCAACGGTCGATCCATCGCGACATTTGTTTGTGTTGCAGATCCAGAGGCCAAGCCTCAGGGAAACCCCAATTAGCAGGCTATCATTATCCATCTGCGTGCCAATCGAAAAGGAGGGTAATTCAGTCAGCATCTCGTATAACATGGGATGTTTTCTAATGTTCTTTTTTTTATGTATAATGTTTTTTAATGTCTAAATATAATTAATTATTGTCAGAGTGCTAGCAGTTAAAATACAATTTCACCAGTGGTAGATTAGCAAAATTAATAAGCAGGGAGGGTGGGAAGCGATTATTTGAGACCTGGGAGTATATAAATGTTTGTACTTTTGGCACAAGGCCAGCAATTATCCCAGTGTATTACTGGTACTTTATCTTATCGACCTCGTGGGATTTGAACTCAGAACGTAAAAGGGTGTAACCCTATGCTACAAAGCATGGCGTCCAACCCTCTACTGATACTGCCAAGTGAGTATATAATTATTGTAACCTTGAAAGCTTCACACAATTATATTAACTACACACTTTGTTACAGATTTAAAATAAATCTTTGTCAACTCTTTGTACGTAAGTTGTCAATCAGTGTGGTGTATTTTTTTTCTTTTACCTAAGTATGAATTGTGGGTAATGGCAAAAAGAATACAATCACGAATACAAGTGGCCAAAATGCGTAATTTGAAGATCAGAGAGTCACTCCAGATAAAGCTGCTACTTCTCTGAATTGAGAGATCACAGCTCTGATACTACAGACATGTGGTTAGAATGTCTGAGGAAAGAATCTCTGAATTGAGAGATCACAGCTCTGATACTACAGACATGGGGTTAGAATGTCTGAGGAAAGAATCTCTGAATTGAGAGATCACAGCTCTGATACTACAGACATGTGATTAGAATGTCTCAGGAAAGAATCTCTGAATTGAGAGATCACAGCTCTGATACTATAGACGTGGTTAGAATGTCTGAGGAAAGAATCTCTGAATTGAGAGATCACATCTCTGATACTACAGACATGTGGTTAGAATGTCTGAGGAAAGAATCTCTGAATTGAGAGATCACAGCTCTGATACTATAGACGTGGTTAGAATGCCTCAGGAAAGAATCTCTGAATTGAGAGATCACATCTCTGATACTAAAGACATGTGGTTAGAATGTCTGAGGAAAGAATCTCTGAATTGAGAGAACACAGCTCTGATACTACAGACATGTGGTTAGAATGTCTGAGGAAAGAATCTCTGAATTGAGAGATCACAGCTCTGATACTACAGACATGTGGTTAGAATGTCTGAGGAAAGAATCTCTGAATTGAGAGATCACAGCTCTGATACTACAGACATGTGGTTAGAATGTCTCAGGAAAGAATCTCTGAATTGAGAGATCACAGCTCTGATACTATAGACGTGGTTAGAATGTCTGAGGAAAGAATCTCTGAATTGAGAGATCACAGCTCTGATACTATAGACGTGGTTAGAATGCCTCAGGAAAGAATCTCTGAATTGAGAGATCACAGCTCTGATACTACAGACATGTGGTTAGAATGTCTGAGGAAAGAATCTCTGAATTGAGAGATTACAGCTCTGATACTACAGACATGTGGTTAGAATGTCTGAGGAAAGAATCTCTGAATTGAGAGATCACAGCTCTGATACTACAGACATGTGGTTAGAATGTCTGAGGAAAGAATCTCTGAATTGAGAGACCACAGCTCTGATACTACAGACATGTGGTTAGAATGTCTGAGGAAAGAATCTCTGAATTGAGAGATTACAGCTCTGATACTACAGACATGTGGTTAGAATGTCTCAAGAAAGAATCTCTGAATTGAGAGATCACAGCTCTGATACTACAGACATGTGGTTAGAATGTCTGAGGAAAGAATCTCTGAATTGAGAGATTACAGCTCTGATACTACAGACATGTGGTTAGAATGTCTGAGGAAAGAATCTCTGAATTGAGAGATCACAGCTCTGATACTACAGACATGTGGTTAGAATGTCTGAGGAAAGAATCTCTGAATTGAGAGACCACAGCTCTGATACTACAGACATGTGGTTAGAATGTCTGAGGAAAGAATCTCTGAATTGAGAGATTACAGCTCTGATACTACAGACATGTGGTTAGAATGTCTCAAGAAAGAATCTCTGAATTGAGAGATCACAGCTCTGATACTACAGACATGTGGTTAGAATGTCTGAGGAAAGAATCTCTGAATTGAGAGATCACAGCTCTGATACTACAGACATGTGGTTAGAATGTCTCAGGAAAGAATCTCTGAATTGAGAGATCACAGCTCTGATACTACAGACATGTGGTTAGAATGTCTGAGGAAAGAATCTCTGAATTGAGAGATTACAGCTCTGATACTACAGACATGTGGTTAGAATGTCTGAGGAAAGAATCTCTGAATTGAGAGACCGCAGCTCTGATACTACAGACATGTGGTTAGAATGTCTCAGGAAAAAATCTCTGGACATATTTTACAAGCAAAACCAACTGACAAGAGACCCAGGGGTAGACCCCAAGCAAAATGGTTGGATAACATCCATGAGCTTGGGTGGTCTCACTTGTGGACCCAGCCAGATCAGGACCCGCTTTGCTCCCGCGATCCTCTCAAGAATAAGTGGCTGAAGAAGATGAAGGAAATAATCTTGTTGTTTGATTGAGATTTTTAAAGATATTATCAATTAGTTTCTATCTTTTGTTATAAAAGTGTATTTTGTTCAGAATGCAGCCATGAATCTGACTTTAAGGCCTTAGCTACAGTTTCAATACAAAATATATGTATCATCCATGTTTATCACGTGTCGATACCAGCACAGTCATCCCTCTTTCACACTACCTCTGATTCCTCTTATACCTAGTTTATCTCTCAGTTCACTTATGCTTTGTTGTTCATGCACAGTAACATTGCACATCCATCAAAGCATGCTTGCTTTATTTCTCTCCAGCAGTTTCTGCCCATGTTTCACTACCATGTAGTATCACACATCACACACATTTGTAGGGAGAACCCTTTTGTTGTCAACAGAGGGAGTAGTTCCCTGAACTTCTTCCATCCTATTCTTATTCTAGCTACTGCACTCTCGAAGCACTCTCCTCCACTGTTAATTATATCAGCCAGGTAGCAAAAGCTATCAACCACTTCTATGGATCTTACCTGTCATTGGAATAGGTTTACTATTGATAAAGTCTATTCTATCTCTTCTTACACATCTGTTACTGGTGCCATGATAAAGTTCCACCTCCGGCTCACACATCATTGCCATGTGAAGTTACCTCCAACCTGGTGTAATCTTCAAGGTCCTTTGACCTGATTTCTCACAAAGGGACTGCCCGTCCTACCCAGGCTAACATGGAAAATGGACATTAAACGGTGATGATGATGTTGATGTAAAGAATAGAAACTAATAAATATTGCAAAGTGTTGTCTCATTGCTAGATTTATCTTAGGTTTTTCTTCCTTGCTTTGAATTTTGTCTCTAACACTCCCACAGTTTCAGCTATGATGATTAGATCATCAGTAAACCTGGTGTCATCTTCAAGGACATTCTTTAGTGTGATATTTGGTCCCCTAACTTGTCACCACACATGGTTTTTCAGATAAGACATGGCCCACCAACATTGGTTAAAACTGAATTAGAATGACATCCTTTGAAAAATTGTTGTTTTTAACATGAAATATGAAGTGATACTGTTTAAAAATATAGGAAAATTGTTCACAGTTGTTTCTCTACATTCTACATGTCTCACGATATTTCTCTGTTATTTCAGAATATCAGATGACATTCACATAGACATTTCTAGTTGGATAAATTTACAAAACAGTTTCCAGCCTCTTCAGATATCAACAAAGATCAAAGTTGAAGGAAATAAACCAGAAGGAATATTTGCTTGTGATATAATTTTAAATTGTAAAGAAGAAAAATAACCACATATTGTGGTGAGAGGAGAATAGTTTGTGAGAAAGTTGACAGATATATTTTACTTGAAGAAATGCCGAAAGAGGCTGGAAAATCATCATACCACTGTGATATCTGTGGTAAATTATTCTCCCAAAATATCAAATTAACTATTCACAAACGTATTCATACAGGAGAGAAAGCAAATGACTGTGATATCTGTGGTAAATCACTCTCTGGAAGTAATGACTTAAGTAAACACAAACTTTTGCATACAGGAGAGAAAGCATATGACTGTGATATCTGTGGTAAATCATTCTCCCAAAATATCAAATTAATTAGTCACAAACGTATTCATACAGGAGAGAAGCCATATCATTGTGATATCTGTGATAAATCTTTCAATCACAAAAGTAATTTGACTATTCACAAACGTATTCACACAGGAGAGAAGCCATATCACTGCAATATCTGTGATAAATCATTCTCTGGAAGTAGTGACTTAAGTAAACACAAACGTGTTCATACAGGAAAGAAGCCATACCACTGTGATATCTGTGGTAAATCATTCTCTGAAAGTGGACACCTAACTAGTCACAAACGTGTTCATACAGGAGAGAAGCCATATCATTGTGATATCTGTGAGAAATCATTCTCTAAAAGCAGTGACTTGACTAGACACAAACGTGTTCATACAGGAGAGAAGCCATATCACTGTGACGTCTGTGGTAAATCATTTCGTGAAAGTGGTAACTTAAGTCAACACAAACGTTTTCATACAGGAGAGAAGCCATATCAATGCAATATCTGTGGTAAATCATGCTCTAGAAGTAGTGACTTAAGTAAACACATACGTTTGCATACAGGAGAGAAGCCATATCATTGTGAAATCTGTGGTAAATCATTTTGTGAAAGTGGTAACTTAAGTCAACACAAACGTATTCATACAGGAGAGAAGTCATACCACTGAGATATCTGTAATAAATCATGCTCTGGAAGTAGTGACTTAAGTAAACACAAACGTGTTCACACAGGAGGGAAGCCATGTCACTGTGATATTTGTGGTAAATCATTCTCTAAAAGTGGCGACTTAACTAGACACAAACATGTTCATAATGGAGAGAAGCCATATCACTGTGACGCCTGTGGTAAATCATTTTGTGGAAGTGGTGACTTTACTAAACACAAACTTGTTCATACAGGAAAGAGGCCATATCACTGCGATATCTGTGAGAAATCATTCTCTAAAAGTGGCGACTTAACTAGACACAAGCGTGTGCATACAGGAGAGAAGCCTTATTCCTGTGATATATGTGATAAATCTTTCAATCACAAAGGTAATTTGACTATTCACAGATATATTCATACAGGAGAGAAGCCATATCACTGTGATATCTGTGGTAAAACATTCTCTCAAAATAGTCAATTAGCTGTTCACAAACATATTGACACAGGAGAAGAAACATAGCACAGTGATATCTGTAGTAAATCTTTCTCTGGAAGTAGTAATTTAACTACCCACAAACATTCATGCAGGAGAGAAGCCTTATCACTGTCATATCCGTAGTAAATCATTCTCTCAAAATAGTCAATTGATTATACACAAACACATTCATACAGGAGAGAAGCCCTATCACTGTGACATCTGTGGTAAATCATTCACTCGCAAAAGTCATTTAACTAGGCATGTAGGTATTCATACAGAACTATAACTGAAACAGAGTTAAAATTTGTGGTATCATATCATCATCCATTTACATTCACCTTTCCCTGCTTGCTTGGGCTGGACTGTTCTTTTCCAGCCCATGCAGTCATATTTATTCTGATTAACTACACTTCTTGAGGGCTGCCTTGCCTGTAGCTTACAGAGCCCATGTCTACCCTGTGTAGTCTTATTTATTTGGAGTAAGTGCCCTCCTAGAGGGGCTGCTTTCACTGTGGCTTATTGAACGACTGCCCTTCTAGAGTGGCTGCTTTTTTAGATGGGCTTCCATCCTTGTGGCTTATGAAGTGACTGCCCTCTTAGAGATGGCTGCCTTCCCTGAGGCTTACAGAGTAATATCCCTCCTAGAGGGGCTGCCTTGCCTGTGGCTTATGAAGTGACTGCCCTCTTAGAGATGGCTGCCTTCCCTGAGGCTTACAGAGTAATATCCCTCCTAGAGGGGCTGCCTTGCCTGTGGCTTATGAAGTGACTGCCCTCCTAGAGGGGCTGCCTTCTCTGTGGCTTATATAGTAATTGCCCTCCTAGAGGGGTTGATTTGCCTGTGGTCTATGGAGCCCAGTTTTACCCTGTGTAGTCATATTTATTTGGAGTGACTGCCCTTATAGAAGGCTTGCTCTTCTGAAGAAGTAGTGTAGAATATTGGATTATATAATGTAGATTCCTTAGGCTGATAAGACATATTGAAAGATGTGTAAGACTTTCCAGTATTCAATAAATGAAACTTTCAATATTAGCAAATGTGCTTTCTTTCTCTATTCACTTATATATATATATATATATATCATCATCATCATCATCATCAACGTTTAACGTCCGTGTTCCACGCTTGCATATATATATATATATATATGTTATATTTTCACGGTAAAGTCTTTACCTCACATAATATTGAATCTATAAGATTTTGATATTATTTATTTTGAGAACATTACTTTAACATCAGTATGAGAGACCACAGGTCTGATACTACAGACATGTGGTTAGAATGTCTGAATTGAGAGATCACAGCTCTGATACTACAGACATGTGGTTAGAATGTCTCAGGAAAGAATCTCTGAATTGAGAGACCACAGCTCTGATACTACAGACATGTGGTTAGAATGTCTGAGGAAAGAATCTGAATTGAGAGACCACAGCTCTGATACTACAGACATGTGGTTAGAATGTCTGAGGAAAGAATCTCTGAATTGAGAGATCACAGCTCTGATACTACAGACATGTGGTTAGAATGTCTGAGGAAAGAATCTCTGAGCTGAGAGATCACAGCTCTGATACTACAGACATGTGGTTAGAATATCTCAGGAAAGAATCTCTGAATTGAGAGATCACAGCTTTGATACTACAGACATGTGGTTAGAATGTCTGAGGAAAGAATCTCTGAATTGAGAGATCACAGTTCTGATACTACAGAATGTGGTTAGAATGTCTGGGGAAAGAATCTCTGAGCTGAGAGATCACAGCTCTGATACTACAGACATGTGGTTAGAATATCTCAGGAAAGAATCTCTGAATTGAGAGATCACAGCTCTGATACTACAGAATGTGGTTAGAATGTCTGGGGAAAGAATCTTTGAATTGAGAGATCACAGCTCTGATACTACAGACATGTGGTTAGAATGTCTGAGGAAAGAATCTCTGAATTGAGAGATCACAGCTCTGATACTACAGACATGTGGTTAGAATGTCTCAGGAAAGAATCTCTGAATTGAGAGATCACAGCTCTGATACTACAGACATGTGGTTAGAATGTCTGAGGAAAGAATCTCTGAATTGAGAGATCACAGCTCTGATACTACAGACATGTGGTTAGAATGTCTGAGGAAAGAATCTCTGGATTGACAGATCACAGCTCTGATACTACAGACATGTGGTTAGAATGTCTGGGGAAAGAATGTCTGAATTGAGAGATCACAGCTCTGATACTACAAACATGTGGTTAGAATGTCTGGGGAAAGAATCTCTGAATTGAGAGATCACAGCTCTGATACTACAGACATGTGGTTAGAATGTCTGAGGAAAGAATCTCTGAATTGAGAGATCACAGCTCTGATATTACAGACATGTGGTTAGAATGTCTCAGGAAAGAATCTCTGAATTGAGATTCACAACTCTGATACTACAGACATGTGGTTAGAATGTCTCAGGAAAGAATCTCTGAATTGAGAGATCACAGCTCTGATACTACAGACATGTGGTTAGAATGTCTGAGGAAAGAATCTCTGAATTGAGAGATCACAGCTCTGATACTACAGACATGTGGTTAGAATGTCTCAGGAAAGAATCTGGACAGATTTTGGGGGCAAAACAAACTAGCAAGAGAGCTATGAGCAAGATAGTTGGAGAACATCTGTGAGCTTGGCTGGTCTCTTTTGGAACTCCAGTGAGATCTTTTGAAGACGGTTTCTGACAGGACCCACTAGAAGAAGTGTTTGAGGGCTCTATCCGCACAACCCTCTCAGGAATAATTGGACAAAGGAGAACATCTAAGATTTGTGCTGACACTTTGTAGATTAAATGGTAATAATTGTTTCTACATTTGGCACATTACTGGTACTTTATTTTATCGACCCCGTAAGGATGAAAGGCAAAGTCAACCTCGGCGCGATTTGAACTCAGAATGGCAAGGGCTGTAACTCTATGCGTCATGGTAATAATAGTGGTTATCAAGTGAAGATGTGGTGTAACTAGTTGGTAGATGGTAGTGAAGGCAAGTAAACATGTGGTGTAACTAGATGGTAGTGAAGGCAAGTAAACATGGTGTAACTAGATGGTAGTGAAGGCAAGTAAACATGTGGTGTAACTAGATGGTAGTGAAGGCGAGTAAACGTGGTGTAACTAGATGGTAGTGAAGGCAAGTAAACATGTGGTGTAACTAGTTGGTAGTGAAAGCAAGTAAACGTGGTGTAACTAGTTGGTAGTGAAGGCAAGTAAACATGTGGTGTAACTAGTTGGTAGTGAAGGCAAGTAAACGTGGTGTAACTAGTTGGTAGTGAAGGCAAGTAAACGTGGTGTAACTAGTTGGTAGTGAAGGCAAGTAAACGTGGTGTAACTAGTTGGTAGTGAAGGCAAGTAAACGTGGTGTAACTAGTTGGTAGTGAAAGCAAGTAAACGTGGTGTAACTAGTTGGTAGTGAAGGCAAGTAAACGTGGTGTAACTAGCTGGTAGTGAAGGCAAGTAAACGTGGTGTAACTAGTTGGTAGTGAAGGCAAGTAAACGTGGTGTAACTAGTTGGTAGTGAAGGCAAGTAAACGTGGTGTAACTAGTTGGTAGTGAAGGCAAGTAAACGTGGTGTAACTAGTTGGTAGTGAAGGCAAGTAAACGTGGTGTAACTAGTTGGTAGTGAAAGCAAGTAAACGTGGTGTAACTAGTTGGTAGTGAAGGCAAGTAAACGTGGTGTAACTAGTTGGTAGTGAAGGCAAGTAAACGTGGTGTAACTAGTTGGTAGTGAAGGCAAGTAAACGTGGTGTAACTAGTTGGTAGTGAAGGCAAGTAAACGTGGTGTAACTAGTTGGTAGTGAAGGCAAGTAAACGTGGTGTAACTAGTTGGTAGTGAAGGCAAGTAAACGTGGTGTAACTAGTTGGTAGTGAAAGCAAGTAAACGTGGTGTAACTAGTTGGTAGTGAAGGCAAGTAAACGTGGTGTAACTAGTTGGTAGTGAAGGCAAGTAAACGTGGTGTAACTAGTTGGTAGTGAAGGCAAGTAAACGTGGTGTAACTAGTTGGTAGTGAAGGCAAGTAAACGTGGTGTAACTAGTTGGTAGTGAAGGCAAGTAAACGTGGTGTAACTAGTTGGTAGTGAAGGCAAGTAAACGTGGTGTAACTAGTTGGTAGTGAAAGCAAGTAAACGTGGTGTAACTAGTTGGTAGTGAAAGCAAGTAAACATGTGGCGTAACTAGTTGGTAGTGAAAGCAAGTAAACGTGGTGTAACTAGATGGTAGTGAAGGCAAGTAAACGTGGTGTAACTAGTTGGTAGTGAAGGCAAGTAAACGTGTAACTAGATGGTAGTGAAGGCAAGTAAACGTGGTGTAACTAGTTGGTAGTGAAGGCAAGTAAATGTGGTGTAACTAGTTGGTAGTGAAAGCAAGTAAACATGTGGCGTAACTAGTTGGTAGTGAAAGCAAGTAAACGTGTAACTAGATGGTAGTGAAGGCAAGTAAACGTGGTGTAACTAGTTGGTAGTGAAGGCAAGTAAACGTGGTGTAACTAGTTGGTAGTGAAGGCAAGTAAACGTGGTGTAACTAGATGGTAGTTGGTAGTGAAGGCAAGTAAACGTGGTGTAACTAGTTGGTAGTGAAGGCAAGTAAACGTGGTGTAACTAGTTGGTAGTGAAGGCAAGTAAACATGTGGTGTAACTAGTTGGTAGTGAAGGCAAGTAAACATGTGGTGTAACTAGTTGGTAGTGAAGGCAAGTAAACGTGGTGTAACTTGTTGGTAGTGAAGGCAAGTAAACGTGGTGTAACTAGTTGGTAGTGAAGGCAAGTAAACATGTGGTGTAACTAGTTGGTAGTGAAGGCAAGTAAACATGTGGTGTAACTAGTTGGTAGTGAAGGCAAGTAAACATGTGGTGTAACTAGTTGGTAGTGAAGGCAAGTAAACGTGGTGTAACTAGATGGTAGTGAAGGCAAGTAAACATGTGGTGTAACTAGTTGGTAGTGAAGGCAAGTAAACGTGGTGTAACTAGTTGGTAGTGAAGGCAAGTAAACATGTGGTGTAACTACTTGGTCGATGGTAGTGAAGGTAAGTAAACGCTGGGGCACTGCCTTTTACTGGTTTCAGTGGTTAGACTGGCCATGCTGGGGCACTGCCTTTTACTGGTTTCAGTGGTTAGAATGGCCATGCTGGGGCACTGCCTTTTACTGGTTTCCATGGTTAGACTGGCCATGCTGTGACTTTGCCTTCTTTTACTGGTTTCAGTGGTTAGACTGTGGCCATGCTGGGACACTGCCTTTCACTGATTTCAGTTGTTAGGCTGTGGCCATGCTGGGGCACTGCCTTTTACTGGTTTCATTGCTAATTATGTTGCCTAGATAGCAGAAGCTATCGACCACTTCTATTGGTCCTTTCTGTGACTGGAATAGGCTTACATTACTGGTTATCTTCCCCTCGGTTACCCCTGTGGATCTTCTACAAACAAAGTCTTACCCTCCTGACAGCTCTTGTATACATTGTATGGAAGTTTTGCCTACTTCCTTTCTACACATTGAGCAAGGCCACTTCCCTGAAGGAATTAGGGTCCTATCTTCTCTACTTACTAGTACTTTAGTTTTGGCTAGGTTTACTCTTTGGGCTTTTGATTCTAAATTCTGTTTCTATAGTCGGAACTTATTTGCTAGATCTTTAATGGATTCAGCTCTAAGGACCAGATCATCTACATAGAGAAGTTCCCATGGGCAGCCAGTCTTAAACTCCTCTGTTATAGCTTGAAGGACTATAATGAATAGTAGTCGGCTAAGAACTGAACCTTGATGAACTCCTACTTGTACCTTGAATTTGTCACTAAACTCATTTTCTACTCTCACTTTACTGACAGCTCCTCTGTACAGGACTTGCACTGTCCTCACAAGCCCCATTTTTCTACACCTAATTTCCTTAAGGACCACCAGATAATAGATCAGGGTACTTTGTCAAATGCTTCTTCTAGGTCAACAAAAGCTAGGTATAGTGGCTTATTTTTGGTTAAGAACCTCTCTTGTAGTTTGCCTCACTAGAAAGAGGGCATCTGTAGTACTTTTCCCAGGTATGAAACCTAACTGCATCTCGTCTATTTTGACTCTTTTTCTAATTGATAAAGATCCCTTTTGGTCACAAATGACCATGGGATTTGCACCTAGAAAGTTATTTAAGATACAAGCCTGGGCAAGGTTGTTTGTGGAAGACCAGCAGTTGTCCAAGCACACCAGTCTCCCACCGATGTCCAAGGGAAAGGCCAATACAGCTGTGACGTAGGGAAAGGCAATGACCGATACAGCTTGGTGCCAGTGGAGTTGCAACTCCTTTCTACAGCTGAGTAACTGGTGCTATGTTCTCAGTGCAACCTTCTCCACTGCTAACTTGATCACCGAGGTAGCAGGCTGAGTAAGTGGTGCTATGTTCTCAGTGCAACCTTCTCCACTGCTAACTAGATCACTGAGGTAGCAGGCTGAGTAAGTGGTGCTATGTTCTCAGTGCAACCTTCTCCACTGCTAACTAGATCACCGAGGTAGCAGGCTGAGTAACTGGTGCTATGTTCTCAGTGCAACCTTCTCCACTGCTAACTAACTGGTGCTATGTTCTCAGTGCAACCTTCTCCACTGCTAACTAGATCACTGAGATAGCAGGCTGAGTAAGTGGTGCTATGTTCTCAGTGCAACCTTCTCCACTGCTAACTAGATCACCGAGGTAGCAGGCTGAGTAACTGGTGCTATGTTCTCAGTGCAACCTTCTCCACTGCTAACTAGATCACTGAGATAGCAGGCTGAGTAACTGGTGCTATGTTCTCAGTGCAACCTTCTCCACTGCTAACTAGATCACCGAGGTAGCAGGCTGAGTAACTGGTGCTATGTTCTCAGTGCAACCTTCTCCACTGCTAACTAGATCACCGAGGTAGCAGGCTGAGTAAGTGGTGCTATGTTCTCAGTGCAACCTTCTCCACTGCTAACTAGATCACCGAGGTAGCAGGCTGAGTAAGTGGTGCTATGTTCTCAGTGCAACCTTCTCCACTGCTAACTCGATCACTGAGATAGCAGGCTGAGTAAGTGGTGCTATGTTCTCAGTGCAACCTTCTCCACTGCTAACTAGATCACCGAGGTAGCAGGCTGAGTAAGTGGTGCTATGTTCTCAGTGCAACCTTCTCCACTGCTAACTCGATCACTGAGATAGCAGGCTGAGTAAGTGGTGCTATGTTCTCAGTGCAACCTTCTCCACTGCTAACTAGATCACCGAGGTAGCAGGCTGAGTAACTGGTGCTATGTTCTCAGTGCAACCTTCTCCACTACTAACTAGATCACCGAGGTAGCAGGCTGAGTAAGTGGTGCTATGTTCTCAGTGCAACCTTCTCCACTGCTAACTCGATCACTGAGATAGCAGGCTGAGTAAGTGGTGCTATGTTCTCAGTGCAACCTTCTCCACTGCTAACTAGATCACCGAGGTAGCAGGCTGAGTAACTGGTGCTATGTTCTCAGTGCAACCTTCTCCACTGCTAACTAGATCACCGAGGTAGCAGGCTGAGTAAGTGGTGCTATGTTCTCAGTGCAACCTTCTCCACTGCTAACTAGATCACCGAGGTAGCAGGCTGAGTAACTGGTGCTATGTTCTCAGTGCAACCTTCTCCACTGCTAACTAGATCACCGAGGTAGCAGGCTGAGTAAGTGGTGCTATGTTCTCAGTGCAACCTTCTCCACTGCTAACTAGATCACCGAGGTAGCAGGCTGAGTAACTGGTGCTATGTTCTCAGTGCAACCTTCTCCACTGCTAACTAGATCACTGAGGTAGCAGGCTGAGTAAGTGGTGCTATGTTCTCAGTGCAACCTTCTCCACTGCTAACTAGATCACTGAGGTAGCAGGCTGAGTAAGTGGTGCTATGTTCTCAGTGCAACCTTCTCCACTGCTAACTAGATCACTGAGGTAGCAGGCTGAGTAAGTGGTGCTATGTTCTCAGTGCAACCTTCTCCACTGCTAACTCGATCACTGAGATAGCAGGCTGAGTAAGTGGTGCTATGTTCTCAGTGCAACCTTCTCCACTGCTAACTCGATCACCGAGGTAGCAGGCTGAGTAACTGGTGCTATGTTCTCAGTGCAACCTTCTCCACTGCTAACTAGATCACAGAGGTAGCAGGCTGAGTAAGTGGTGCTATGTTCTCAGTGCAACCTTCTCCACTGCTAACTAGATCACTGAGGTAGCAGGCTGAGTAAGTGGTGCTATGTTCTCAGTGCAACCTTCTCCACTGCTAACTCGATCACCGAGGTAGCAGGCTGAGTAACTGGTGCTATGTTCTCAGTGCAACCTTCTCCACTGCTAACTCGATCACCGAGGTAGCAGGCTGAGTAACTGGTGCTATGTTCTCAGTGCAACCTTCTCCACTGCTAACTAGATCACCGAGGTAGCAGGATTTATCAACTACTTCTATATACATACTTATAAATGTTTCTTTTGTCATTTCAGCCTGTCACTAGGGAATTGTTTGAAGAAGCCCTGAAAGACCTCCAAGATGAAGACTTCCTGATTGTCACAAATCGTCTCATACGACTTTGCCAGTAAAACACACACACAGCCGGGGGCCACGTACCCTACATTATATACCTACCACCAACACTGGGTGTTGTTAACATTCCAGTAATTTCTTGGCATCATTCGCAATGATTTACCTAGTTTCCCCTATTATAAGACAGGGTTAAAAAAAAATTGAAATTTAAAATGTGGGCAGTAGTATTTGTCCCCTATCATTAAAACACTTAAGATACAATCTCATTAGGGGTCCAGCTAAAATTACATATATATGGGATGTACACCAGAGGCTTCTGTCATTAAAATACTTAAAATAGAACCTCGTTAGGGTTCAGCTAAACTTATATAGGTGTTTGGCTATAAACCTGTAGCCCCTATCATTAAAACATTGGAGATATGTCCTCATTAGGGAGCCAGTTAAGCCTATATAGGTGTGGGCTGTGCGACAGATCCCTATCATCAAAACCATTGATACAATCTCATTAGGGGTCCAGCTAAAATTACATATATGTGGGCTGTACACCAGGGGCTTCTGTCATTTAGGGTTCAGCTAAACTTATATAGGTGTGGGCTGTAGTATAAGGTCCCTATCATTAAAACACTTGATACAACCTCAGAGATCCAGCTAAACTTAGATAGGTGGGGGTAGTGGTATTTGGCCCCTATCATTAACCCTTTAGTGTTCAAACCGGCCGTAACCAGTCAGAATTCTCTCGCCTCTTTCTGTGCAAACCGGTCATTCATACTGATGTTAAGGTATTGTTCTCAAAATAAATAATTGTTTCTACTTTAGGCACAAGGCCAGCAATTACCCAGTGCATTACTGGTACTTTATTTTATCGACCCCGTAAGGATGAAAGGCAAAGTCAACCTCGGCGGGATTTGAACTCAGACCGTAAAGGGACGTAACTATGCTGGAAAGCATGGCGTCCGACCCTCTACTGATACTGCCAATCCACCGTTCTCAAAATAAATAATACCAAAATTTCATAGATTATACAATCGTAAATATAGAGTAATGTAAATACTAAAGAGTTAAAACACTTGATACAATTTCGTTAGGGGGCCAGCTAAACTTAGATAGGTGAGGGCAGTGGTATTTGGCTGCTGTCATTAAAACACTTAGATACAATCTTTTTAGGGGTCCAGCTAAACGTAGATAGGTGTGGGATGTACAAACTAAGGCTTTTATTAAAACCCACAAGGCACCAGATAACTCATACATTATATATACACACTATATATATGATGCACAATAACAGATTAGAGGGTGAACGAAGCAGTTTTAGGGTGTATACGTACCATAGGGTCTCCAGCTAAATCCTGGCCCATGCCAGGTTAGAGGGCTAAAGTAATGGATCTTCTACAGCCAGCTAAAGCCTGGTCACTAGAAGCAGTCTTAGGGCATATACTTCACATAACATCCTACGGCCAGCTAAACTCTGGTCAATGCCAGGTTAGAGGGCTAAAGTAATGGATCTTCTACAGCCAGCTAAAGCCTGGTCACTAGAAGCAGTCTTAGGGCATATACTTCACATAACATCCTACGGCCAGCTAAACTCTGGTCCATGCCAGGTTAGAGGGCTAAAGTAATGGATCTTCTACAGCCAGCTAAAGCCTGGTCACTAGAAGCAGTCTTAGGGCATATACTTCACATAACATCCTACGGCCAGCTAAACTCTGGTCAATGCCAGGTTAGAGGGCTAAAGTAATGGATCTTCTACAGCCAGCTAAAGCCTGGTCACTAGAAGCAGTCTTAGGGCATATACTTCACATAACATCCTACGGCCAGCTAAACTCTGGTCAATGCCAGGTTAGAGGGCAAAAAAAAATCAGTTTTAGGGTATATACTCCCCATATGACCTACGGTCAGCTAAACCTTGGTCAATGCCACAGACCAATGAGGGTGCGGTCACACACTAAATGTAAATTATTACCTTTATATTGTAGATGTTATTCAACTGAACATTATGGAGAATTAGTGGGAGCCGTAATATACATTAATCAGTTCCCCATAGCTGGTACAGCCAGCTGTTGGGGTGCTACTCTATTCCCATAGCTGGTACAGCCAGCTGTTGGGGTGCTACTCTATTCCCATAGCTGGTACAGCCAGCTGTTGGGGTGCTACTCTATATGTTTTACTGTCTCTCCATCATGATATTTCAGCAAGCCTTAGAAATATTTGGCAGTGCCCATCTCCTCTCCAAGTGTCCCACCCCTCATTAAGTTTAGCATGACACCATCTGGGTGTTGTTGAGAACTAGTGTACCTGAACACTAATAAAATATCAGTTTAATTAACCGTTTATGTATTATTCACATATTAATTGTCTTCCACTTACTAATGAATGTTATTAATGTGGCTGGACTGATGTCTAGATGGAGGTAAGTAATCTATATTTTAATCTATATTTTAATTATTTGTTGAAAAAATATATATGTGAACGAAATGAATGGAAGTAATCCGTTTGGAACATTTTTTCACAAGAAAATTGTCAGTGTGTTGATGGTTGATGACAAAGAGTTTTGTTTTCAAATTATAAATCAGAAATGTTTTTACTAGTAACTATATATGTTACAAAGTCAAATTATGTAATTGTTTGTCCGTGAAACATATACACTAGATCCGAACACAAAGAAACCAAACTCTCACTGTCACCGCCTTTGTCTCTTCTGTAGGATCTCATACAGCCAGCTAAACCTTGGTCAATGCCCAGCTTTAGGGTGTATATGTCCCATACAATCTCCTACAGCCAGCTAAACCCTGGTCACCACAAGCTTAAAGGACAAAAGAAGCAGTTTTAGAGCATATACTTCACATAGCATGTCGTACGGCCAAACCCTGGTCAATGGCTAGCTAAACCTTTGTCAATACCAAATATTTTCCATGGGTCATCCATGCTATGAGGCAAGTCTTGCAATATATATATGTGTGTGGGAGTACACTTATAGTTGTCCTTTGAAATTTGCTGATGACAAACTTGTTCATCAATTGTGGATCCTTTGGTGACAGCAGGCGAAATAAGCCATATACTAATACGCTCTCCCACAGCCAGTTAAACCATGGTCAATGCTTACCTAGCAGGTGAAATGAACAGTTTACGGGCCTAAACTTCTCATAGGATTCTTTACGGCCAGCTAAACCCTCGACAATGCCAGGTGAGAGGGTGATTGAAACACTTTAAAGACGTATACTTCCCATAGTATCTCCTAAACCATGGTCGGTGCTAGCCAGCTAAACCATAGTTGGTGTCTGCTTAGAGGTCGAAAGGAGTAGTTTTAGTGCACAGACTTCCCATAGTATCTCCTACGGCCACTTAAACCCAGGCTAGAGGGCTAAAGTAATGAATCTCCTACGGCCAGCATATTGCCCGACGCTCTACCGATACTACCAATACACAGCCATGAATGAATTTAATAATAAAGCCACCTGACTCGTTAACCTGTTGTGTGTGGGTCACTTAATCTGGATGGAGATCACCTTTGTTGTTCTTCCTCTACCAGATCCAGCTGGAACTCCTCTCCACCTCCTCTGCTATAGTCTTTAGTACTTTGGTCCTGTTCCACCCAGTTACTCAGAGATATTTCATGAGATTGTAGGCCGATATTTCTACCAACCCTCTCCCTCCAGCCTGTGGGGTGAGGACTGTGACAGGGAAACCTACTTATTAAAGAACTTTCTCTCTCCTGTATGTCTGTCCTTCTCGTAATCATAGCTGTTAACATATCGATTAACGGCATGACAACCTTCCCGCTCCGTAAGGGTAGGCCCTTCGTTTAGGAAGGATGTCATACGTTGTGACATTTTCTCAAGTGACAACATTGTGTGCTCAGTGACCAGCCCAGGCTTTGCTGCTCGTCATGTCAAAGTATCGGCCACCCTTTGATATGTTTGTTATTGAGATTTTGGCAGTGGAGACTCCCAGTGTTCTTGTCCCCACCGCTTGACCAAATCCCCCTTTGCAAGACTATCGGAACGGAGTTAGCTACCCACAAGTGTCTCCCTAGCTCCAGAACCACAAGACAGACTGCCCCTTAAGTTTCATCCATGGTGCGGGCATGTAGAATATATTTATTTAAGCACTATTGTTATTTTAATAAAAAAACCTATGTGTTTGTTTTTTATTCACAAAATTAATGTTGAAAATAAACAATAAAATGCAGGGATTTAATAATAAAATTCAACATGTTTCTTTTTTATTCACAGGAAATATATTTAATGTATTTTGTTTTAAAACTCTTCCTAGTTTTCCCTGTAGCAGCTCTGTTGTCTTTAGCAAATATTTCGGTGGATTTAAATGTTTCTTTCAAGATTGAGATCAAAGACCGTAAATTGTTGATTCAATTCTTCAGCAGTGGTAAATATTTTCTGAAACTGTAATCACCATTTAATATTGTTAATTAGTCGGCGATTGTCTTGTTGCCTTAAATCCCCAAAGTATGTGGAGGTTCTCTGGTGTGTCGCTTATGAGAGTACAAGACTCCCCTCTGAAAAAAGTATCAAAGGTTCGAATCGAAGTAAGGCAAGAATGTAGTAAGAAGTATCAAGGGTTAGAATCTAAGAGTCAAGTTTAGAATGTAGAAAGAAGAATCTAAGGTTCGAATCCAACTGTCTTCCAAGAATGTCAAGGAGTTCTAAGAATGGAAGTAAAATTGTGGGTTTTAAGAATCAGAAACTAAATTAAGAAGGTTCAGATCCAACTGTCTCCCAAGAATGTAATTAAAGTTCTAAATGAAACTTCAAAAATGTAATTAAGATTCTTTCTAATAAAATTTCTTCTAATATGTAAATGAAACATCAAAGCTCATTTGCATATTAGATATGTAAATGAAACTTCTACTCCTCCACTTTACAGTCCATGCTGTAAAATGGAGGGGTAGAGAGGGCCCCTGAGTCTAGTAAGACAACCTTTCTAGTGCTGGTGGCATGAATAAAAAGCACCCAGTCCATGCTGTAAAATGTAGGGGTAAAGAGGGCCCCTGAGTCCAGTAAGACAACCTCTCTAGTGCTGGTGAGACAAATAAAAGCACCCAGTCTATGTAAAATGGAGGGCCCCTCAGTCTAGTAAGACAACCTCTCTAGTGCTGGTGAGACGAATAAAAGCACCCAGTCTATGTAAAATGGAGGGCCCCTGAGTCTAGTAAGACAACCTCTCTAGTACTGGTGGCATGAATAAAAGCACTCGGTCCATGCTGTAAAACGGAGGGCCCCTGAGTCTAGTAAGACAACCTCTCTAGTACTGGTGGCATGAATAAAAGCACTCGGTCCATGCTGTAAAACGGAGGGCCCCTGAGTCTAGTAAGACAACCTCTCTAGTACTGGTGGCATGAATAAAAGCACTCAGTCCATGCTGTAAAATGGAGGGCCCCTGAGTCTAGTAAGACAACCTCTCTAGTACTGGTGGCATGAATAAAAGCACTCGGTCCATGCTGTAAAATGGAGGGCCCCTGAGTCTAGTAAGACAACCTCTCTAGTACTGGTGGCATGAATAAAAGCACTCAGTCCATGCTGTAAAATGGAGGGCCCCTGAGTCTAGGAAGACAACCTTTTTAGTACTGGTGGCATGAATAAAAGCACTCAGTCCATGCTGTAAAATGGAGGGCCCCTGAGTCTAGTAAGACAACCTCTCTACTGCTGGTGAGACGAATAAAAGCACCCAGTCTATGTAAAATGGAGGGCCCCTGAGTCTAGTAAGACAACCTCTCTAGTGCTGGTGAGACGAATAAAAGCACCCAGTCTATGTAAAATGGAGGGCCCCTGAGTCTAGTAAGACAACCTCTCTAGTACTGGTGGCACGAATAAAAGCACTCAGTCCATGCTGTAAAATGGAGAGCCCCTGAGTCTAGTAAGACAACCTCTCTAGTACTGGTGGCATGAATAAAAGCACTCGGTCCATGCTGTAAAACGGAGGGCCCCTGAGTCTAGGAAGACAACCTTTCTAGTACTGGTGGCATGAATAAAAGCACCCAGTCCATGCTGTAAAGTGTAGGGGTAAAGAGGGCCCCTGAGTCCAGTAAGACAACCTCTCTAGTGCTGGTGAGACGAATAAAAGCACCCAGTCTATGTAAAATGGAGGGCCCCTGAGTCTAGTAAGACAACCTTTCTAGTGCTGGTGGCACGAATAAAAAGCACCCAGTCCATGCTGGAAAGTGTAGGGGTAAAGAGGGCCCCCTGAGTCCAGTAAGACAACCTCTCTAGTGCTGGTGAGACGAATAAAAGCACCCAGTCTATGTAAAATGGAGGGCCCCTGAGTCTAGTAAGACATCCCCTCTAGTACTGGTGGCATGAATAAAAGCACTCAGTCCATGCTGTAAAATGGAGGGCCCCTGAGTCTAGTAAGACAACCTCTCTAGTACTGGTGGCACGAATAAAAGCACTCAGTCCATGCTGTAAAATGGAGGGCCCCTGAGTCTAGTAAGACAACCTTTCTAGTGCTGGAAAGTGTAGGGGTAAAGAGGGCCCCTGAGTCCAGTAAGACAACCTCTCTAGTGCTGGTGGCACGAATAAAAGCACCCAGTACATGCTGTAAAATCTATGGGTAGAGAGGGCCCCTGAGTCTAGTAAGACAACCTCTCTAGTGCTGGTGGCACGAATAAAAGAATGATAATTTTGTTTAGCTATTGCTACCCTCCTTACTTTTTTTCAATATGTCCAGTAAGACAAGCTCCCTAGTGCTGGTGGCACAAATAAAAGCACCCAGTTGTAAAGTGGAGTGGTAGAGAGAGCCCCTGAGTCTAGTATGACAACCTCGCTAGCGCTTGTGGCACGAATGAAAGCACCCAGTCCATGCCAAAAACTATGAGCATGACAAATGAGAATGATGTGGATATCTATGTATATATATAAGGTGTCTCCAAAAAATGTATACACACTTTGATTACCTGTACATGCAGAATTTATTAGAATGCTGTTGAACTATGTTTACATTTTTGGCGGACACCCTATATGTGTATATGTGTATATACATCGATATACAAATTGCTGGCCTTGTGCCTAAAGTAGAAACAAAGTCGGACGCCATGTTTTGTAGTCGAGTTCCGGCCCTTTATGGCCTGGGTTCAAATCCTGCCGAGGTTAACTTTGCCTTTCATCCTTACGGGGATCGATAAAATAAAGTACCAGTAATACATTGCTGTCCTTGTGCCAAAAAATAGAAACAATTATTATAGTTGTATATATGTAGATAAAATATTCTGCGCATGCGCAATTGATGCCATTTTTCAGAAAACAAATGGCCGCTGAAATTTTACAAGTATTTTTTAACCTGTAGAAAATAAACGTTAAAAACTTGGATTTTTACCATTTTTACGAAGGTAAAGTAAAGCTTTATATTATGTTGAAGTCTTTCATTGAAATATTGCATATTTATTTCCCTCCATAATGTCACCAATAACTTATTAAACGATAACTTTGTTTAGCTATTGCCACCCCTCCTCACGTTTTTCAATATACAGGGTGACCCCCAAAACACCCTGAGAGCTTGATTATAACATTGATGTAGTATCAACCACCACATGAAATTTTGTTAGTTTATGCAACTGTAAGAATATCATAAGTATTTTAAATCATAGTCGCAATTATCTCTAAAACTAATTAGACTCTTGAGACACATGACACAAGTCCACCATGGTCAGTTACATCTGTCAACACATCGTTCAAACTTTTGTTAATAATTTTCAGGTCCCAGTCGATCTTGGGACATCCTCTTTCCAGTTGAAGGGGTACTTGTCTCTCACCTGGGAGTCGTGGGGGATAGACATATTAGACTTAAAACTCCCATATCTTGAGACATACGAGGCAACCAAAGTGTTCCAACGATCACCATTGTCAGTTGCATCTATCAATACATTGTTCCAACTTTTGTTGACGGGTATCAACCAATAAATACCACATGAAACCTTCGTATTTTTACCACATTTTAATACAACACCCCCAACATAATCGAACGGTTAGTACACTTTAATATATTCTTATTGATTTATATTCACCATTCCTTCCGTAGTTAATGTTTGTCACTCAGGTAGTTTTTGATCACCTATGATTGAACACACATCTCTGTGTATTTCTCTCTATTTTTAGTTAGTTTGTTACGTTGATGTAACTTGGTAAATATTATATTTCTAGTTCACCTTTGTTTTGTTCAGTTGTGACTTCGTTTTGGAAGACTTTCTCTTTGTCATAGTCGCAATTATCTCTAAAACTAATTAGACTTGAGACATACGAGCAACCAATGTCCTCCATGGTCAGTTACATCTATCAATAACATCGTTCCAACTTTTGTTGACGAGTTTCAGATTATCTTGGGACATCCTCTTCGTCTTTTTTGGGAGTCGTGTGAAATAGACAGACCGACGTAGTTTCGTTTTTAGACACTTCATCTACATTCTTGGTAGGGGGTACCAATACAGATTTACACAGAACGGATCCTTTGGGTTTCTCTCTCCCCACTCTCTGCTTAAATTTTAAACATGTTTTCCAACCTACAGAAAAAAATAAACTTGGATTTTTACGAAGTTTTATTTTATTGAAACTTACTTTGTATTTTTATTTCCCATTGGATTATCATGTCTCTCATTTGGGAGGACTTAAAGCTCATGTTTCCGCTGGTACCACAAAGGCATTATATTTAATCTGCCTGTCACCCACCTTATGGATTGTCTCTCTCTCGACCATCGCTGTCTTTGACAGTATTTACTTGTTTTAACGGCTGTTTTCTCATATCTTCTCGCTTCATCTCGATCAGAGACAACACTCTTCTAACTTTATCATAGCTATGATTAGCTTTCTATTTAGGACAGACACCATAACTTGAGGTCCACCGTCCCATTATTTGCTTGTCTTTCACACTCACATCATACCAACAGAAAGATATATATCATTTTAAAATGGTACTCTCAATTAATTCGGGCGAAACTATATATTTATGCATATTATTTTATACGTACATAATATATATATATCTATACATAATAAAAGACAAAACTGGAAGAATTTGATAAAGTTTTAAATTTATTTTATTGACAATGTATATAAATGACTTTCATAGTTTTTCTTATTTCATACAGATGTCCCTTCTCGGTCATATGCCGTGTTGTTTGCTGCAACCACTGAAAGTTTCCTGAACAGTGATGAAGTGTGTCTGTTAAAAGAAATATTTACGAATTGTATGAATAAAGTTTTTGTTAATAAAAAAAAAAAAATCTTTACACTTTATATTCGAGTTGTGTTCAGTTCATTTAGACAAAATTTGTTAATAAAGAAATCCCGACTGTCTAAAACCCCAGTCTCAATAAATTCGAAGACTTCCGTGAATTCTTTCAAAGGTATACTTATGCGGGGAAAATCGTGTTTTTTTTTTTTTACATTAAAGGGAGACAACGCAGTAATAACCTTCTCACTAAGGGGAAATAATTCATAATTTTTTTTTTTTTATTAAAGGGAGACAACTCATACTTTTAAAGAGTTCCCTCCCTTTAGTAAGAAGAATGAAAATGAAGTGTCTAAAGAGAAATTAAGAATCTAAATGAAGTGTCTAAAAAAAAAAGAAACTAAGAATCTAATTAAAAAAGAGACTAAGAATCTAATTGAAGAAAAGAAATTAAGAATCTAATTGAAGAAAAAAAAAAGAACTAAGAATCTAATTGAAGAAAAGAAATTAAGAATCTAATTGAAGAAAAAAAAAAAAGAATCTAATTGAAAAAAAAAAGAAACTAATTGAAAAAAAAAAAAGAATCTAATTGAAAAAGAAACTAAGAATCTAATGGAAAAAAAAAAAAAAATTAAGATTCTTCTAATATGTAAATTTGCTCATTTGCATATTAGATATGTAAATGTAACTTCAAAAATGTAATTAAGAATCTTTCTAATAAAATTCTTCTAATATGTAAATTTACTCATTTGCATATTAGAGTGTAATTAAGATTCTTTCTAATAATATATTTCTAAAAAAAATTTTCTTCTAATATGCAAATTTCTTTCTATATACTAGGATTCTTTCTAATATGTAAATGAAGCTTCAAGAGTTTAATTAAGATTCTCTCTCTATATATTAAGATTCTTTCTAATAAAATTCTTCTAATATGTAAATGAACTTCAAGCTCATTTGCATATTAGATGAAATTTGAAAAAGAATTCTTCACGGTGGTCAGGGACGGGCCTTGCATCTATGTGCCGGCCCCGAATAGTCCCAGGCCGATGCAGTCGTACGCCACTACGAATCGAACGCCAGCCAGGGGGACTGGTAGTCTGAGACGCAGATCGCACGCCACCGCGAAGGCCGCAATTCTACTGAGTTAAATAGTGGTACTTATGGCTACTTTGGAAAAATTTTGATCAAAAAAAAATTAATATATGCAAACGGAGCAAAGGGAAGTAATTCTGGATTCAAATATTTTTTTCATAAGACAATTATTAATGCATTGGTGGTGCTACGAAGACGGGGTTTTTGATGTCTGCCAACGGATTGTTTGGGGAGTTTAATTATGGGGGTTTATCGAAGTTCGATAGTGACCCTTTCTACAATTCAGGACCCTTTAATGTCTACAAGATATTGCGATAGAGACGCAAGTTAGACGTGAGAGGGTAGCCAGCTTTGTTTACATTCGAGCGATAACCATAGAAGATTATACAGGTTAGACATGTCTTTTAACCGCCTTTTTGGCGACCTTATGTACATACACTACATGCCTTTGGCCACCTAAGCGAGCGTTAGCCACAGAGAATATCTTACAAGCCAGAGAGGACATTGAGCCTTCGAGAGAGGGAGGAAATTTAACTTGGGTGTTCTCAGTCCTGGAAGGAGACTGAAGTGTGCTACACACAACACTGTACAGTAACCAAAGGAGGCAGGAACTGACATATGTACAGTCACCCAACGATCCATAAGACAATAAACATCGGTTTTCGATTGACAACCATAACTACACCCCGTAACAACACATATAGCACCAGCAACACATTAACAATTTTCTAATGAAAAATATATTCACACCTGAATTACTTCCATTTATTCCGTTTACATATATTATTTCATCAACGAATAATTACAAATATAGATACAAATGTAACTAATACGTACCTTGATGGACTCCGGGTTTAAGGGTGTGCCATTAACAGATGACCCCAGTTTTTGGGATGTAGAGAGGAGCAGCTAACATACTGTATATGAGGGATATTAAAAGACAGAGACAAACAGACCTTATATTAGATGTACCAGCTGATATATGGAGGGACAGCTACCGCAATATACTCTATATCTGGGACGTTACAAGACAAACACACTTACATTAAAAGACAGGTCCACCTTTTTATAAGCTGCAACTGTGGGCCGTGTAGAGTGAGGGACAGATGTAATTATGGGTCGTATAAAGGGGCAGCTACAACAATACACTGTAAGACAGTCTCCGCCTTACATTAAATGTACCAGCAGCCGTATAGAGGGCCAGCTATCATAATATACTGTATATGAGGGACGTTAAAAGACAGGCCCATTCTTTTACCACAGAGAAAGAGTCTTGCTGCTCTCTGGACTATAAGTTTCAAGAAGATGGAAGTATTCCACCAGCCTGCACCTCAGGAAGAGTACCACCCTAGAAGAGTCCCTATATCAACATTGGCGAGACTGAACTGTATATCAGGGACGTTATTTCAACTACCTGGGGTGCCAAGATCAACAGAGAAATCAGCAACAGACTGGCAAAGGGGAGCAGTGAATTTGGTAGACTGTAATAACGTGTGGAAGATTAAACACGAAGCTGAACTAAATACGCTGGGCAGAGCACGTCTCTAGGATGAGGGATCATAGCCTTCCCAGGATCACTCTAGGGTTATCGAAGTTCAATGGAGACCCTGTTCTACATTTGAGGATCCTTTGATAACGACAAGATCTTACGATAGAGCCGCAAGTTAGACATGTCTTTAAACCACTTTGTTTACCCTCCAGCGAGAGGGTTTAAACACCTTTGAAGGTTATACAGGTGAGACATGTCTTTTTAACCGATTTTTTGCGACCTTGTGTAAATACACTCCATCCCGTTGGCCACAGAGAAGATCTTACAAGCCAGACAGAGCAGTAAACCTTCGAGAAGGAGACTGAGGTGTGACACACAATACTTCCACTAAAATATGTACAGTCACCAAATGAGGTAGGGTTGACATATGTACTGCCTGTACAGTCACCAAAGGAGGTGTAGACAGACACATGTACTGCCTGTACAGTCACCAAATGAGGTAGGGTTGACATATGTACTGCCTGTACAGTCACCAAAGGAGGTGTAGACAGACACATGTACTGCCTGTACAGTCACCAAAGGAGGTGTAGACAGACATGTGTACTGCCTGTACAGTCACCAAAGGAGGTGTAGACAGACATGTGTACTGCCTGTACAGTCATCAAAGGAGGTATAGACAGACATGTGTACTGCCTGTACAGTCATCAAAGGAGGTATAGACAGACATATGTACTGCCTGTACAGTCACCAAAGGTGAGATGGACAGACATGTGTACTGCCTGTACAGTCACCAAAGGAGAGATAGACAGACATGTGTACTGCCTGTACAGTCACCAAAGGAGAGATAGACAGACATGTGTACTGCCTGTACAGTCACCAAAGGAGAGATAGACAGACATGTGTACTGCCTGTACAGTCACCAAAGGAGAGATATACAGACATATGTACTGCCTGTACAGTCACCAAAGGAGGTGTAGACAGACATGTGTACTGCCTGTACAGTCACCAAAGGAGGTGTAGACAGACATGTGTACTGCCTGTACAGTCACCAAAGGAGGTGTAAACAGACATGTGTACTGCCTGTACAGTCACCAAAGGAGGTGTAAACAGACATGTGTACTGCCTGTACAGTCACCAAAGGAGGTGTAGACAGACACATGTACTGCCTGTACAGTCACCAAAGGAGGTGTAGACAGACATGTGTACTGCCTGTACAGTCACCAAAGGAGGTGTAGACAGACATGTGTACTGCCTGTACAGTCACCAAAGGAGGTATAGACAGACATATGTACTGCCTGTACAGTCACCAAAGGAGAGATAGACAGACATGTGTACTGCCTGTACAGTCACCAAAGGAGGTATAGACAGACATGTGTACTGCCTGTACAGTCACCAAAGGAGAGATAGACAGACATGTGTACTGCCTGTACAGTCACCAAAGGAGGTGTAGACAGACATGTGTACTGCCTGTACAGTCACCAAAGGAGGTGTAGACAGACATGTGTACTGCCTGTACAGTCACCAAAGGAGGTATAGACAGACATATGTACTGCCTGTACAGTCACCAAAGGAGAGATAGACAGACATGTGTACTGCCTGTACAGTCACCAAAGGAGGTATAGACAGACATGTGTACTGCCTGTACAGTCACCAAAGGAGAGATAGACAGACATGTGTACTGCCTGTACAGTCACCAAAGGAGAGATAGACAGACATGTGTACTGCCTGTACAGTCACCAAAGGAGAGATAGACAGACATATGTACTGCCTGTACAGTCACCAAAGGAGGTATAGACAGACATGTGTACTGCCTGTACAGTCACCAAAGGTGAGATGGACAGACATGTGTACTGCCTGTACAGTCACCAAAGGAGGTGTTATTTTAATAAATATATATAAAATTGTATATGCACATATATATAATTGTTTTATCTGGTTGGGGCACCACGATTGTTGCTACACATTCTATCTCCAGCCTGTGTTGGCTGGCCATTGGAGCAAAAGGGAGTTCGTTGCTGTTGCCCCTTAGGTTACCATCGTACCGTGCTGTGGGCTCATCCGGGATTCTGGATAGCAAGGGGTCAACATGTTTCTTGTAAACATCCACATGCAGATCTCTCAAATTTCTTGGCAGCTTATTGAAGAGTTGAGGGCTTTTGAAACCCAGACTATTGCAATATCTGCTCCTTATTCTAGATGTGAAAGATGGGATCTTTGGCACCACTCAGTGACGTCCTGTCTGGGGGTTGGTCCAGCTCTCAATGTCAAAGTTTGGTGCTAGTCCTCTAGGATTTTCCACACGTATATCTCTCCTGTCTTCATTTCAAGGAGTAGAGATTCAGTTCTTTTAGTCTACCATCGCAATCCTCTTGGTGTAGCTACGTTGGATTGCCTCAAGCTCTGTGGTTAGTTTGATACTATGGGGTGACCACAGCTGGGAGCAATAGTCCAGGCAGCTAAGGACAAATGTCCTTCATAGGTCTCTTGCCTGGAAAGTCCTCAAGATCGAGCCAGCTGCACATTGTCTCCACCCTCAAGATGTGTGAAGAAAAAGATGCATTGTCGCTCATGTCTATTCCCAGGTCTCGTATAGATTTCAACACGGGGATTTCGATCCCTCCTGGTCCAGTGTAGCTGTTTACAGGTTTTTATTGTAGGGCTTGAAATTTTCCAGCATTAAACTGCATGTTGTTGTCCTCAGCCCATATTTATGATATATAGTCCTGGGTATGACATTAAACTACATCCAGGTGGAAAGGTTCCAGTTCAGGAGCTGTGGGGATTGTGGAGTTACCCCTTAGTTGTTATCACTCCCAGATCTGCCCTTCTAAAATCCCGGAGAGCTCAATTTGTTGGCCACTGTCACCGTGCCAGCAATGAAATCATATCCGCTCTCTTGCTCTGGAACCCTGACTAGGAGTAGGAAGCTGTCATTCCCTGACGTTATCTCTAGGGATACGGGAATCAGCAGACAGGACCTGGGGGGACAGGGGATTCTGGGGCATGAGAGTGAGATCCATCATCTCGACGAGTGATGATGATGATGAGTACCTGTCAGGGCCCCTTTTATGGGTTAAATAATTACCTTATTCAAGTGGTGCTGGTAAGGTATTATCAGCCACTGAAAAGAACGAAGGGGAGTGGATTTAACAGCACTAGGATTAGAGCCCCTAACTACAGTCAAGGATCAGTCTGGTCGTTATGACTCTGTTGGCTGAGTGCCACAGGGAGGGCCAGTGGGTGATGGATCAGCTGTCTCAGACAAATATAAAGAATGCAGTTTTGTCCTGCAGAAGAGCCATTAAATTGAGCACTCCAAATGTGAGGACTGTTCGGACATTGGAGAGGAGCTGGGTCATCTGTTCGAGGAGAGTGGTATGCAGATCCTACACGATGAGCCCGTGAGGAGTGTGATGATTGGGAGGAGGAACACAACAAATGCTGCAGTAGGAGTGGGTTTTGTTTTCAATGCAAAAACCAATCTATTGGTGAGGGAAATCGTACCCGTCTCCCCACGAGTGTTGAGGGTGACCTTCAATGGAAACCCAAGACTGTCATCTCAGCCTATAGTCCAACTGAGGGAGCCAGTGATGTGAGTGCGGAAGAGTTCCATGAAGTGTGTAGAGCACACAACATCCTGCTTGTTCTGGGGGACTTCAATGCACATGAGTAAGGAGAGCAGTGAAGATCCTTGCTAGTACTTCCATAACACCACCAACCAGAATGGAAGACTACTGAGAGACGCCCTGCTAGAAGCGAACTTGATGGCAACCAACCTAAGGTTTAGGAAGAATCAGGGGAAGATGTGGACCTACATCTCTGATTTCATTCTGTGGCGGAATAGTGTTCTGAACACAGAACCATACAACTATTTCAGTACACTGGGCAGTGACCACCGGCTTGTTATGAGTGAGGTCCGGGTGAGCTTAAGAAAGAGCAAGGCTCAGCCCCGGAGAGCTTTCAAGGAAGATGATAAGCTGCAGGAGAGGTTCACAGTAGAAGTGAGGAACAGGTTCAGTGCTCTGTGTGGAGAGAGATTGGAGGGACTGAGGAGGTACAGGTACTTCACCAATGCAGTGGCGGAAGCAAGTGAGACCCTGGTGTTAAGGAGAAAAAGAGGACGCACGTAAGCTCTGCAGGCCCAAAGGTGTGTGCAGCCAGAGAACACATGAAAGCTGCCAAGGACCAATTCTATGCTGATCCTGCGGAGGAGAGAAAGGAGAATACGGAGGTGATGAGGGAAGAACTCTGTACCGCTTACAGTGAGGCCAGAGACACTTTCTCAACCTGGTGTAGTCTGTGACTAACCTAGGTTCTGCTGCACTTCGGGCTGAGGAGGCCAAACTCTCCAAGTACTGGTCGCTCTCTGACAGGTTTGCTGTCGTGCTCTTGGCAGTGGAGACTTCTGGTATCCTTGGCTCTAGGGCTACCTCCCTACTTACCACCATAGGTGCTGACTGGCCCGCCGAAGGTGTGAGCTTCGCGACATGGAATGGCTCTTCCAGCTCATCTCACTTACCATCCTCCGGGGAAACGCCTTCTCCATTCTGTCTGCCAGGGCTGTGAGCCGGCAAGCATGTGGAGCCTCATTTGCTCATAATAGAGAGAGATGGGGAGGGCGCGAGAGATGGAGGTGATGACAGTGGGAGTTCGGCCATTCCGTGTTCGGAGCTGGTGTACGTGTGAGAGATGGGGAGGGCGAGAGAGATGGAGGTGATGACAGTGGGAGTTCGGCTCTTCCGTGTTCGGACCTGGTGTACGTGTGAGAGATGGAGGTGATGACAGTGGGAGTTCGGCTCTTCCGTGTTCGGACCTGGTGTACGTGTGAGAGATGGGAAGGGCGAGAGTGATGGAGGTGGTGACAGTGGGAGTTCGTCTCTTCCGTGTTGGGACCTGGTGTACGTGTGAGAGATGGGAAGGGCGAGAGTGATGACAATGGGAGTTCGGAGCTGGTGTACGTGTGAGAGATGGGAAGGGCGAGAGAGATGGAGGTGATGACAGTGGGAGTTCGGCTCTTCCGTGTTCGGAGCTGGTGTACGTGTGAGAGATGGGAAGGGCGAGAGAGATGGAGGTGATGACAGTGGGAGTTCGTCTCTTCCGTGTTGGGACCTGGTGTACGTGTGAGAGATGGGAAGGGCGAGAGAGATGGAGGTGATGACAGTGGGAGTTCGGCTCTTCCGTGTTCGGAGCTGGTGTACGTGTGAGAGATGGGAAGGGCGAGAGAGATGGAGGTGATGACAGTGGGAGTTCGGCTCTTCCGTGTTCGGAGCTGGTGTACGTGTGAGAGATGGGGAGGGCGAGAGAGATGGAGGTGATGACAGTGGGAGTTCGGCTCTTCCGTGTTCGGAGCTGGTGTACGTGTGAGAGATGGGAAGGGCGAGAGAGATGGAGGTGATGACAGTGGGAGTTCGGCTCTTCCGTGTTCGGAGCTGGTGTACGTGTGAGAGATGGGAAGGGCGAGAGTGATGGAGGTGATGACAGTGGGAGTTCGGCTCTTCCGTGTTCGAACACATTACGCCTGTCAAGAGTATATTTTCATACTCTACTATACCATGTATTGAGTAACGCACTGAGGTCGATATAGTCGACTCCAACTGCCCTTAAATTGCTGGCCTTGTGCCAAAAGCAGACACAATTACGTTGTCAGTGCCCATGCGCAGTGGTAGACTACTCCACCGGAAGTAGTTGTCGAAATGTCTTTGTATGTTTTAAAGATTTGAAAGTATGAATTAATTGTTTCTACTTTTGGCACAAGGCCAGCAAATACCCCAGTGCATTACTGGTACTTTATTTTATCGACCCCGTAAGGATGAAAGGCAAAGTTAACCTCGGCGGGATTTGAACTCAGAATGGCAAGGGCCGTAAAGTATGAAATAATGTAAGTATTATGTCTACAAATATTGAAGATTTGTTAAAACTTCTCACGTGTGAGATATGGGGATGGCGAGAGAGATGGAGGTGATGACAGAGGGAGATCGGCCCTTCCTTGTTGGGGGAGCTGGTGTACGTGTGAGAGATGGGGAGGGCGAGAGAGATGGAGGTGATGACAGAGGGAGATCGGCCCTTCCTTGTTGGGGGAGCTGGTGTACGTGTGAGAGATGGGGAGGGCGAGAGAGATGGAGGTGATGACAGGATATAAAACGTTATGGTGATCATGTGTAATTAACCCACCTTTAATTAAAGTGAAAACTTTAGTTGTTGCAAGTCAGACATTGATATTCCATTGTCCAGTATATTGTCTCAAATATCTCAGCTTAAACAGATTTTAACAACAACAACACAAATAAACAACTTTATTCCTGATTATCTAAATTACGATGTATAAATGTTTAGAAATGTAATACAATCTTACAGCTTTTACTAGGAAGAGGCTATGTAGCCGGTAAGAGTGTCAGACACCAGGAGTTGCTGCCAGAGTTGAGATAATTTGAAATCTTTTCCACCATAAATTGTTTAAAAAACAAGTTAAAATAATTTAGTCGTCCATTGGTAACATATGTTACACTTTAGTTACCTACACACATCTACAGGTAAATATATAGACAAGAGAGGTGTAAACCTACATATACACACATCTACAGGCAGATATATAGACAGATATATTTCTTTATTTGCCACAGGGGCACAACAGAAGGGGGACAAATACAAAGGGGGAAGTTTACATACAATAAAAACGTGTAAAATATTATCACAAATGTAATTTAAAAATTAGTCGATTTTCCCCAATAGGGGTAGGCATTTCATATGGGTAACACATACCCCCGAAAATAAATGTGCAACCCTCATCTCCAGGAGTACGAAGAGTTTGTACCCCTTTCCTCAACCTACAGGCTGATATAGAGAGAAGGCCCATTCACTCGGGCCATTCTCGCCACTTTCACCCACCTTTCATAAAACTTGCTGGGGTACAGCCCCTCTCTCTCCATCCTGATTCTTCTTCCAAAGTGGTATTTGAAAAACAGAATCAGTTGTTGGCCGGAGAGAAAGGTGTCTGACCTCAGCCGTTTTAACCTCGTCCACCATACAACCTCTTTCGCCATAGCTATCACACAAAGGAAAACCGCCTCTCCTTCGTTTTTGAAGGAGGGTGGCGGTTTGATCATGACAATGGACTCGGTGGTCAACCGAATTGGTCCCACCCGCGACAATAGTCGTTCTACATAGCCCCACAGGTCGCTGACGCCCGGGCAGCGTATGAATGCGTGCGTGACGGTTTCTTCGTCTCGGACAGATTTTTTTGCAGGGTCCCTGCCCGGGCGCCCATGTCTGGAGAGCTTGTCTCGAACTGGTAGAGCTCCTCGGTAGCACTGCCAGGCCAGGGACTTTTGGAAGTTGTCCATCGGTCCCGGGCGGAAGGTCCTACCGAACAGACTGGCCAGTTCGTCTTCCTCTACGCCCAGAGTTTCACCGAGCACGTCATCGCACTTGCTGCGGATCAACCCTCTATAGCACAGGTTCTCAACCCATTTAGGCCAAACTTTTGTCCCTCGAAATCACGAAACGACCCGCCACCCTATTTTTTCACTTTTTCAATATACTACTGATTTTTATATCAGTAGATTACTAAAAAAATTGATTAACAATATTCCAAAGATGTGTGTATTATCTGATTATGTGTTGTATGTGGTCCTAGATGTGTGTATTATCTGATTATGTGTTGTATGTAGTCCTAGATGTGTGTATTATCTGATTATGTGTTGTATGTAGTCCTAGATGTGTGTATTATCTGATTATGTGTTGTATGTTGTCCTAGATGTGTGTATTATCTGATTATGTGTTGTATGTTGTCCTAGATGTGTGTATTATCTGATTATGTGTTGTATGTGGTCCTAGATGTGTGTATTATCTGATTATGTGTTGTATGTGGTCCTAGATGTGTGTATTATCTGATTATGTGTTGTATGTGGTCCTAGATGTGTGTATTATCTGCTTATGTGTTGTATGTGGTCCTAGATGTGTGTATTATCTGATTATGTGTTGTATGTGGTCCTAGATGTGTGTATTATCTGATTATGTGTTGTATGTTGTCCTAGATGTGTGTATTATCTGATTATGTGTTGTATGTAGTCCTAGATGTGTGTATTATCTGATTATGTGTTGTATGTAGTCCTAGATGTGTGTATTATCTGATTATGTGTTGTATGTGGTCCTAGATGTGTGTATTATCTGATTATGTGTTGTATGTTGTCCTAGATGTGTGTATTATCTGATTATGTGTTGTATGTGGTCCTAGATGTGTGTATTATCTGATTATGTGTTGTATGTTGTCCTAGATGTGTGTATTATCTGATTATGTGTTGTATGTGGTCCTAGATGTGTGTATTATCTGATTATGTGTTGTATGTGGTCCTAGATGTGTGTATTATCTGATTATGTGTTGTATGTAGTCCTAGATGTGTGTATTATCTGATTATGTGTTGTATGTGGTCCTAGATGTGTGTATTATCTGATTATGTGGTCCTAGATGTGTGTATTATCTGATTATGTGTTGTATGTAGTCCTAGATGTGTGTATTATCTGATTATGTGTTGTATGTTGTCCTAGATGTGTGTATTATCTGATTATGTGTTGTATGTTGTCCTAGATGTGTGTATTATCTGATTATGTGTTGTATGTGGTCCTAGATGTGTGTATTATCTGATTATGTGTTGTATGTGGTCCTAGATGTGTGTATTATCTGCTTATGTGTTGTATGTGGTCCTAGATGTGTGTATTATCTGATTATGTGTTGTATGTGATCCTAGATGTGTATATTATCTGCTTATGTGTTGTATGTGGTCCTAGATGTGTGTATTATCTGATTATGTGTTGTATGTGGTCCTAGATGTGTGTATTATCTGATTATGTGTTGTATGTGATCCTAGATGTGTGTATTATCTGATTATGTGTTGTATGTTGTCCTAGATGTGTGTATTATCTGATTATGTGTTGTATGTGATCCTAGATGTGTGTATTATCTGATTATGTGTTGTATGTGGTCCTAGATGTGTGTATTATCTGATTATGTGTTGTATGTGGTCCTAGATGTGTGTATTATCTGATTATGTGTTGTATGTGGTCCTAGATGTGTGTATTATCTGATTATGTGTTGTATGTGGTCCTAGATGTGTGTATTATCTGATTATGTGTTGTATGTAGTCCTAGATGTGTGTATTATCTGATTATGTGTTGTATGTGGTCCTAGATGTGTGTATTATCTGCTTATGTGTTGTATGTGGTCCTAGATGTGTGTATTATCTGATTATGTGTTGTATGTGGTCCTAGATGTGTGTATTATCTGATTATGTGTTGTATGTGGTCCTAGATGTGTGTATTATTTGATTATGTGTTGTATGAGGTCCTAGATGTGTGTATTATCTGATTATGTGTTGTATGTGGTCCTAGATGTGTGTATTATCTGATTATGTGTTGTATGTGGTCCTAGATGTGTGTATTATCTGATTATGGGTTCTATGTGGTCCTAGATGTGTGTATTATCTGATTATGTGTTCTATGTAGTCCTAGATGTGTGATCTACTCGCTTCTTTTTTTTATTTGTAATATTATTTATACAATTTCAGTTGAATCAATACAGTTACGGTTGAATCAATAATTTCAAACAAGATATACATTGTTATCGGTGAAGGAAAGATAAGATTCTAATTGGCTGTCCTTGACCCAGTTGACTGGATTTTTCTATTTTTAGGATCTGCCTGCACACCGCTGCAGTCAGGCTATAGTTATGCTGTCTGCAAGCTCATTCAAACTGCAGCTGTGAGCAGTTCCTCTCGTCGTTTATGATGACGTAAAGTGACTAAAGATTAAAACAAATGTAATATATTTATGGTTAGGGTTAGGGTTAGTTGTTAGGGTTAGGGTTATGGTTAGTTGTTAGTGGTTAGGGTTAGTTGTTAGGGTTAGTGGTTAGGGTTAGGGTTAGTTGCTAGGGTTACGGTTAGGGTTAGGGTTAGGGTTAGTTGCTAGGGTTAGGGTTAGGGTTAGTTGTTAGGGTTAGTTGTTAGGGTTAGTGGTTAGGGTTAGGGTTAGTTGTTAGGGTTAGGGTTAGTTGTTAGGGTTAGGGTTAGTTGTTAGGGTTAGGGTTAGTTGTTAGGGTTAGGGTTAGTTGCTAGGGTTAGTGGTTAGGGTTAGGGTTAGTTGTTAGGGTTAGGGTTAGTTGTTAGGGTTAGGGTTAGTTGTTAGGGTTAGGGTTAGTTGTTAGGGTTAGTTGTTAGGGTTAGGGTTAGTTGCTAGGGTTAGGGTTAGTTGTTAGGGTTAGGGTTAGTTGTTAAGGTTAGGTTTAGTTGTTAGGGTTAGGGTTAGTTGTTAGGGTTAGGGTTAGGGTTAGTTGTTAGGGTTAGGTTTAGTTGTTAGGGTTAGGGTTAGTTGTTAGGGTTAGGGTTAGTTGTTAGGGTTAGGGTTAGGGTTAGGATTAGGTTTAGTTGTTAGGGTTAGTTGTTAGTTGTTAGGGTGAGGGGTTAGGGTTAGTTGTTAGTGTTAGGGTTAGTGGTTAGGGTTAGTTGTTGTGGTTAGGGTTAGTTGCTAGGGTTATGGTTAGGGTTAGTTGCTAGGGTTAGGGTTAGTTGTTAGGGTTAGTTGTTAGGGTTAGTTGTTAGGGTTAGTGGTTAGGGTTAGTGGTTAGGGTTAGTGGTTAGGGTTAGTTGTTAGGGTTAGGGTTAGTTGCTAGGGTTAGGGTTAGTTGTTAAGGTTAGGTTTAGTTGTTAGGGTTAGGGTTAGGGTTAGGGTTAGTTGTTAGGGTTAGGGTTAGTTGTTAGGGTTAGGTTTAGTGGTTAGGGTTAGGGTTAGTTGTTAGGATTAGGGTTAGTTGTTAGGGTTAGTTGTTAGGGTTAGGGTTAGTTGTTAGGGTTAGGATTAGGTTTAGTTGTTAGGGTTAGGGTTAGTTGTTAGGGTTAGGGTTAGGGTTAGTTGTTAGTTGTTGTGGTTAGGGTTAGGGTTAGTTGTTAGGGTTAGGGTTAGTTGTTAGGGTTAGGGTTAGTTGTTAGGGTTGTGGTTAGTTGTTAGGGTTAGGGTTGGGTTAGGGTTAGTTGTTAGGGTTAGGGTTAGTTGTTAGGGTTGTGGTTAGTTGTTAGGATTAGGGTTAGGGTTAGGGTTGGGTTAGGGTTAGTTGTTAGAGTTAGGGTTAGGGTTAGTTGTTAGGGTTGTGGTTAGTTGTTAGGGTTAGGGTTAGTTGTTAGGGTTGGGTTAGGGTTAGTTTTTAGGGTTAGGGTTAGGTTAGGGTTAAGGTTAGGGTTAGTTGTTAAGGTTAGGGTTAGTTGTTAGGGTTGGGTTAGGGTTAGGGACGAGCTAAACATACAGAGAATAAAAAAATTGAACAGAGAAGAAAAATATTGTGATTTCACTTTACGGATATAAACGACGGGAGGAACTTTAGGCAGGGTTCACCGCTTGCTGAGACGCAAACTTTCACTTTTGACAGACAAAAACAAACCTTGCCTGTTATTTTAATATATATTTGATATATATTTATCCTTATCGAGCCCTCTTTGGATTTTAGTCTTCACATTTATTATTATTACTATATATACACACACACACACACACACACACACACGATGTATAATTGTTTAGAAATTTAATACAATCTTACAGTTTTTTTTTTATTAAAGCCTGTATTCTAACTAAATTACTGATGTATATTTAATATATAGACAGGTAAATATTTCCAAGTGTTTCGCTATTTGCTGCTTTCAACTGTTATGAAGTATTGTACTGAATAAAACTTTTATTACAATTGTATAAATTTACAGTAGAATAGCGTAAATATGTTTTAAATATATACATAAATAACATAACAAATGTGTAAATAACATAAATTGGTTGCAATTCCTTGAGGAAGACATTACAAATATATTGTCTAAACTGTGTATAATAATATAATAATATAATTTATTGAACAATTAGGATAAAAAAGGAAAAAAACAGTGGGAAATGGCAATTTCCCACCAAGTGTGATAATAGGCCACACCTCACACCTTAGGGGTTAACTACACATTTTGAGGCAAGCCAACACACTGGTAGGATTACCTCGGGTGATGGCGAAGCTAGGGTGCTGAAATAACCAGGGACCCTCACGGGTATCACCTGACACCTCAGTAAGGTGAGGCTAAGGTGCTGAAGTAACCAGGGACCCTCATAAGTATCACCTGACACCTCAGTAAGGTGAAGTTAAGGTGCTGAAATAACCAGGGACCCTCACGTGTATCACCTGACACCTCAGTAAGGTGAGGCTAAGGTGCTGAAATAACCAGGGACCCTCACGGGTATCACCTGACACCTCAGTAAGGTGAGGCTAAGGTGCTGAAATAACCAGGGACCCTCACGGGTATCACCTGACACCTCAGTAAGGTGAGGCTAGGGTGCTGAAATAACCAGGGACCCTCACGGGTATCACCTGACACCTCAGTAAGGCGAGGCTAAGGTGCTGAAATAACCAGGGACCCTCACGGGTATCACCTGACACCTCAGTAAGGTGAGGTGATGGCGAGACTAAGACACTCTGACAGGCATCACCTGAAACCTCAGTAAGGTGAGCCGAGCCGCCAATGACAAGAACTTCGCTGTCAGCGGCCCAATTCCACCCAACATCTCAACGCCAGAGGCTGGAAAAAACAATTATTTGATAAGTCCTGGTATTTCCGAATTTTATTCCGTTTGGCAGCGGAAGCAGTGACCCCTTGGTTATAAGAGTTAAATAAAAATTGTTTGCCCGTCAAACAAACTCCACGTGCAATCTTTGAGTTTAACGTGCCAACAGCTATAGAAAGATAGAGTGAGAAGAGAAAGGAATGGATTCGAATAGGCTATGTAGCCTGTAAACCCTAAAGGGAAGCAACACACATCGCTATAGCGTTTCACCAACCCAATCTGTTGTCTGTATCTGTTTATGTATTTAGCTGAGTTTAATGTGCCACTTACACTCAAAGTTGTACTTGGTGAAAGACACATTTTTCAAGTGCAGGTAGGATCTATAGGGGTGGTTGATAGCTTCTGATACCTAGGTTATCAGATTAGCAAAGGAGGAGGGTGTTCCAAGGACATAGTATCTTGAATAAGAACAGGTTGGAAGAAGTTTAGGGAGCTGCTTCCTCTGTTGACAAAGAAGGGTTTCTCCCTGCGTACAAAAGGCCGGTTATATGATGCCTGTGTGAGATGCGCAATGCTGCATGCTAGTGAGACATGGGCAGCAACTGCAGAGGATATGCGACGGCTGGGCTGGAGAGAAATGAAGCAAGCATGCTCCGTTGGATGTGCAATGTCAATGTGCATGAACGACCAAGCATAGACGACTTGAGAGAGAAACTGTAGTGTGTGGGAGAGAAGACTGCGATGGTATGGACATATGATGCGCATGGAGGATGACCGCTGGGTGAAGAAGTGCCAAGAAATCCCAGTAGAAGGAAGACATGGGCAGAGGTGGTGAGAGCTGACATAAGATCGCTGAAGCTTACAGAGAAGATGACGAATGGAGAGATGCTGTGCTGAATAGGACCCGTCCAACCCTTGCAAGCAAAGAAAAGCAAACGTAAAATGATGATCATCATCATTGTTTTACGTCCTATGTTGTATAGAAGAAGAAAGTGTTATATCTACAGTTTATCATCATCGTTTAACATTCAATGTAGTAAAATTTCCCGTTTTATTTCTACTTTCTAAATATCTCACAATGTTTCTTTCTTATATTTCAGAACACCAGATAACACCGACATACAGCCATTTTTTACACCAGATTTATCTTTAATGTTCATTAGCTTTTTTTTTTTTTTTAATAAAAAAAAAAAACCAACTAAAAGGTGTTATACAAAAGGGATTTACATAAACCTTGTCTATATAAATCTTTGGTGAATAACTGTGGAATATTTCTTCTTAAGACAACTGATGACGACTGGCTTGTGGGAAATTTGGTAGACAGCAACTGTTTGGAAGCCCATTGGATTGACTGTGACTGTAATTCAAAGAGTCAGCCTTTGTCACATTGCATGTTATGCTGAATCTCCTGAGAACTACGTTAATGGTACATGTCTGTGGAATGCTCAGCCACTTAAACTATAATACAAGATGGACTGTACCTGGAATTCAAAGAACCAGCTTTGTTACGCTCTAAATCGTGCTGAATCTCCCTGAGAACTACATTAAGGGTTCATGTGTCTGTGGAATTTCTTCTGAACTGAGATTAATACTAACATTTTTCAACAATTCTCTTCATATCTTGGCTCCTTTGCTGTATGGAATATGAAGAAGATGACTTTAAATTCTAATTAAACTTGGACAAATTCACAAAAGGAGATTGCAGCATCTTGAATTATTGCTAAAGATGAGAGCTAATGGAGATATAAGAGTAGAAATATTTATGTCATTATAGAAATATCTGTTTTTCTTGGTCCACATTGCTGAGAGGGTCATTGGGCAGCAGAGTCCTCAAACACTCCCTTCAATGGGTCCTGTCAGAAACAACCATCTCTAACTGATACAGCTGGATCTCCAAGCATGACCAGCCAAGCTAAAAAAAAACAAAAAAACAGAAAAGAAAAATATTGAAAAATGAATTACATAAACTTAAATAATTGATATCACGCCCCATCCCCCCAAAAAGATGTCAAAAGACATGGAAAATCCACTATACCATGGTGATATCTGTAAAAAGACATTTTCTCAAACTAGCAACTTACCTAAAAAAAAAAGTATTCATTCAGGAGAGAAGCCATACCACTGTGACATCTGTGGTAAATCATTCTTTCGAAGAGGTGACTTAACTAAACACAGACGTATCCATACAGGAGAGAAGCCATACCACTGTGATATCTGTGATAAATCATTCTCTGAAATTAGTCACCTAACTAGACACAAACGTATCCATACAGGAGAGAAGCCATATCACTGTGATATCTGTGGTAAATCGTTCTCTGGAAGTGGTGTGTTAACTAATCACAAACGGGTTCATACAGGAGAGAAACCATATCACTGTGATATCTGTTCTAAGCCATTTTCTGTGAGTAGTGACTTAACTAGACACATACGTATTCATACAGGAGAGAAACCTTATCACTGTGATATCTGTGATAAATCTTTCTCTAAAGGTAGTACCTTGAGTACTCACAAACGTGTTCATACAGGAGGGAAACCATATCACTGTGATGTCTGTGGTAAATCTTTCTCTCAAGGAAGTACCTTAAATACACACAAACGCGTTCATACAGGAGAGAAGCCATATCTCTGTGATGTCTGTGGCAAATCATTCGCTGGACACGGTGTCTTAACGAAACACAAACGTATTCATACAGGAGAAAAACCATATCACTGTGATATCTGTGGTAAATCATTTTCTAGAAATAATGATTTCACTACTCACACACGTATTCATACAGGAGAGAAACCATATCAGTGTGATATCTGTTGTAAATCATTTACTAGAATTGATACCTTAACTACTCACAAACGTATACATACAGGAGAGAAGCCATATCACTGTGATATTTGTGGTAAATCATTCTCACATGGAAGTCACGTAACTACTCACAAACTTATTCATACTAGAGATAAGACGTATCTTTGTGATATCTGTGGTAAATCATTCTCTGGAATTACTCAGTTAACTGCTCACAAATGCCTTCATTCAGGAGAGAAGCCATATTGCTGTGCTGTCTGTGGTAAATCTTTCTTTCAAGCATGTACTTTAAACAGACACAAATATATCCATACAGGAGAGAGGCCATATCATTGTGATGTCTGTGGTAATTCATTCTCTTGGAAAAGTACTTTGACTACTCACAAACGTATTCATACAGGAGAGAAGCCATACCATTGTGATATCTGTGATAAATCATTCTCGCAAAATGGTGAATTAACTACTCATAAACGTATTCACACAGGAGAGAAGCCATATCAGTGTGATATCTGTGATAAGTCATTCTCTCAAAGAAATACCTTAATTGAACATAAACGTATTCATACAGGAGAAAAACCATATTACTGCGATGTCTGTGGTAAATCATTCTCTCACAGAAACCCCTTCATTGAACACAAACATATTCATACAGGAGAGAAGCCCTACCACTGTGATATCTGTGGTAAATCATTCTCTCACAGAAATTATTTAACTACCCACAAAAATATACATACAGGAGACAAGCAATATCCCTGACATCATCATCATCATTTTACGTCTGCTTTTCCTTGCATGCAATGGTGGGACGGGTCTTATTCAGCACAGCATCTCTCCATTTGTCACGGTCCTTCGTCACCTCTGTGAGCTTCAGCGATCTGAGGTTTGCTCTCACCACTCCACCCTTGATTTTAATGGTTTTCCTTCAACTGGGATTTCTTGGCACTTCTTTACCCAGCAGTCATCCTCCATGCACATCACATGTCCATACCAATGCAGTCTTCTCTCCCACACACTACAACTTATCCCTCTTATACAGTTTCTCTCTCAACTCATCTATGCTTGGTTATTCACACACATTGACATTGCACATCCAATGGAGCATGCTTGCTTTATTTCTCTCCAGCCATTGCATATCCTTCGCAGTTGCTGCGCATGTCTTACTACCATGCAGCATTGCGCATCTCACACAGGCATCGTATAACCAGCCTTTCACTCGTAGGGAGAAACCCTTCTTTGTCAACAGAGAAAGCAGCTCCCTAAACTTCTTCCATTCATCGTTAGTCATTAAGCATGTATGCATGTTCCTGTAACTCCTGGGGTAGTCAATGGGGCACTGTATTGATATATGGCATTTCTAGGGCATTGTTAAACCTGGCAGCACCCATATCCCCTCTAGATATTAATCATTATGCTACTTACAAGGGCGGTGGATTGGCAGTATCGGTAGAGGGTTGGACGCCATGCTTTCCAGCATAGTTATGTCCCCTTACGATCTGAGTTCAAATCCCGCCGAGGTTGACTTTGCCTTTCATCCTTACAGGGTCGATAAAATAAAGTACCAGTAATGCACTGGGTAATTGCTGGCCTTGTGCCTAAAGTAGAAACAATTATGCTACTTACAAATGTATTTATACAAGAGAAAAACTATATTGTGATATGTGATAAATCTTAGCCTTTAGCGTGCTAGTAATTTTAATGAGTTGTTTCCCTTGGCACTACATTATTTATTAAGGGGAGACTACTCTATGGTGCAATGTGTTGCCAACAGCATTCTAAAGGTTAATGCAACCAGTGCACTCTGTTGAGTGGTAATGCTGGTGCTACAATAAAATGTACCCACTGTAAAATAGTTGTGCAGGTGCAACAACAAAATATGCCTAGTTCACATTGTAAAGTGGTTGTGCTGGTGCCATGATAAAATGCACCCAGCTCTCTACAGTGGTAATGTTGGGACCTCAATAAAATGCTTCCAGTTCACTCTGTAAAACGGTTGTGCTGATGTCACCACAAAATGCACCCATTTACACATTGTAAAGTGGTGGTGCTGGAACCCCAATAAAAGCACCTGTAATTTTAAGCTTATAACTGTCAAAAATATGATAAAGTAGTGATGTATAATGAATATACCAGTAGAGAAGTGTACTTGGGCATGTTGCAAGTATGTATATAGATGGACCTGAAGCTCCTGTCTAACCCATGTTGCGGTGGAAAGTGGACATTAAGTGATGATATATATATATATGCTTCAATTATAAAATACACATTTAACATTAAAGAAGAAAACTATTTAACCGGTACAAAAAACGTACTTCTAAAGCAAAGTCTGTTTGATGTTTATTAATTCAAAGCATTCACATTATTTTATATATCCTATTATATTTTCACAGTAAAGGCTTTACCTCACATATCTCACATAACATTTACATTACTCTATATATACTTTTGTATTTTCACAGTAAAGGCTTTACCTCACATATCTCACATAACATTTACATTACTCTATATATACTATTGTATTGTCACAGTAAAGGCTTTACCTCACATAATATCTCACATAACATTTACATTACTCTATATATACTATTGTATTTTCACAGTAAAGGCTTTACCTCACATAATATCTCACATAACATTTACATTACTCTATATATACTATTGTATTTTCACAGTAAAGGCTTTACCTCACATAATATCTCACATAAGATTTACATTACTCTATATATACTATTGTATTTTCACAGTAAAGGCTTTACCTCACATAATATCTCACATAACATTTACATTACTATATATATTTTCATGGTAAAGGCTTTACCTCACATAACATTTACATTACTCTATATATACTATTGCATTTTCACAGTAAAGGCTTTACCTCACATATCTCACATAACATTTACATTACTCTACATATACTCTATATATAGAAATAGTGGACACCTACCGTTACCTGGGTGACAAAATCAGCAGTGGTGGAGGGTGCTCTGAAAGTACAGTAGCTAGAGTCAGAACGGGATGGAAAAAGTTCAGAGAGCTTATACCACTATTGGCCGCTAAAGGGTTCTCTCTAAAAATGAAAGGCAGGCTGTATGATGCCTGCATACGAACAGCAATGTTACATGGCAGTGAGACCTGGGCATTGTGTGCAGAGGATATACGCAGACTGGAGAGGACCGAAGCTTGCATGCTCCGTTGGATGTGTAATAGTAATATACATGAACGGCAAAGCATAAATGAACTAAGGGAGAAATTAGATGTTGTTTACTGGAGAGAAGACTACGTTGGTATGGTCACGTGATGCGCATGAAAGACGACAGCTGTATAAAAAAGTGCAGGGCGTTAAAAATAGACGGTAGCCACGGAGTAGGCAGACCCAGAAAAACCTGGAACGACTTGATAAATTCTGACCTCACAACTTACACCTCTCCATGACAATGTCACTGGACCAAGATCTTTGGCGCTACACAATAATACAGAAGACCCACCTTGCCTAAGTACAAAGCGAAACCTACAGTCAGTAGGCACCTCTAACAAAAATACACCCCCGCCCAACCACCCCCACCACCCCTTTCGATGTAAAGTTATGTTGGTACCACAGCATCTAGTCCGAAATAAATGAGGTCGTATAGGTGTTACGAAAAAAAAAACATCACACAGTCCACGCTGTAATGTGGCCGTGTAGGTAACACAGTAAAAACCTCCCAGTCCACACTGTAAACGTGGTTGGTGTTAGGAAGGGCATCCAGCCGTAGAAAACCCGCCAGACAGTCCTATACGAGCAAGACAACCTATCTTGCCTCAAGTGGGAAAACTCCCGTCCAAACCCATGCTAGCGTGGAATATGGACATTAAATGATGATGATGATGATACTATTGTATTTTCACAGTAAAGGCTTTACCTCACATAATATCTCACATAACATTTACATTACTCTATATATACTATTGTATTTTCACAGTATAGGCTTTACCTCACATAATATCTCATAACATTTACATTACTCTATATATACTATTGTATTTTCACAGTAAAGGCTTTACCTCACATAACATTTACATTACTCTATATATACTATTGTATTTTCACAGTAAAGGCTTTACCTCACATAATATCTCACATAACATTTATATTACTCTATATATACTATTGTATTGTCACAGTAAAGGCTTTACCTCACATAATATCTCACATAACATTTACATTACTCTATATATACCATTGTATTTTCAAAGTAAAGGCTTTACCTCACATAATATCTCACATAAGATTTACATTACTCTATATATACTATTGTATTTTCAAAGTAAAGGCTTTACCTCACATAATATCTCACATAACATTTACATTACTCTATATATACTATTGTATTTTCACAGTAAAGGCTTTACCTCACATAATATCTCACATAACATTTACATTACTCTATATATACTATTGTATTTTCACAGTAAAGGCTTTACCTCACATAATATCACATAACATTTATATTACTCTCCTCATCCTCACCGTTTTACGTCCGTTCTTCCACGCTAGCATGGGTTAGACGGGTTGTCCTGTTGTTGGCAATGTTAGGTCAGTTTACCATGTCTTGCTCATACAGGAACTGATTCTGGCTTGATTTCTACAGCTGGATGCCCTTCCTAACACCAACCTCATTTACAGTGAGTGCTGGGTGCTTTTTTGCCGTGGCACCTGCACGACCACTTTGCAGTGGAATGGTAGGGACCCCAGTCCCTATCATCTCATTTCTACAGCTGAGTAAACTGGAGCAATATGAAATAAAGTGTCTTGCTCAAGGAAACAACACATCACCCGGTCTGAGAATTAAACTCACAACCTTTCAATTGCAAGCCCAATGCTCTAACCACTAAGCCATGAGCCTATATATATATATCAGTAGCAAAGGGTGACATGGAAAGCAGGGCATGCAGTCCATGATGCCAGCCAATTGCCATGGCAGAGTGTGGGGTAGGGGAGCTGCTTTTCTCTCTTTAACCTCACTCCCACTCCTTCATACATAGAAAATGGAAGAAAATAATTCAGTGATTTTTATTCTTTTTTTTTCACAAAGCCAGCTGGAGCTTTCTCTACTTCAATAATTGTTTACAATTTATCTAAAGAAATAAAGGAATGAGACATAGAAAAAGATATATATATATGTATGTATCACAAGTACAATGAGGATAGAGAATAATTAATTTGATATTACACAAACATTTATCCTGGAAAAAGTACGGCATGCAGTACATACATAGACATATATATATAGAGAGGGGGGGGGGGGGGAGAAGAGAAGGAGAGAGAGATTGTAGATATTCAGAAATGAGAAGTTGTTCTGTGGCAAAGTAAACAAGAAGAGAGGGAGTGTAAACAAGAAGAGAGGGAGTGTATACAATAGAGAAAGCCAGAGAAAGAAAGAGGAAGAGTGAGATACTCTACATATATTATTGTATTTTCACAGTATAGGCTTTACCTCACATAACATTTACATTACTCTATATATACTATTGTATTTTCACGGTAAAAACCTCCCAGTCCACACTGTAAACGTGGTTGGTGTTGGGAAGGGCACCCAGCCGTGTAGGTGTCACGACAAAAAAACACACAGTCCACGATGTAATGTGGCCATGTAGGTAACACTGTAAAAACCTCCCAGTCCACACTGTAAACGTGGTTGGTGTTGGGAAGGGCACCCAGCCGTGTAGGTGTCACGACAAAAAAACACACAGTCCACGATGTAATGTGGCCATGTAGGTAACACTGTAAAAACCTCCCAGTCCACACTGTAAACGTGGTTGGTGTTGGGAAGGGCACCCAGCCGTGTAGGTGTCACGACAAAAAAACACACAGTCCACGATGTAATGTGGCCATGTAGGTAACACTGTAAAAACCTCCCAGTCCACACTGTAAACGTGGTTGGTGTTGGGAAGGGCACCCAGCCGTGTAGGTGTCACGACAAAAAAACACACAGTCCACGATGTAATGTGGCCATGTAGGTAACACTATAAAAACCTCCCAGTCCACACTGTAAACGTGGTTGGTGTTGGGAAGGGCACCCAGCCGTAGAAAACCCGCCAAACGTGTAGGTGTCACGACAAAAAAACACACAGTCCACGATGTAATGTGGCCGTGTAGGTAACACTGTAAAAACCTCCCAGTCCACACTGTAAACGTGGTTGGTGTTAGGAAGGGCATCCAGCCGTAGAAAACCCGCCAGACAGTCCTATACGAGCAGGACAACAAATCTTGCCTCAAGTGGGAAAACTCCCGTCCAAACCCATGCAAGCGTGGAAGATGGACGTTAAACGATAATGATGATGATGATGATGATGATGACAGTAAAGGCTTTACCTCACATAATATCGGATCTATGAGATTTTGAAAGTATGTATTTTGAGAACAATACCTTAACATCAGCTTGAGTGACCAGTTACAGCCAGTTTCAACAGAAAGAGGTAGAGAATTCTGGCTGGTTTTGGCCAGTTTCAACATTAAAGGGTTAAAATACCTGTATAGAATGTATAATGCAAGGTGGATGGAAATAAACTCCTTATTTAAAACTTTTAATAACTTTATTAATTACAAGACGACCTGTGACCCATTAGGTCATGTTTACTTCAAAATATTTTTT
>OZ024764.1:7147825-7337825 GCA_964016885.1 Eledone cirrhosa | reverse complement strand
TGCAAGCTTCGTTCCTCTCTAGTCTGCGTATATCCTCTGCACACAATGCCCAGGTCTCACTGCCATGCAGCATTGCTGTTCGTATGCAGGCATCGTACAACCTGCCTTTCATTTTTAGTGAGAACCCTTTAGCAGCTAATAGTGGTATAAGCTCTCTGAACTTTTTCCAACCAGTTCTGACTCTAGCTACAGTACTTTCAGAGCACCCTCCCCCACTGCTGATTTTATCGCCCAGGTAACGGAAGCTGTCCACTATTTCTATAGAACCCTCTGCGCAATTGAAAGAGCTAGTAGTTTGTGGGCACTTGCTGCTACTTATTGCACCAGAGCACCGGCCACATGTAAAATCTATGTTCTTAGTTAGCTTACCTGTGATCCCACTACATCTTTTATGCACCCATACTTTGCATTTAGGACATAAAATGGAGTTTCTACCTACGCCTTTCCTACACACCGAGCACGACCATTTCCCAGAAGGGACCGCCGCCCTGTTTTCTTTCCTACAAACTAGTACTTTGGTCTTAGCCAGGTTAATTTTAAGTCCTTTTGACTCTAGGCCGTGCTTCCATGTTTGGAATTTCTTCTCTAGCTCGGCCATTGATTCCGCTATGAGTGTCAGGTCGTCTGCGTATAGGAGTTCCCATGGGCAGCCTGTCTTGAACTCCTCTGTTATAGCCTGAAGGGCAATAATAAATAGTAGTGGGCTGAGAACAGAGCCCTGATGGACGCCAACTTTTACGCTAAACTCTTCACTATATTCGTTGTTAATTCTAACCTTGCTGACTGTTTCTTTATACATGGCTTGTATAGCCCTCACAAGCCATTCGTCAACGCCTAGTTTTCTAAGAGCCCACCAGATAATGGAGCGGGGGACTCTGTCGAAGGCTTTCTCCAAGTCGACAAAAGCTAAGTAGAGGGGTTTACCTTTAGCTAGGTACTTCTCCTGTAGTTGTCGTACTATGAAAAGAGCGTCTGTGGTACTTTTGCCTGACACAAACCCGAACTGCATTTCATCTAGGTCAATTCTCTCTCTGATTAGTTGCGCTATTACTTTTTCCGTGACCTTCATGACCTGGTCGATTAATTTAATGCCTCTATAGTTACTCCTATCTAGGGCGTCTCCTTTACCCTTATAACAGTTAACGATGATGCTGCTATGCCAGTCCTTCGGAACAACCCCATTCTGTACGACTTGGTTAACTATGCGGGTGACCATGGTGTGTCCCACCGTGCCAGATGCCTTCAGCATCTCAGCAACTATTTCCGAAGGCCCAGCCGCCTTACCCGTCTTCATATCCTTGATTGCCTTACTTATTATACTCCCCTCGACTAACACTGCTGGTCCCTCTATTGGGTCGATATGGGGGAGGCTGCCTTTCTCCCAATTATTCTCCTCATTTAGTAGCCTTTCATAGTGACACTTCCAAGCTACCTTCTTATCAGCGTCGGTGATGGCAAGTGTGCCATCGTCGTTTAGTACACACTTCTCCCCGACAATATCACGGTTTTCCTTGACGCATTGCCTAGCAATCCTGAACACCTCACGTTTTTGGTCATCGCGTTGTAGAACATGCTTGAACTTTCTTTCCTCAGCTTCCCTTCTTGCTAAGTACACTTGTCTCCTAGCTTTCCTCCTGGCCACTTGATAGTCCTCTCTACTTCCCCCATCCCGCCATACTTTCCAAGCCTGCTTTTTGACCTTAATTGACCCCTCCACCTTACTGTTCCACCACCATGTTACTCTCCTCCTGCCTACAGGCCTGCTCCAGCCACAGACTTCGTCTGTCGCCAACAGCAGGTTTGCTTTCAGAAATTCCCACTCTCCCTCTATATTGTCCGACTCTAAATGTTCTTCCTTACTGTCGAAAGCATCAAGTAATATGCTTTGAAATTTATTCCTGGCTGTGGGGTCCTTTAGCTTCCATATTTTCCTCCTGAGGATAGTCCTCTTCTGTTGTCGAGTACGTCTCGTCCTGACTATGAGGTCGCTAATTATCAGTCTATGTTGGGAGGTGCATTCTTCATGGGGGAGGGATTTAGTGTTTACAACAGACATATATATATATATATATATATATATATGTGTGTGGTGTGTGTATATATGTGATATACAGACATGTATATAATGTGAAATGAAACTGGAAGGCCTATATATATATATATATATATATATATATGTGTGTGGTGTGTGTATATATGTGATATACAGACATGTATATAATGTGAAATGAAACTGGAAGGCCTATATATATACTAGACATGAAAAATGCGCAAGCTCAAAAGTGCCACAGAATGTTATAATAAACCTTCAAAAGTGTGGGACTAGAGTTGTTGCTAAAAAATATTGTAATCATTATATATCGTACATTCTGTGGCATCCTTTATAAAAATAGCTTAAACCAACGAAGCCTTTATTTTTACGCTATTTCACTTAGTTAATTCTTAGAGTGTAACATATAAAAATATCATTTACAACTATAAAATAAATTAATTAATATAATAACAGAGCTGCGGAGCTGAAATTTAGGAAATAATGGAGTATCGGATCCTGAGTTGGAGCCAGTCAATTTTTGGTCGACTCCGCAGCCCTGTATAATACATTTCATATTAAAGTTATTAATAAACCTATTTTACACTTCATGCAAATTACCACGAGATATTGATATTAGATATAAGATACAGCGCAATATCTACAGCTGTAAAAGTACGAAAGCGAAGTAATAATAAGTGGCTTAAGGTAATTCCAATATGAAAGTTTGTAGTGATAAAAATTTGATAATGCAATACGATTGTTAATATTATAGTTCTATGAAAATGTAACAATAGATAACTAAATTATTTTACTATTAGTATATTTAAGAAATTATCATTATAGATTTGATCGTTCATATAAGCATCATATTAAGTTTCAACACAATTATTTTGTTACTATGAGTATATGATAATAATATTACGTAATTATTTATAGCTGTTATTACATTAAACATAGATGTATTTATTTTTATATGTTACACTCTAAGAATTAACTAAGTGAAATAGCGTAAAAATAAAGGCTTCGTTGGTTTAAGCTATTTTTATAAAGGATGCCACAGAATGTACGATATATAATGATTACAATATTTTTTAGCAACAACTCTAGTCCCACACTTTTGAAGGTTTATTATAACATTCTGTGGCACTTTTGAGCTTGCGCATTTTTCATGTCTAGTTTAATATTTTTTTAAGGCAACGCTTGTAATAACTCTAGTTAAACAGGATATATATTAATAATAAATTATCGTTGTAATGTAATTAGATTATGTAATTGTTATTATAAATTATCTTATAAATATTAGTGTAAGATGTATAAAAATATTTTCAGACTTTTAATATAAACAACTACAAAAAACAATCAATATTAAATCAATATATTATACATAATAGAAAACATAAAATATACAATACAAAAACAAAATATTTACATACAATTGCAATTATCAGTGTATATACATTTTCTTTATATTCCCTGAGCAAATTAATAAGATTTGTTTTTATTGTACATAATTTGATGACTTGTTGGAGTGTATTAAAAGATAGCAACAATTTGTGATTAAATTGTTATCTTAAGCAACTCACTTTTTAATAGTTGTTGGCTGAGCGAAATTGTAAAAGCCTATGAGCAAATATAAAAAAAAATACACAAACAACATTTCCTTGTGTTATTACAACATTAGATAAAATAATTGAGCAATGTCGTTATATTTTGCTCTTATTGCACATTAATAGTGTTTCTATTTTTCGGCACAAATCCATTACGGCAGTCCATTACTGGTACTTTATTTTATCGAATTAGTAAGTATGAAAGTCGAAGTTAACCTCGGCAGGATTTGAACTTAGAATGCAAAGGACCATAACAATACTGCAAAGCATGGTGTCTGACGGTCTACCAATACTTGTGTTGAGCTGGTCATTAATTTATGGTGGTCGTGCGTGGAGTAGAGCAATCGCTAGTTGAAATATTATGAACAAAACATTTTTATTTGCCGAAGAACATATTTTCAATACTGTTTGTGAATGTGACGAAGGAAATACATTCTGATATGGAACAGTGTACAAAGTGTGTCTGTGAATAACATAATGTTACCTCATGTTGTTGTCAAGACATAATGGATTTCGTATATCCAGTTAGAAGATGAAACCTAGCCATCTCGGATTAGTTATATTTCATGCCATGTGTAAACGTGTTTGAGGATAGCAAAATATGCGCGTTAATTATAATAATTAGTTAATAATATTACAAAATATACCTAATTAAACTCTTTGCTTGAAATTTTATCATTCTTCGTTTATATATATATATATATATATATATATATATATAGAGAGAGAGAGAGAGGGAGAGAGATTTATCTAGTCCTTCGCTCAAGATTAATCTATAAGTTTAGATGTTTGCCTTCGTTTAAGTAAATATTACAGTAAGATTTTTAATATAAACAACTACAAAAAACAATTAATATTAAAACGAAAAAATTATCAATGATAAAAGAAGCGGATGCAACTTTTTTTTTTATAAAGTTATATTCCTGTTTCTTTAAAGAACATTTCATTTTTGTTCTATTGTAGGCGAAATAATGCAATGGTTTAATAGGGAAGATATAACTTACGAATTATGTCTCTAACCGTGTAACGCTTTTTAAGTAGATAACTACAATTGAAAATACTAAAGAAATGGAACCAACAATTCAATTTGAAAGTCGTCTAGTGACAGTGTATTACTGGTACTTTATTTTATCGACCCCGTAACGATGAAAGGCAAAAATGCAAATGCTTAAAATTTAAATTGCCTTAATTCTATCGTCTGCTGTTTCATTAAAGGGAGATTATCGTCTGTATTTAATTCTATCGTCTACTGTTCAACTAAACAGATATACCTCCACTATCGTCTCTATTTATACATTTTAACTTATAACTTATACACATTTGATTTGAAATATTTTATCTAGTCCCCCCTCTCAATATTATGATGATTTCTTTCGAATGAAACAGTTCTAGTCCTGTAGAAACCATTTATATATATAATTGAACTGAGTTAAAAATTCACAATATTTATAATTAAATAAGCTCATATATATATGTGTGTATTTATCTGTTTATTGTATTATATATAATGTGTGTATATACAGGATGTCCCCCAAAAATATATACACACTTCAACAGCATTCTAATAACTATTGCCTGTACAGGTAATCAAAGTGTCAATCGAATGTTAGTTTCGTGTTTTAACAGTACAAATTTACAATACACACATAAAACCAGTGTATATACATACATGAGTGTGTATACACATACATGAATGTGTATATACAATATATATGTATATATATATAGACACATATATTCACGGTGCAACGGTACATTAAAATATAGATGCGGGAGAGGGGGGGGGGGTGTATATATGGGGGCGCTGGAGATAAAGGAGTGTAAAGCGTGTGTAATTGATATATTGAAGGAGAGGAGCGTGCAGCGATAGAGTAACAAATATATAGAGAGGGGGAGAGATGGTATTGAAGGGGAGGAGTGCAAAGCGAAAGAGTAACAGATATATATAGAGACGGAACAGATAGAGAGAAACAGGCGTAAGTAACAGTGGAAGAGATATAGAGAGAGGTACTCTGATTGGTTGAAAATTAGCCAATGACATACGATCACCACCACCACGGCTATCCCCGAAAAATTTTTTAAGAAGCTACGCATATATGTTAGAACACGAAAAGTGAACATTCTGTTGTTTCACACTTTTCGTGTTCTAACAGATATATATATATATATGTGTGGTGTGTGTATATATGTGATATACAGACATGTATATAATGTGAAATGAAACTGGAAGGCCTATATATATATATATATGTGTGTGTGGTGTGTGTATATGTGATATACAGACATGTATATAATGTGAAATGAAACAGGAAGGCCTATATATATATATATATGTGTGTGTGGTGTGTGTATATATGTGATATACAGACATGTATATAGTGTGAAATGAAACAGGAAGGCCTATATATATATATGTGTGTGTGTGTGTGTGTGTGTGTGTGTGTGTGTGTGTGTGTGTGTGTGTGTGTGTGTATATGTGATATACAGACATGTATATAATGTGAAATGAAACTGGAAGGCCTATATATATATATGTGTGGTGTGTGTATATATGTGTGTGTGTGTGTGTGTGTGTATAAATATATATATGTATGTGTGTGTGTGTCTGTGATCAATATACACTGGTCATAGACACACACACATATACACAACACCACCACCAGCTCTCTCTTCCATTCTCCTTCTCTCTCTCTCTCTCACAACCACTATCTCTATCTCCCTCTCTTTATGAAGGTACCCTGTAAAAACCCATATCTCGGGAACCCGTGGTCAGATTTACACAAAACTTGTTTTATTCCATTTGTATTCCCACTTAGGGGCAACTTCCTTTCAAAATATTTTTCCCGTTATGTGCCCATACTTTTAGTAATAGATAGATAGGTCAATTTTTATAAACCATGTTTTACTTTAAACAGTATAATGGTAGAAATATAGTCCAGTGTTAAAATTCTACATAGGCACCATTGATGTCTACCAGTGTTTATAATTGTCTGGGTATATCCTTGACTCACTACAGGAACTTGGGCAATATACAGGGTGGAAGGAAACTCCCTATTTAAAATTGGTAACACAACAACACCACCAGCTCTCTCTCTCTCTTCCATTCTCCTTCTCTGTCTCCTCTCCCTCTCTCTATGTCTCTCTTTCAAGCTACTCTGTCACAACCACTATCTCTTTCTCTCTCTATTTATGAAGCTACCCAGAAGACTGTCCAGAAATAGCCGTCGAAACGGCTTGAGCTCTGCCGTTGGGGTCAAACATTTTCCTATATAAATATATATATATATTTAATGTATAATAAAAAATACAATATAATTACCTCATTACCAAAGGTTTCCCGAATACAAGAAACGTCCGCATTCGTTCGTCAGACAAGGCAATTTAAAACAGTGAAATATTTGAAAATCTCCTCAAAAAAGCCTAAAAGTTTAACGGGCAAAAAATAAATAAAAGTAATAATTGTTTCTACTTTAGGCACAAGGCCAGCAATTACCAGTGCATTACTGGTACTTTATTTTATCGACCCCGTAAGGATGAAAGGCAAAGTCAACCTCGGCGGGATTTGAACTCAGATCGTAAAGAGACATAACTATGCTGGAAAGCATGGCGTCCAACCCTCCACCGATACTGCCAATCCACCGCCCTTATAAAATAAAAGTAATAATACAAGACATGTATAAAAAATAAAAATAAAGAAATATAGTAAAGGGATGTGTATAAATGTGTGTATATGCACTTACAAATGTAGATGTGTGTGTATAGTGAAAAAATGTGTGCGCAAGTACATACATGAGGGCAAACATATTAGTGAATGTGTGACCACAAATACATATATATATATATATATGTTGAAAATAGAAATTGTAAGATAATGGAGTTAGCGTACATACAGACTCAGGGACTAAGGGCTGAAATATATACACATACAAGGATGAAAGGACACACACATATAAACATACACACACGCACAACCACATACATGTATGTGGTATATACAGGGAAGGGAGTGTATAAAGTCAACGCAGTGTCAGACGGAAGGTCGATACAAATAAAATATGATGTATATAAGATAAGAATAAAAAAAAAAAATTAAGGGATGCAGTTTGTTCCATGCTTCAGCAACTCCTCTAAGCGTGAAAAAATGTCTACGAAAGTCATGGGAGCTGTGCTGTTTTCTGACTTTGTAGGCATGCCCACGGGTGTTAGACACATCGAGATCAAAAAGGTTCTCAGGGTTGTTGTTTGCGAGATGGTTAATAACTTTGTGGGTGTTTACCAAGTCCATTGCCATACGTCGGAGCTTCAATAAATCCATGCCCAGGGAAGCAAGACATTCAAAGTATGGTAGGTGTCTGATGGAGGGTATGCGCTTGGTTGCACGTCTCTGAACAGTTTCCAGGAGGTCAATGTTCTGAGCAAGATAGGGGTTCCAGACTGATGATGCGAATTCCAAGTGTGGTTGTACCATAGCTGTATACAGCTTTAAATAGATGGCTGGAGAGCGGCTAACAAAGGTCTTGCTGAGTGATGCCAAGATGCCCTCGGCCTTCTTGACAATTTTAGACATGTGCTTTGTCCAACGCAAATCGCTGCTGACAGTAATACCCAGGTCACGTTCACAAGAAGACTTCTTGATATCAGTGTTGTGGAAGGAGTATGTAGACGCTGGATTTTTCCTCCCAAAATGCATGGTGGTATACTTGTCCACAGCCAGCTTCAGTTGCCAGTCTGTGATCCATTGCTGCATTGTGTCCAGGTCTGATTGTAGGAAAGAGTTATAGATTTCAGAATCTGTCCTTTTGATTTATTTCAAGGTACAGCTTGATGTCATCTGTATACTGTGGCATTCTTTAGGTTGTCATCTATGTCATTAATGTATGCAACAAACAAAAGGGGACCAAGAACAGATCCCTGTGGTACACCAGATGACATCTCATATGGTGAAGAATGCTGTCCTAGAACCGTGACTACCTCTTTTCGGCTGAGAATGAAGGATTTCAACCAGTCGAAAAGATCATCCTTCACACCCATTGCAGAGAGTTTCGTCATAAGTCTTTTGTGTGGCACAGAATTAAAAGCCTTAGCGAAGTCAAGGTAGACAACATCCACCCATGAGCCGCTGTCAGTGATCCGAGTAATGTCTTCAAGAAACTCGATAAGCTGTTCACAGCAGCTGGAGTTAGGGATAAATCCAAACAGCGAGGGCCGGATGAGGCTGTGAGAGCTCCAGAAGTTCCAAAGTGTTTCTCTGACACAGGATTCCATCAGTTTGGCAATACAGCTAGTAAGACTGACTGGACGATAGTTGACAGGTGACGTGCGGTCGACCTTTTTGAACAGGGGAATGACACTGGCAGTTTTCCACTGCTCCGGAGTAGCACCATTGTTGAGACAGTATTGAAAGAAGAAAGAAAGCTGGTGCAAAAGGAAATACCCGCAACGTTTGAGAAGCAGGTATGTCACACCATCAAGACCAGGGGAGGCATAGTTGTGCTTGTTCTTAAGGTGACGTCACAGCATTGCAGGTGTAAATTCCATAGTTGTTATGGAATTTGATGTTAGAGATGGTGGAGATGGTACATTCTGGTTTTCAACAGTAAAAATGCTTGCATAGCACTCAGCAATGAGTTCTGTACAATTCTTTGGGATCATCAGTGATCTGGCTTGTGTGAGGATTGCGAAGAAGATCAACTGGAGAGTGAGGTCTCTGCTTTGAATGTACATATTTCCAGAACACCTTACTGTCAGGATTGGTTACTATGCCCTGTTCAAATTCAAGCACTGCCGTTTTTGTCACTTGCTTGAGATGGTTGGAAGATTTATTCTGCTTTTTTCTGTTGGCATCTGATTTATGCAATTTATATTCCCGTTCAACATTTCGACATTCTTTCCTGGCAAGTCGGACTGCTGAAGTTTCCCAAATTGCACTTTTGGGGTGGTTTTTTTTCTGCTTACATGGCACTGATGCTGCACACGCTATCCATATTGAGTTCAGGATGCTCTGGAGTATAGCGTTCACATCTCCAGAGTTATAGAACTCATGCCAGTTTGGGCTCTGTAGCTCAGTCCAGTACAAGTTCCAATCTGCTTTCTTCCAATCAAAGCAAGCAGATTGGAGATGGTTCTGGTTTTTGTTGCTGCCCGCAAGAGCCAGATTGGCAATGATCATAGCATGATCCGTGTTGCCTAGAGGTTCCTCAGTAGTACAACTGATAACCCCTTCAGGAGTAGTGGTGAAGAGCAGGTCCAAAGTGTTGTCACCTCTTGTTGGAGAGGTGACTACTTGTGACCAGTTTGAGTCCAGCACTAGCCCAAGGAAATCGTTTGCACTTTGTGGCAAACGAAAGGTTTCCCAATCGATTTCAGGATGATTGAAGTCACCTGCAATAAACACATAAGTGGCTGTTTTCCTGGCAGCAGCTCTGAGGGTATCGCAAAGCTGTGTGTCCTGATGGTAGTTTGGGGGGGAGATAAACAACACCAAGTAGCAGTGTTGATATGGTCATACGTATGTCACAGAAAAAAACTTCTTGTGATTCATTCAAATCAACGCAAGGAATTACCGAAAAATTTGAACGAACGTAGACCATCACACCACCACCACGGCGATTAATGCGGTCCTTGCGGAACAGGTTGTACCCAGTAATGCTGAAAACCCCACCACAGAGTAAGGAATGCGCCCATGTTTCCGTGACTGTGATGAAGTCAGGGTCGATGCTTCTGACGTAGGAGTTAAACAGATGTATCTTGTTGCATAAACTGCGAGCATTTAAGGACAACAATTTGTACCCTGCTTGCAGTTTATGATGGTGTGTAGAGGGTGGCAGGTTGTTCTGGTTTAGTTTCCCAGAGTTGTTGCAGTTTTTTCATTGCCAGTTATTGTGGGTAGAGCGCACTCAGACCAGCTGGTATCTCTCTTTCACGTTTCACCAGCCTTAACAAACCTCCAGATCTACCCATCATCACGCAGACTAAAACTTTCATGTTGTGCTGAGTTCCGATTCAAGGAAGTTGCAGCACGTATACGAGGGGGGATCAAAAAGTTATATCCTTACTAGAAGATGTGACAAAGTGTCTGTTGTAAACACTAAATCGCTCCCTCGTGAAGAATGCACCTCCCAACAGAGCCTAGTAGTTAGTGACCTCACAGTCAGAAATAGACGTACTCGACGACAGAGGAGGCCTACCTTGAGGAGAAGAATATGGAAGTTGAAGGACCCCATAGCCAGTGACAAATTTAAAAGCTTATTACTTGATGCCTTTGACAATAAGGAAGAGCAATTAGAGACGTGCGATATAGGAAGAACAGTGGCAATTCTTGAAAGTGAACCGGCTGAAAGCAACGGATGAAATCTGTGGCTGGAGCAGACCTATTGGCAGGAGGAGAGTAACTTGGTGGTGGAACAGTAAGGTAGAAGAAACAATCAAGGCCAAAAAGCAGGTTTGGAAAGTATGGCAGGATAGGGGGAAGTAGAGAGCACTATCAAGTGGCCAGGAGAAAAGCTAGGAGACAAGTGTACCTTGCAAAAAGGGAAGCAGAGGATAGAAAGTTCAAGCATGTTCTACAACGCGAGGAGCAAAAACGTGAGGTGTTCAGGATTGCTAGACAATGTGTCAAGGAAAACCGTGATATTGTCGGGGAGAAGTGTGTCCGTAATGATAACGGTGTACTTGCCCTCACTGATGCTGATAAGAAGATAGCCTGGAAGTGTCACTACGAGAGACTATTAAATGAGGAGAATAAATGGGAAAAAGATCCAATAGAAGGACCAGCAGTGCAAGTTAAAGGTAATATAATAAGTAAGGCAATCAAAGATATGAAGACAGGCAAAGCAGCTGGGCCTTCGGAGATAGTTGCTGAGATGTTGAAGGCATCTGGAATGGTGGGACATACTATGGTCACCCGTATAGTTAACCAAGTAATACAGAATGGGGGTCATACCAAAAGACAAGCAGCATCATCATTAACTGCTACAAGAGTAAAGGGGATGCTCTAGATCAAAGGTTCTCAATGGGGGGCATATGCACCCCCGGGGAGCGTTTGGGAGCAAGGTTCCATAAGGGGGGTGATAGAAGGCTCTTTATTTTGGTAAGTTTTATAAGCCATATTTGTATGTCTTTGAGACAGCCAGTGTGAATGCATTTGAATGAGCTTGCAGACAGCATAACTATAGCCTGACTGCAACTGTGAGCAGGTGTGTAGGTGTGTCCGGTATTTGAGAAATTAACCAGTAATTGAGATCTTAAAAATAGAAAAACTCACAGTCAACTGGGTCAAGGATACTTATCTTATCTTTCCTTCACCGATAACAATGTATATCCTATCTGAAATTATTGACTCAACCGTAACGAGTAAACACTATGTAGATCTATTTTATTCCCTATTGTATAAATAATATTACAAATAGAAAAAGAAAAGAAAAAACAGAAGCGGGTAGCACACACATCTAGGACCACATACAACACATAAGCGGGTAGCACACACATCTAGGACCACATACAACACACAGGCAGGTAATACATACATCTAGGACCACATACAACACATAAGCAGATAATACAAACATCTAGGACCACATGCAACACATAAGCAGGTAATACAAACATCTAGGACCACATACAACATATAATCAGGTAATACAAACATCTAGGACCACCTACAACACATAAGGAGGTAATACACACATCTAGGACCACATACAACACACAGTCAGGTAATACATACATCTAGGACCACATACAACATATAAGGAGGTAATACACACATCTAGGACCACATACAACACACAGTCAGGTAATACATACATCTAGGACCACATACAACACATAAGGAGGTAATACACACATCTAGGACCACCTACAACACATAAGGAGGTAATACACACATCTAGGACCACATACAACACACATTGTATCATGTGCTATGGACGGCCAACGTAAGGGTTTCGTCACTCTTCTGAAGAGAGAAAATCTATCTGTATTTGCTGTTCATTTTATCATTCATCGACAACACTTGGCTGTGAAGAAACTCAGCAAGCTGCTGAGCAAGCCCTTGCAGGTGGCCATTGATGCATCAATTTTATCAAACAGCATTCCTTCAATGAACAAATTTTCCGGCAACTGTGCCAAGAAAATGACGAAGAATTCGTCAAGTTGCTCCTTCATACTGAAGTGAGGTGGCTTTCAAAGGGCAAGAGCCTTACTCACTTCTTTGAACTCTTTGACTCTATCATTGAGTTTCTGCGAGGACGCAACACAGAACTGTACAAGAAAACCCTCAAGGTGAGGCAAGACTGCGCCTACCTCACCAACATCTTCAACAAATGCAATAGCGTCATTTTGGCTTTGCAGGGGAAAAAGATCACATTGCTTAAAGCAAGGAATGCTGTGAAAACATTCCTGGCCAAATTGAATGTCATCGAAAGGAATCTTTGTTGACGGGAATTCTATAATTTTCCTAGTGTCGCCAATGTTCAAAACATTGTAAGCGATGACCAACTCCAAATTTATACCACTCACCTGCGTGCGCTACAAGACAACATGAGAGAACGGTTTGTCGACCATTTGCCGATGGACATCCCAATGTGGATAGCAGATCCCTTCATAGCTAACGTCGACGATTTGGACGTTAAATTTCAAGAAGAATTCATTGAACTCAAGCAGATGACATGATCAAAATTAGATTTCCCAAAATAGGTGAACCCCTTTTTGGGATGCAAGAGGAAATTCAGCGTTAATTTCCACACCTACATGCAGAGGCTAAGAGATTTGCTTTGCCTTTTCCAAGCTCATACTTAGTCGAGAGGAGGTTTGGTGCTGTTTCCAGACTGCACAGTAAGTCTCGCAACCGCTACAATGTAATTACACGTGGAGATCTCTGGCTACATCTTAGGAAAATTCAGCCTCACGTCAACAAGTTAGCTAGACTCCATGAAGCTCAAGGGTCCCATTGAAATGAGGTCAAAATTAAAGTAAGTTAATTTATCCGAAAACTTGGATATGCTATTGTTACAAAGCAAACTAATAATTTTTTTATTTGTAGTTGCAGTCTGACTGGACTGGAAACCATCTACTACAATTCACTTACTCATTTGTTGTATATATTTTACCATTTACTAATAAATATACCCTCCCGCGTGGTCATGAAAACCCTCTTCCGTGGTCTCTAAGCTCACAAAGCAGAGGGGGACATCAAGTTAGATATCAACATTTATTCTGTCCATTTCATTAAAGGGAAAATTGGAAAGCTTTGAAATGATATAATTGCCACTTTCTTCCAGATAAGAGCACTCTTTGGATAGACAGAGTTGCTCTTGTATAAATGTTCAAAATAGCTGGTATCGCCTGGTGGGAATATAACAAATTCAACTGGTCCTTATTCATAAAAAAGAACATTTATGTTCTTTTTTTTTTGAAATTTATATATTTCCTTTCAAGGAATGTATTTATACTCTCAGCTGCCTGCAATGGTATCTTTGGAATATTGTTAATCAATTTTTTAGTAATCTACTGATATCAAAATCAGTAGTATATTGAAAAATGGAAAAATAGGGTAGGGGCGTTTCGTGATTTCGAGGGACAAAAAGGGGCGTTTGGCCTAAATGAGTTGAGAACCTGTGCTCTAGATAGAGGAAACTATAGAGGCATTAAGTTAGTTGACGAGGTCATGAAGGTCACAGAAAGAGTTATAGCGCAACTAATCATAGAACGAATTGATCTAGATGAAATGCAGTTTGGGTTTGTGTCAGGTAAAAGTACCACAGACGCTCTTTTCGTTGTACGACAACTACAAGAAAAGTACCTAGATAAAAGTAAACCCCTCTACTTAGCTTTTGTAGACCTGGAAAAAGCCTTTGACAGAATCCTCCGCTCCATTGTCTGGTGGGCTCTTAGAAATCTAGGTGTTGATGAATGGCTTGTGAGAGCTATACAAGCTATGTATAATGAAACAGTCAGTAGGTTAGAATTAACAATGAATATTGTGAAGAATTTAGTGTAAAAGTTGGTGTTCACCAAGGCTCTGTCCTTAGCCCCCTCCTATTTATTATTGCCCTTCAGGCTATAACAGAGGAGTTCAAGACCGGCTGCCCATGGGAACTCCTATACGCTGATGATCTAACGCTTATAGCTGAATCAATGGCTGAACTAGAGAAGAAATTCCAAACATGGAAGCATGGCCTAGAATCAAAAGGCCTTAAAATTAACCTGTCTAAGACTAAAGTTCTAGTATGGAAGGAAAATAGGGCACTGGTCCCATCTGGGAAATGGCCATGCTCAGTGTGTAGGAAAGGAGTAGGCAGAAATTCCATTTTATGTCCCAAATGCAAAGTATGGGTACATAAAAGATGTAGTGGGATCACAGGTAAACTATCTAAGAACGTAGACTTTATATGTGGCCGATGCTCAGGTGCAATAGGTAGCAAGTGTCCACAGGATACTAGCCCCTTCTATTACCCAGATGGTTCTATAGAAATAGTAAACACTTTCCGTTACCTGGGTGACGAAATCAGCAGTGGTGGAGGGTGTTCTGAAAGTACAGTAGCCAGAGTCAGAACGGGATGGAAAAAGTTCAGAGAGCTTATACTGCTGTTGGCCACAAAAGGTTACTCTCTAAAAAGGAAAGGCAGATTGTATGACGCCTGTATACGAACAGCAATGCTACATGGCAGTGAGACATGGGCATTACGTGCAGAGGACCTGCGTAGACTGGAAAGGAACGAAGCATGCATGCTCCGTTGGATGTGTAATAGTAATATACATGAAGGGCAAAGCAAAAATGAACTAAGTGAGAAATTAGGAATAAGAGGGATCAGATGCTGTTTACTCGAGAGAAAACTACGTTGGTATGGTCACGTGATGCACATGAAAGACGACAGCTGTATAAAAAAGTGCAGGGCGATCAAAATTGATGGTAGTTACGGAGTAGGTAAACCCAGAAAAACCTGGGACGATCTAATTTAGCGTAGCGCCAAAGATATCGGTCCAGTGACATTGTCTTGGAGAGGTGTAAGTGTATGAGGTCGGAATTTATCAAGTCATCCCAGGTTTTTCTGGGTCTGCATACTCCGTAGCTAACGTCTATTTTGATTGCCCTGCACTTTTTTATACAGCTGTCGTCTTTTATGCACATCACGTGACCATACCAACGTAGTCTTCTCTCGAGTAAACAGCATCTGATGCCTCTTATTCCTAATTTCTCACTTAGTTCATTTATACTTTGCTGTTCGCGTATATTACTATTACACTTCCAATGGAGCATGTAAACTTCGTTCCTCTCCAGTCTGCATAGATCCTCTGCACACAAAGCCCATGTCTCACTACTATGTAACATCGCTGTTCGTATGCAGGCATCATACAGCCTGCCCTTCATTTTTAGAGAGAAACCCTTAGCGGCCAATAGTGGTATAAGCTCTCTGAACTTTTTCCATCCCATTCTGACTCTAGCTACTGTACTTTCAGAGCACCCTCCACCACTGCTGATTTTGTCACCCAGGTAACGGAAGGTGTCCACTATTTCTATAGAACCATCTGGGCAATGGAATGAGCTAGTATTCTGTGGGCATTTGCTGCTACTTATTGCACCTGAGCACCGGCCACATATAAAATCTATATTCTTAGTTAGCTTACGTGTGATCCCACTACATCTTTTATGCATCCATACTTTACATTTGGGACATAAAAGGGAGTTTCTGCCTACAAATCTATATAAATCTCTCTATATATATAAATCTCTCTATATATAAATCTATATATATCTATATATATATATAGATATATATATTTATATATATATAGATATATATATAGATATATATATAAATCTATATATATTTATTTAGGTTTGTTGGTTCACCACTGGATAGAACTGGTCATACCGTATAGTCAACTTCGATGTAATGTTATGGAGAATACTCAACGTAATGCAACTCACCCGTCTTCGTTTGTGTAGTTGGTGGTGCGTGTACGGAGTTAATTATTATAAAATAACAGGAGGCTGGACTGGTGTAATTCCTTAAAAGGTTTAGTATACTATGATCATTTCAGTGACCGGGTACAGTATGAATCCGGTGACATCAGGTATTTGAAATATAACAAAAGAATATATTAGACAAAATCCATGGGGCTGAAAAGTAGAGACATGAGGGCGGCCAAACATTTAACAGCTTGTAGCCCGGTCAGCCACCCTCAAGTGATGATTATTAAGTCTTCTTATGTCCTTCTGGTGAAGGGGCATAGGCTTATAGTGTACTACTAACACCCTGTCATAGACAGAGGCCAGTGGTGAGATCAGGTTACAATCAAGCTGGTCAAGAGTGCTAGAAAGTGCCGCAAAAAATATTTTTTCAAAAAACATATCTTTAAGAAAGCTATATATGGGGCATCTGCACAGCATATTGTATGGTCAGAAATTACGATTAACAAGTAGAAACGTTAAATTTATGTTTAGAGTTAAAATATGCCATTTAAGATGAAATTAGAAAAGTGTGATTTAGATTTAAAGTTGGGAGATTTAGTTAAAGAATTTACAGAAGGAGGCTTTTATGAAAAAATTTAATTGTATTATAGATAGTCACGATAAAGTTTCAGGGTAGAATATAGAGTAAAGATTAAGCCCATGCTTAGCGCTCAATAACCAGCGACGTTGCGTACCCCCGGCCAGCCCGGGGCCCAACGGCATGTCAACCATTCTGAGTATTTTCGTTTAGCGAAAGAAAGGTAAATTTATTTTTCCGAGCACTCCAGGAATGTTAACTGTCTTAAGCGTCAGGTGTGTTAGCGGGAAGTCCACCACCGTTGGCTGGCCATCGTATATACCAAACGATTACTAGTTATTCACACAGGTGGGGGTTTTAGTTGAGTGGTAGTCTGCTAGTCTATGCTGACGATCTGGTTCTTAAAGCAGAATCAGTGGAGGGGCTAAAGAATAAATTCTGGCTATGGAAACAGCAGTTGGGATGAAGAGGACTGAGAGTGAACCTAGCTAAGACAAAAGTGTTGATGAGTAGAAAAGAGGACAAAACTCTGGTTCCATCAGGGAAATGGCCATGTTCGATATGCAGAAAAGGAACTGGAATAAATTCTATAAAATGCACACAATGCAGATCTTGGGTACACAAGAGATGAAGTGGGATAGCAGGCAAACTAACAAGTAGGGAGAAATATGTATGCAGTAGATGTACGGGGAAATTAGACAGTAGAAGTCGCATTGATAGACACATTTTTCAAATGCAGACGGGTGCTATAGAAGTGGTGGATAGCTTCCGGTACCTAGAAGATCAGATTAACATGGAAGGGGGGGGGGGTATTCCGAGGCCATAGTATCTAGAATAAGGACGGGTTGGAAGAAGTTTAGGGAACTACTTCCTCTGTTGACAAAGAAGGGTTTCTCCCTGCGTACGAAAGGCCAGTTATATGATACCTGTGTGAGGAGCGCGATGCTGCATAGTAGTGAGACATGGGAAGCAACTGCAGAGGATATGCGACGGCTGGAGAGAAATGAGGCAAGCATGTTCCGTTGGATGTGCAATGTCAATGTGCATGAACGACCGAGCATGGATGTGTTGAGAGAGAAACTGTGTCTGAGAGGGATAGAATGTAGTGTGCGAGAGAGGAGACTGAGGTGGTATGGACATGTGATGCGCATGGAGGATGACCGATGGGTGAAGAAGTGCAAGGAAATGCCAGTTGAAGGAAGACGTGGTAGAGGTAGACCACGAAAAAGATGGGTGGAGGTGGTTAAAACAGACCTCAGATCGCTGAAGCTCACAGAGGAGATGACGAAGGACCGTGACAAGTAGAGAGATGCTGTGGTGAATAGGACCTGTCCCACCCATGCAAGCAGGGAAAAGCGGACGTATGATGATGATGATATATAGCCATTTCATCCGGAGAGGTTACCCTCCCTCCCTTGCTCGCGCCCGTGCTGTCCACTGCTCTTTGTGGAGCGAGAGACTCCTAGTCTTTATTAAGACATCTCTCGAGGAGAAAGACTGATATAAAACCTGCCACATCATTTGTATCCAATGATGTTGATCACTTCTTCTTTATAACCAAATGCATTCAATGTTCAGAGAGGGATTGGCCCCTTGCAAAGCCTTTCTTCACTTAAAAAAGCTTCAAGCACAGATACCACTTGATATGTGGCCTTTTTTGTGATGCATGGTATTGCTGGCTATAGGTAAGTCCCCAGCAGAACTAAAAAGCCACGTCCATGAAGCTCATGCTTAAGTATCAAGCGATAGCATTGCTCAAAATCGAGTTGCAGCCATCATGTATGTATGTATGTGTGTATGTACTTATATGGACTCTCCTGTCATATATTGATGTATGAGGGTTCAACAGTCTTCTCACTTCAATTTATTATGTTTATGCCTTAAATGACACTTTAGTCCAGCTGTTGATTTACACATCAGACCTCATTTAGTGTAGACTAGCAGAATGGCCCGGCGTTGCTCGGGATTTGCTCTAGGGTTCTTATATATTTGTTATATATTTATCCTTTTATATTTTGTTATTGTGTATGCAAAAATATCTGTACACGAATATATAACTAGACCTGAAAAATGCGCAAGCTCAAAAGAGCCACAGAATGTTATAATAAACCTTCAAACCTTCAACTAGATTTGTTGCTCAAAAATATTATTTAAGTGAATTTATAATATAGAATTCAGTTTAAGTGCATTTCGTATTAATCATTACTAAACATCTAATATGGCATATTGAACACTAGCTTAAATAATTATCGTGTCGTCTTGAGTTTGTTATGAGTCTCTTTTTTATAAAAGGATGCCACAGAGTGTACGATAGATAATTATTACAATATTTTTGAGCAACAACGCTAGTCCCACACTTTTGAAGGTTTATTATAACATTCTGTGGCTCTTTTGAACTTGCGCATTTTCCAGGTCTAGTTTAATATATTTTTAAGGCAACACTTGTAATAACTCTAGTTAAACATGATATATATTAATAATACATTATCGTTGTAATGTAATTAGATTATATAATTGTTATTTTATAAATGATCTTATAAATATTATTGTAAGATGTATAAAAATATTTTCAGACTTTTAATATAAACAACTACAGAAAACAATCAATATTAAACTAGACATGAAAAATGCGCAAGCTCAAAAGTGCCACAGAATGTTATAATAAACCTTCAAAAGTGTGGGACTAGAGTTGTTGCTAAAAAATATTGTAATCATTATATATCGTACATTCTGTGGCATCCTTTATAAAAATAGCTTAAACCAACGAAGCCTTTATTTTTACGCTATTTCACTTAGTTAATTCTTAAAAATTAAATATTATATACAAATAGTCTAACATAAAACGAACAATAATATGGACAAATATACAAGTAAATATGGTACAACCAATATTATAAGCACGTTATAACGAACTGAAAAAAAAAAATAGTTAATATAAATTTAAAAAATCATATATAAATTAACAATATAACTTACCAAAACGAGAAAAATATTTTGATGATAACGATGAAATACAGGACGAAGATTCGAAAGCGAAACAATAAATAAACGTGCAAACAAAGTGGCGGATGCTTTTGAGCAACAATTACTCTCATTGGTTGATTAGCCAATAAGACGATGAAATTAGCCAATAAGATGATACATTACAAAAGATGTTTGGCAGGGATCACCACAGCCAGCGAAACCCCTTGAATTTTTTATTCAGAAGCTACACATATATGTTAGACACGCAGACTTAAAACATTCTGTTGTTAGTCACTGCGTGTCTAACAGATTATATATATATATATATTAAAATAACAGATTAAAGTTTAAGCAAAGAATCGCTGCTTTCACCCTTAACGGGATCTTCTGAAACTAAAAAAATCAATTTCTGAACGCAGAAGTAAATATTTCGAAAAATGTTACACACTATATATATATATATATATATATATATACATATACACTATATATATATATATATATATCTATATATACACACACAGATAATGTCATAATGTCATAATGTCATAATGCAGACAGCCAGACATACAGACAGATATTATAAAGGCGAGACATTGTAGCTATGTATCTATCTAAAAAGAAAGACTAAGAATTATAGAGAGTGATCGCTAAATCGCCTAATGCGGTCCCTAAGGCATTGAAAATTTGAAATATATTTTGCTCAAAACACTCACACGGCCATAAGTATTACATGTGTAAAGTTTGAAAACAATCGGTTGGGTGGTTCTCGAGTTTTAGGGAGTCAGACAGACATTCTCTGTTTTAGATATATAGATGACAGGATTTTGAGCAGAGCAGGATGGAATGTTTGATCAGATCTTGATGTTAGATCTTAGATCATGACGATGTACCAGACGAGATTTTTCAAAGTTCTTTATAAGTTCATGGCAGACAGTTCTCCATTTTTTAAGGCAGCATCTACGGCTTTAAAAGAAGAAAGCGGTATGTTCCCATATTTAAGATTCTACTTCAGTTTGTCTTTATATCTGAGTAATAGCGTGCCTGTGTTATACCATTATGAAATTGACTGTATAAGAGTACCTTGGGTGTGTAGTTCTCAGACATCTGTAGGACATGACCAGCCCATCTGAGTTGGGATTGCATCAGAAATAACTCAATCCCACCAATGTTGTACTTCATGAAGAGATCAACATTTGAGATTATGTCATAACCACAGATGGAGACAATGTTTGTGAAAGACATCGAGCTTATAAATGTGGATGCATATAAGAATGTTGGCAGTACCACTCTACAATAAACTGCAACTTTCATTTACAGGCATATATCTTTGACACCCCATTGACAATGTATGGAGAAATACTGTTGAAAAGGAGCTCTCCAACCCATATGACCATGAAAAACAGACGTAAAAATGAAGATGATGAATATATATATATTCATTTAAGATTGGTGGTTCACCACTGGATAGAACTGGTCATTCCGTATAGTTAACCCTGATGTAATATTAAGAAAAGCACTCAACATTATGCAACTCATCCATCTTTGATGTTGAATCTTGTTGGTGGTGCAGGAACGGAGTTAATTATTATTGAGTAAAACGATAGGAGGTCGGACTGGTGAAATTCCTTCAAAAATGTATTTCTGTAAACACTATTTCAGTGGCCAGGTTACGTAGGATCTTGGTGACATCATCAGATGTATATTGCATAATAGTTATATAATAAAGGAATAATGGTAAACATAATCCAAGAAGCTTTCTGCTTTCTCTCCTTATAGTCTCTTGGATTATGTTTACCATTATTCCTTTATTATATAACTATTATGCAATATACAACTGATGATGTCACCAAGATCCTACATAAACTAGCCATTGAATGTACATAGTGTTTACAGAAATACATCTTTGAAGGAATTTCACTTCATTTTACTCAAATCCCACCAAGGCTAACTTTGCCTTTCATCTGTACAGGGTTGATAAAATAAAGTACCAGTAATGCACCAGTACAGGTAATTGCTGGCTTTGTGACAAAAGTAGAAACAAAATATATATATGTGAGTGTGTGTGTGTATAAAAGATTAAGTGCGGCGAGGAATCCTGCTCCTCTAGCTTTATCCGCCCCCCCCTCCTCCAATTTGAAAATAGCCAATATTTTATATCTTTCAGCTCTAACCTAAATACACCTCCCCCAACTGCTTCAAGTTAACACCTCTCCCAACTGCTTCAAGTTTACACCTCTCCCAACTGCTTCAAGTTTACACCTCTCCCAACTGCTTCAAGTTAACACCTCTCCCAACTGCTTCAAGTTTACACCTCCCCCAACTGCTTCAAGTTAACACCTCTCCCAACTGCTTCAAGTTAACACCTCCCCCAACTGCTTCAAGTTAACACCTCTCCCAACTGCTTCAAGTTAACACCTCCCCCAACTGCTTCAAGTTTACACCTCTCCCAACTGCTTCAAGTTAACACCTCTCCCAACTGCTTCAAGTTAACACCTCCCCCAACTGCTTCAAGTTAACACCTCTCCCAACTGCTTCAAGTTTACACCTCCCCCAACTGCTTCAAGTTAACACCTCTCCCAACTGCTTCAAGTTAACACCTCCCCCAACTGCTTCAAGTTAACACCTCTCCCAACTGCTTCAAGTTAACACCTCCCCCAACTGCTTCAAGTTTACACCTCTCCCAACTGCTTCAAGTTAACACCTCTCCCAACTGCTTCAAGTTTACACCTCTCCCAACTGCTTCAAGTTAACACCTCTCCCAACTGCTTCAAGTTTACACCTCTCCCAACTGCTTCAAGTTTACACCTCTCCCAACTGCTTCAAGTTAACACCTCTCCCAACTGCTTCAAGTTTACACCTCTCCCAACTGCTTCAAGTTAACACCTCTCCCAACTGCTTCAAGTTAACACCTCTCCCAACTGCTTTAAGTTAACACCTCTCCCAACTGCTTCAAGTTAACACCTCTCCCAACTGCTTCAAGTTTACACCTCTCCCAACTGCTTCAAGTTTACACCTCTCCCAACTGCTTCAAGTTAACACCTCTCCCAACTGCTTTAAGTTAACACCTCTCCCAACTGCTTTAAGTTAACACCTCTCCCAACTGCTTCAAGTTAACACCTCTCCCAACTGCTTCAAGTTAACACCTCTCCCAACTGCTTCAAGTTTACACCTCTCCCAACTGCTTCAAGTTTACACCTCTCCCAACTGCTTCAAGTTTACACCTCTCCCAACTGCTTTAAGTTAACACCTCTCCCAACTGCTTCAAGTTAACACCTCTCCCAACTGCTTTAAGTTAACACCTCTCCCAACTGCTTTAAGTTAACACCTCTCCCAACTGCTTCAAGTTAACACCTCTCCCAACTGCTTCAAGTTTACACCTCTCCCAACTGCTTTAAGTTACACCTCTCCCAACTGCTTCAAGTTAACACCTCTCCCAACTGCTTTAAGTTACACCTCTCCCAACTGCTTGAAGTTAACACCATGCCATTGTCCAGAAACTTTACAAATAGAATGACTACTATCCGGTTATCTGCTAATGTAATGACTGACCTAATTTAACACCTGAAGCAGGAAGGTATTTTACAAAATGTAAAATATATATATGTGTGTGTGTGTGTTTATACATATATATATATATATATATATATATATATATATATATACTGTGTAACAGTAATATATGTGAACGACAAAGCATAAATGAATTGAGAGAGAGACTGAGCATAAGAGGAATCAAATGCTGTGTGCAGGAGAGGCGGTTGCGCTGGTATGGACATGTGATGCGTATGAAGGATGACAGCTGCATAAAAAGGTGCAGAGCACTAGAAGTTGATAGAAACTGCGGAGTGGGGAGACCCAAGATGACCTGGGATGAGGTGATAAAAGCCGACCTTACCCAATTACACCTCTCAAAGACAATGACACACGACCGTGACTTCTGGCGTCACGCAGTAATACAGAGTACCCGACCTCCCATGGGTATAAGCTGAAGCATATAGACAATATGCCCCTCCCCCCCACTGCAAGGTGGTCGTGGAGGTGCCACGGCAAAAAAGCACCCAGCCCACACTGTAAAGTGGACGTGTAGGCGCCACGAAAAAGCACCCAGCACTCACTGTAAATGAGGTTGGTGTTAGGAAGGGCATCCAGCTGTAGAAATCAAGCCAGATCAGTTCCTGTATGAGCAAGGCATGGTCAGCCGACCAGACACTGCCCACAACAGGACAACTCGTCTAACCCATGCTAGAGTGGAAGAACGGACGTAAAACGGTGATGATGATATATACATACATACACACACTTGGTAACCACTGAGACAGGTTTTGTTCCTTACTAGTTCATTCCATAATTCGTTGAGTGAGTAATGTGTGCATATATATGATGATGATGATATGTGTGTGTGTATATGTATATATATATATATATATATATATATATATATATATATATATATATATCTAACCATAATTTTCACATAAATTCCTCAATTTAAGAATGACCTGTAGTATCGAATTTCATATTATAAACCCCAATTGAATATATATCTGACCAGGGATGGTTTTTGTGAAAATCAGTCATATGGAACTATTGTCATCTTGCCTGACGGATTGAACTTTACAACACCACCTGCCTCTTTGAGGTTAAATACCAACCCTACTAGCATCTACAAACTGACCAATGAGAATTAAGATTATTCCTGCTGACAACATTAAATTATTCCTAACAAGCTCATATGTCCCAAGGCTCTGATACCATCAACACTATAAACACAGAGCTGACATATCTAAGAACTAACTAACTGCCTGATGAGGTCATAGCCATTCAATGGCTATCATCGAAATATATATAGCAGTAAATAAAGGATTATGAGTTCATGCAATTGACATATGTTTCGTCACTATATATATATATAGATATCAAAATAAGAGTCATAGATCATAAGAACAGAGGGGAAGGAACTATGATGTAATATGTTAGAAGCCTTAGACAAACCGAAGCATGCTCAATGCTTAAAAAGGTGAGATTAAATATTATAGTGGAGTTAATATTTAAGGAGAGTTTGAGTGCAGAGAATAAGCAGAGTGTGTATATGCAGAAATATACAGTACAGTGGAGAAAGCAAGACATTTAATAATTGTTTCTACTTTTGGCACAAGGCCAGCAATTATCCCAGTGTATTACTGGTACTTTATTTTATCGAACCCGTAAGGATGAAAGGCAAAGTTAACCTCAGTGGGATTTGAACTCAGATCATAACGGGTCATAACTCTACGCGTCAAAGCATGGTGTCCGACCCTCTACTGATACTGCCAATCTACCACTCTTAAGACAATAACAGAATGTATTCCTTACACAGTGTTTTGTCGTTAAGTACATTAATAATTCAACAGGTGGATACATGAGGTTTACATCCTATTGTAGAAATGTACCTATTAGACTCTTCAGAGGGAAATTTTGTTCTTAGAAATATCACAAAAAGGGATTATCAGAGTCCGTACAAATGCAAAATATTGGCTACACATTCATGAACAGTTTAACCTTTAAATATTCGGAGATATTATAAACATGTCCATCGCCATGTTATGTTTTGGGTTTTTCCATGGGATGATGTGATAAAAGCTGACCTTGCACAAAGATAATGACACAAGATCGAGGACTTTGATGTTATGTAGGGGGGATCAAAAATTTTGCGGAATTTTTCAGAAAATAATCTATTTTTCAAAAAATATGATTTACCTTCAATTTATTTTTCTACATAGTTGCCATCCAGGTCAATACACTTCACAAGGCGATGCTTCCAGCTTTGTAAGCCGTCTCTAAAGAAAGTTGAAGGCCTTGTTCGAAGCCATGTGTTGGCAGTGTTTTTAGCTTCTTCAACACCACTAAAAATGGGTTCCTTTTAGCATTTCTTTGAGTTTTGGAAAGAGGAAAAAGTCTGATGGGGATAAATCTGGACTATAAGGTGGGTGAGGAAGCACTTCCCATCGAAATTCTCGAAGAACTTCTTTTGGAACCCGCGCAGAATGCGCTGGTGCATTGTCATGGTGAAGCAAGATCCCACCATGAAGTTTCCCTTTTCGTTTTTTGACTAATGCCTCTTTCAGCTTCCTTAAAACATTTGCATAGTAAGCTCCTGTCACAGTTCTTTGACCTTCAAGATAATCTATTAGTATCACCCCATCTGAATCCCAGAAAATGGTGGCCATCACATTTTGATCCGACTTTTGAGATTTGAACTTGATTGGCCCCGATGATCCACGTGGAAGCCACTGTTTTGACTGCTTTTTGGATTCAGGATCATACTGGTAGATCCAGGTTTCATCTCCGGTGATGATTCTGGTCAGGAAATGCTCTTCATCAACTTCAATTTTGTTTAATATCGCCAAAGACAGATCACTTCGAAGAATCAGCTGATCAGGGCGCAACGCTTTTGGAACCCATCGCGCTGAAAGCTTGCTTAGTCCCAAATTATCGTACAGAATTGAATTTGCCGAACCATATGAAATGTCTAGGGACTTAGCTAACTGATTAGCTGTTATTCTTCGCTCTTCTTCAATTAAAGTCTGAGCAGCCTCAACGTTTTGGTCATTATTTGATGTTCCTGGTCTTCCACTGCGATGATCGTCTTCAAGGTCGTCTCTCGTTTGAATCGCTGAATCCCCTTGTAGACAGCAGTTTTCTTTGAAGCAGTAGTACCGTAAACTTTAACTAAAGCCTCCATAATCTGTGTCCCTTTCCATTTGAGTTTCACCAGAAACTTGATATTCGATCTTATCTCAAAATAACTATTTTCCATTGTTCCAAAATGAGGTTTTTTAAAGAATGTCAGTACTGTACAATAGTCCGCGCATGACTGACTGCAAGGTAAACACCCAGTGACAATGTTCTGACATGTTTAATATTGTTTTAACCTGATTTTTTTCTTGCTACGATAAAATTCCGCGAACTTTTTGATCGCCCCCTCATAGAGAAGTGCCACCTTCCCATGGGCATGGATTGAAGCATACATCTAGTAGGCACCACTTAACCACTATCCTCTCTTACCCTTCCATACACCTCCCAAACTGTACCGCCATCTTTGTTTTCTCCTCCTCCTCTTGTTTATATTGTCAGCATTATTGTTTTAACTCTTTAGCATTTACATTACCCTACATACTATTATATTTTCATGGTAAAGGCTTTACCTCGCATAATTATCTCACATAATATTGAATCTATGAGATTTTGAAAGTATTTATTTTGAGAACAATACCGGAACATCAGTTTGAGTGACCAGTTACAGCCAGTTTCAACAGAAAGAGGTAGAGAATTCTGGCCGGTTTTGGCTAGTTTGAACATTAAAGGGTTAATATTGATTAATTGTTGTCTAATATTATGTTGCTTTGTCACCCACATCACCCCAACCTACAGCCTCTACTCCACCTCCACTCCACTTTGATGGTACTCACCACTTCCACTCATACTCTCTCAACCCTCTCACTCACACTCACTTCTTTTACTAGTTTTATATAAAAGTAATAATAATAATAATAACAACAATGGTTTGTGATTTAGCCACAAGGACAACAATTTTGGGGAGGGAGGGGAATGTTAATTAAATCTCCCCCAGTACATTACTGGTACTTTATTTTATCAACCCTGTAAAGGTAAAAGATAACCTCAGCGGAATTTGAACATAAATAATAATAATAATAATGATGGTTACTGATTTCGGCACAAGGCCAACAATTTTGATGGGAGGGGAAGTCAATTGACCGCAGTGAATTACTGGTACTTTATTTTATTGACCCTGGAAAGATGAAAGGCAAAGGTAACCTCAGCAGGAATTCCCTGCAAAGATAGTTGAACATGATAATATTATTGAAAGGCTATGAATTATATATGTGAAGACATTTTGTTTTTAGCATGATTAACAAATCTGATGAACTGCTACCCCAGTCCACACTGTAGAGTGGTCATGTAGGGGCCACAACAAAAAGTACCCAGTCCACACTGTAAAGTGGTCATGTAGGGGCCACAACAAAAAGTACCCAGTCCACACTGTAAAGTGGTCATGTAGGGACCAGAACAAAAAGTACCCAGTCCACACTGTAGAGTGGTCATGTAGGGGCCACAACAAACAGTACCCAGTCCACACTGTAGAGTGGTCATGTAGGGACCAGAACAAAAAATACCCAGCCCACACTGTAAAGTGGTCATGTAGGTGTCACAACAAAAAGTACCCAGTCCACACTGTACACTGTCATGTAGGGGTCACAACAAAAAGTACCCAGTCCACACTGTAAAGTGGTCAAGTAGGTGTCACAATAAAAAGTACCCATCCCCACACTGTAAAGTGGTCATGTAGGGACCACAACAAAAAGTACCCAGTCCACACTGTAAAGTGGTCGTGTAGGTGTCACAACAAAAAACACCCAGTCCACACTGTAAAATGGTTTTGTAGGTGTCTCAACAAAAAACACCCAGTCCACACTGTAAAGTGGTCATGTAGGGGTCACGAAAAAAAACACACCCAGTTCACACTGTAAAGTAGGGGCCACAACAAAAAACACCCAGTTCAAACTGTAAAGTGGTTGTGTAGGGTTCATGAAAAAAAAACACCCAGTCCACACTGTAAAGTATTCATGTAGGGAACACGAAAAAAACACACCCAGTCCACAATATAATGTGGCCATGTAGGGGCCACAACAAAAAACACCCAGTCCACACTATAATGTGTTCATGTAGGGGCCACAACAAAAAACACCCAGTCCACACTATAATGTGGTCATGTAGGGGCCACAACAAAAAACACCCAGTCCAAACTGTAAAGTGTTCATGTAGGGTTCACGAAAAAAAACACCCATTCCACACTGTAATGTGTGTGGTGTTGGGGTGGGCATCAAAGGTGTAGAAACCAAGCCAGAAATATTTATGTATGACACGGTGACCCAACAAACCTCAAATTGTTAAGTCATTTACTTCGTAATATGAACAAGTGAGGAGTGTTACTGTATTACAATGAAGTGGGGCGGGTAGCAATCTTCTGTTTAAAAGCTAGTGACTGAGTAAATTGTGTCATTCTTACTTGTACATGGACATATCAAACTGTTTGAAAGCTCGTGTCTGAGTAAGTTGTGTCATTCTTACACCTCACTTGTACCTGGACATATCAAACTGTTTGAAAGTAAGTTGTGTCATTCTTACACCTCACTTGTACCTGGACATATCAAACTGTTTGAAAGTAAGTTGTGTCATTCTTACACCTCACTTGTACCTGGACATATCAAACTGTTTGAAAGTAAGTTGTGTCATTCTTACACCTCACTTGTACCTGGACATATCAAACTGTTTGAAAGTAAGTTGTGTCATTCTTACACCTCACTTGTACCTGGACATATCAAACTGTTTGAAAGTAAGTTGTGTCATTCTTACACCTCACTTGTACCTGGACATATCAAACTGTTTGAAAGTAAGTTGTGTCATTCTTACACCTCACTTATACCTGGACATATCAAACTGTTTGAAAGCTCGTGTCTGAGTAAGTTGTGTCATTCTTACACCTCACTTGTACCTGGACATATCAAACTGTTTGAAAGTAAGTTGTGTCATTCTTACACCTCACTTGTACCTGGACATATCAAACTGTTTGAAAGTAAGTTGTGTCATTCTTACACCTCACTTGTACCTGGACATATCAAACTGTTTGAAAGTAAGTTGTGTCATTCTTACACCTCACTTGTACCTGGACATATCAAACTGTTTGAAAGTAAGTTGTGTCATTCTTACACCTCACTTGTACCTGGACATATCAAACTGTTTGAAAGCTCGTGTCTGAGTAAGTTGTGTCATTCTTACACCTCACTTGTACCTGGACATATCAAACTGAATTTCTCGCCTGAAGGTAAGATATATTGTGATCAATATTTTAATTTCTCTAAAAATACTAACATATATTTGTTGATCATATATATGTATGTGTGTGTATATATTAGATATTAGTTTAACAATAATAATAATAACGAATAATAATAATTGTTTCTACTTTTTGGCACAAGGCCAGAATAATAATAATAATAATAATGCTTTCTTTATTAACCACAAGGGTTTAGACAAAGTAGACATTAAGGACAATACAGGACAATACAGGACCGTACGAATGGGCATTTCTGCATGTAAAAAAAACCCCCAAAACAGGGGATGTAATAAAAGAACAATGAAAAATTCCATAATAATTGTTTCTTATATAGGCACAAGGCCAGCAATTTTGCGGGAGGGGAAAGTCGATTAAATCAACCCCAGTACATTACTGGTACTTTATTTTATCGACCCCATAAGGATGAAAGGCAAAGTCAACCTAGTTTTCTAAGAGCCCACCAGATAATGGAACGGGGGACTCTGTCGAAGGCTTTCTCCAAGTCGATAAAAGCTAAGTATAGGGGTTTACTTTTAGCTAGGTACTTCTCCTGTAGTTGTCGTACAATGAAAAGAGCGTCTGTGGTACTTTTGCCTGACACAAACCCGAACTGCATTTCATCTAGATCAATTCTCTCTCCGATTAATTTAATGCCTCTATAGTTACTCCTATCTAGGGCATCTCCTTTACCCTTATAACAGTTAATGATATATATATCATCATCATCATCATCATTTTACGTCCGCTTTTCCCTGCTTGCAAGGGTGGGACGGGAACTGATTTTTTGGCTTGATTTCTACAGCTGGATGCCCTTCCTAACACCAACCTCATTTACAGTGAGTGCTGGGTGCTTTTTTGCCGTGGCACCTCCACGACCACTTTGCAGTGGAATGATAGGGACCCCAGTCCCTATCATCTCATTTCTACAGCTGAGTAAACTGGAGCAATGTGAAATAAAGTGTCTTGCTCAAGGAAACAACACAACATCCGGTTTGAGAATTGAACTCACAGCCTTTTGATTGCAAGGCCAATGCTCGAACCACTAAGCCATGTGCCTCCATATATATAAATATATGTTTCCATGAAGAGAGAAATTTAATTCTATTCACCCCAAGTTTAACTACAAACCGTAAAGAGAGTTATAGACACACATCTGGCTTAATATCTATAATACATATATGAATTGAAACACTGACAATTCTGCCACTTCAATTAATTTGATTTTGTATTAATTACTTAGGTAAATATTATTTTTACAGATATTTTAACTAACCTATTAATACTAACACATTTGTATCATGGAGTAAACAACTTATATATATATATATATATATACAATGTGGTTTACCTTTCGTGGTAGGGTCTATACCCTAGTTAGAACTCAATGTAATCCATTAGCAAGTAGTTCAGTGAGATCCACAGATTGGTTCCATGTTTCACTGATTCAATCTTTCAGATAGAGAGTCTGATATATTACATATTAGTTTATAAATAGATATATAGATTAGAAAGTGAGGTTTTTTTACAAAATGAAAAAAAGACCAAGTGAAAATATAAGGAAAACACAAACAGGCATGAAAGCTGATGTGCTTATTCACGTGACTGTATCAACCAACCAAACTTCACTCATATATGAAAAAACAACCTGAGTCCTGCTTTTTTTGAAGGCAAATATAATAAGAACTTTGTAACGCGAATTGGTGCAAAATTTATTATACTTATTCACCAACCAACTAAATTACTTCTCTAAAAACCTAACATTTCGAGTCACTTTTTTTCCATATAAAACAGAAATTACGATTAACAAGTAGAAACGTTAAATTTATGTTTAGAGTTAAAATATGCCATTTAAGATGAAATTAGGAAAGTGTGATTTAGTTAAAGAATTTACAGAAGGAGGCTTTTATGAAAAAGTTTAATTGTATTATAGATAGTCACGATAAAGTGTCAGGGTAGAATATAGAGTAAAGATTAAGCCCATGCTTAGCGCTCAATAACCAGCGACGTTGCGTACCCCCGCCCAGCCCGGGGCCCAACGGCATGTCAACCATTCCGAGGATTTTCGTTTAGCGAAAGAAATGGAAATTTATTTTTCCGAGCACTCCAGGAATGTTAACTGTCTTAAGCGTCGGGTGTGTTAGCGGGAAGTCCACCACCGTTGGCTGGCCATCGTATATACCAAACGATTACTAGTTATTCACACAGGTGGGGGTTTTAGTTGAGTGCTAGTCTGCTAGTCTATGCTGACGATCTGGTTCTTAAAGCAGAATCAGTGGAGGGGCTAAAGAATAAATTCTGGCTATGGAAACAGCAGTTGGGATGAAGAGAACTGAGAGTGAACCTAGCTAAGACAAAAGTGTTGATGAGTAGAAAAGAGGACAAAACTCTGGTTCCGTCAGGGAAATGGCCATGTTCGATATGCAGAAAAGGAACTGGAATAAATTCTATAAAATGCACACAATGCAGATCTTGAGTACACAAGAGATGTAGTGGGATAGCAGGCAAACTAACAGGTAGGGAGAAATATGTATGCAGTAGATGTACAGAGAAATTAGACAGTAGAAGTCGCATTGATAGACACATTTTTTAAATGCAGGTGGGTGCTATAGAATTGGATAGCTTCCGGTACCTAGGAGATCAGATTAGCATGGGAGTGGGGTGTTCCGAGGCCATAGTATCTAGAATAAGGACTGGTTGGAAGAAGTTTAGGGAGCTACTTCCTCTGTTGACGAAGAAGGGTTTCTCCCGGCTTACGAAAGGCCAGTTATATGATACCTGTGTGAGGAGCGCGATGCTGCATGGTAGTGAGACATGGGCAGCAACTGCAGAGGATATGCGACAGCTGGAGAGAAATGAGGCAAGCATGCTCCGTTGGATGTGCAGTGTAAATGTGCATGAATGACCGAGCATGGATGTGTTGAGAGAGAAACTGTGTCTGAGAGGGATAGAATGTAGTGTGCGAGAGAGGAGACTGAAGTGGTATGGACATGTGATGCGCATGGAGGATGACCGATGGGTGAAGAAGTGCAAGGAAATGCCAGTTGAAGGAAGACGTGGTAGAGGTAGACCACGAAAAACACGGGTGGAGGTGGTTAGAACAGACCTCAGATTGCTGAAGCGCACGGAGGAGATGACGAAGGACCGTGACAAGTGGAGAGATGCTGAATAGGACCCGTCCCACCCTTGCATTTCATCCGGAGAGGTTTCCCTCCCTCCCTTGCTGTCCACCACTCTACTGCCGGGAGGACAAATAAGACCAGAAGATCAACTCCCAGAACAACAGGTGGCTCGCTGTCTCATCCAAAGATGTGCCCAGAGTCATGCAGACAAAGTTTCCAGCAACAACATTGGTCTTAGGTGTCGTCAGCAGTCAAGGTGATGTCATGCCACCTCACTTCTTTCCTAAGGGCCTTAAGCTGAACACCGATGGCTACATCCGCGTTCTGAGCGAGGTAGTAAAACCCTGGATTGACCAGGTAGCTGCAGTTAGGCCGTACGTGTGGCAGCAAGACCCAGCGCCCTGCCATACCAGCCGAAAGACCCAAGCCTGGCTGTCAGAGAACTTCGTCGACCACACTTCACCTGACATCTGGCCTCCCAGCTCGCCTGACTGCAACCCCCTCGACTTCTTTGTGTGGGGGCACAGTGGAACAAGACATAAACAGATCTAGCTGCAATACAAAAGACGATCTGAAGGCCAGGATCACAAGTGCCTTTAGGGTCCTAAGTCGGGGGACAGTGACGAAGGCCTGTAGCCGGTTCCGAGGCCGCCTTGAGGCCGTCATCGAAGCCAATGGCGGGTTTATCGAGTGAGATCAAAAGAACAAGTCATGAAGACAAACTGACCCAAGTTTGATAAATAAATCTTAAAAAATAAAACTACTGTGTTATTTTTTCCTAGACAGTAATCTTGCGAACAAATATATATATATATATATAAATTTAAAGGTATAGTGCTAGGAAAAACAAATGACTAGACATGAAGTAGAGGTTAGATGAGAAAGATTTAATTAGTCTGTTCTTTAACTCGTTTCAGTACAACATCAGTCTACGATACCTTTAAAATTATAAAGTAGAAACAATTATTATTATTCGTTATTATTATTATTGTTAAACTAATATCTAATATACACACACACATGTGCATTGTATTTTCTGTCTGGCCCTTACTCACTCATCCACATATATGTCTGATAACCAACCTTGTAATTATAAGTAATTATATATTATATTATGTTATGTTTATTATTTTATATTGTAGTTATTGTACTATCGATCCTTATTACTAACATTATGATATGTTAAATTTTATATATCATGTAAGATGTTTATATTTTTGTACCATCATAATTTTGGGTATTGTACAATTTATATTTTTTTTCTCACCTACTCTGTAACTCTATATGAATTGATTTGTTAACTTGCATGCCATTATATATTATATATTATATATGTTCGGCGATATCCAATTTTAGCTGTCTAAATGGACATCGGCGATATCCAATTTTAGCTGTCTAAAATTGGATATCGCCGTGACATCTATATTGTTTGTGTAAATTAACCGGAGATTATCTATTATATAATATTATATAGTATATAATTGTATAGTTTATTATACATTATATGTGCTACTTATAATCATATCATATTATTACCTCATGTATATTAGATATACGTATTATTATTATTATTATTATTTTTATTCCTATCATGCTTATTTATATTTAAACTCTTAATAAGGTTTAATTTGTGCTGTTAAAGATGGATATGTGTATTGATGTATGTGTATATGTGCGTACGTGTGCGTACATATATACATATGTATATTGTACCTTTTAATTTTTATTGTAATTTTAATATTGTTACAAGTATATTATATTATATAGTATTATATATAATTCCCGCTCTATATAACCACCTTTGTTTAGCTCTAGGTTTTTTTTGCTTTGGACTATATTTGTAATATGGTTCTAAATGTTATACACCTCCTTAGTGATTTTTATTATATATTTTTACCCATAATCTTGCAATACTTTAGTGTATGTACACTCCATATTCTTCGGAGTTTTCGGCTTGTATTGGCCGATAATACTTCTTGCTGTTTTAATTGCCCTGATGAGTCCTTAATAGGACGAAACATTGTTGGCTAATAAAGACTTTTGATGTATTGAAGGCTTCTTTGTTTTACTTTTATAAATATATATATACATATATGTAAATCTATCTATATAACATAGACATCTAAGTGCCTGAAGATTAGGTCACAAATTTGATCCCTCTTATAATCTGGAGATATGGTCAATATTGGGCCTTAAAACCTTGAATCCCTTTTGTTCTGTGTATGAACATAAATAAATAATGTATAAAAAGGTTGACAGAAGCCGTGGAGTGGGCAGGTCTAGGAAGACTTGGGATGAGGTAAGGAAAGCTGACTTTGCACAATTACACCTAGCTAAGGCAAGACACAGGATGGTGACCTCTGGCGCTATGCACAATTATAGAGGACCTGCCCTCATAAATCCACGAGCTGAGGCATATATCTAGTATGTAACACCTTCCCAAACATCTTAATTGATGTAATCATCCCACCCCTATAACTACATCCACAATCCACCAGACATTTTCCCCACTAACACCCCACACAAGTTCTCAAACCTCACTATAAAGTGGTCCCGCTGTAGCCATGCCAAATGTGCGCAGTCCACACTGTAAAGTGGTCTTCTTTATTTAAGGCTTTTAACATCTCGAGCCAGATTTCATCTTCCCCAGCAGTTTTACCACATTTGAGCACTTTAACTGCTCTTGTGACCTCAGTCTCCGAGAGATTAGTCACCACTCCCAGATACACCTCATCTACATCCAAAGATGCTGTTGTGATCGGGTTTAGGAAGTCAGCAACATATTCTCCCACCTTGTGAGGATGCACCTTTCTGAAGATAAGGGAACCCAGGATTCATACTTGATAGGTGTGGGGGAGGGCTTCATATTACGAAGTCGGTGGATGATCTGCCAAAACACTTTATGTGCATATATATGTATATATATACATATATATATATAAAAGAAATAGGATTTCGCTTCAAGCATATCTTTATACAATATGTATAAATATTTCGTATCTCCAAAGAAATACGGTTTTAGGAAGCCTTAGCTCTGCAAACCCTGGGGAGCTAACGTCCTCTGGTGATGTCCAGCAGAAGCAAGGGGGACAACCGTCTATGCATTTCAGGCTTAACTGGCCATCGTCAGGACAGTCCCTCCCACTGCTTGCGACTGCTGGCCAGTTAAGCATGAAATGCATAGACGGTTGTCCCCCTTGCTTCTGCTGGACACCACCAGAGGCCTTGAAACCTTAAGTCCCTTTTGTTCTGTGTATGAATAGATATAAATAATGTAATATATATATATATGTATGTGTGTGTATCTATTTATATATTTAACTATATTTTTCTCATTACAGGAAAACCTGGTTTGAAACACAAAAGAAAGGGATGTAAGTGTTACCTTAACATACTGTCTAACCATTGTTTAATCTGCTCCTTCTACTACCTCTCCCTTTAAACACACACACACATATATACCCCTATATATATATGAATACACACACACACATATATATATATATATACACATATATATATATACATATATACAAGCGAGAGACGGCTTGCTGACCAATCTCGCCTTCAGTGGGACAAAACCGTCCAACCCATGCTAGTATGGAAGATGGACTTTAAATGATGATCATATATACACACTGACACATATATATACACATATATATACGCATATATTTATATATATATATATGAGTTCAAGTCCGCCGAGGTTAACTTTGCCTTTCATCTTTACGAGGTCGATAAAATAAAGTACCAGTGGTGCACTGGGGTAATCGCTGGCCTTCTGCCAAAAGTAGAAACTATATTTATACATATATATAACCAAAGATTAATATGGTTCGTTGATTACTCAACGAAAACAGTTTTACAATAGATTAGAAGCACTCAACAGTGAAAGTTTTCCTGGAGTTTTTAATATTATTCAAAATATTAACAAATGAAAAATATTCTCATAATCAAAATATATACTTTATTATATATATTTCAAAGGTATATGACATACCTCTACGGTCTTGATTATTCAATTCCAGTATTGGCAGTGACTATATATTTATAGGCAAAATGAATAATGAAAGAGTTGCAAGCCGTTAAAACATATCTTTATAAAGCTCTTACATATGTTATATATATATATATATATATATCATCATCATCATTTTATGTCCGCTTTTCCCTGCTTGCAAGGGTAGGGCTCTCACCACCACCGGCCATGTTTTTCGTGGTCTTCCTCTACTGCGTCTTCCTTCTACTGGGATTTTTTAGCACCTCTTTACCCAGCGGTCATCCTCGATGCACATCACTTGTCCATACCATCTCAGTCTTCTCTCCTGCACATCACAACTTATCCCCAGTTTCTCTATCAACTCATCTATGCTCTTGTCGTTCACGCACATTGACACACACACACACATATAAGGGATAACAAAATATCGTTATAGGTAATCCAGGTAGAGGTTGTGAATACTCTGTATTGTGGTTAGTCTTAGTCTACAGCGTTGTTTGACTCAACAAGAGGTTTCCGTAGGTGGCAAGTATTTGAGTTCTCTTGAATTCCTATGTAAGTTTATCTTGGAGTAATAATATTGAAAGCGTGAAGAATAACATGGTCAACAGTACAAAAAAAGGTTTTTATTTACAGTATTAACAATTGTTTCACTGATTAAGTTGTCTAAAAATTGCTGAACACTTGAAGCTGTGCCACTCAATTTTAAATATGTTGTTAGCTTAACTAGATCATCAGAATATTTATATATATATATATATATATATATATATACTACAAATTATGTCCATAGAACCATTTGATAAGATATATACACCATTTCCTCTCCCAATTAGCATAATCAACCACACAAAAAATCAATTAGACCAGGCTATAAGATTAAAAGGCACCTATGATAAAATAGTAGATAAATAAACGACAGCATTTCAATAGCATGTGGAAATCAATTAAATATATCGTCAACCATACACAATTAGGTATAAAATTAAAGTTAGAAGAAAAAATGCATATACACATACCAGGATTACGTTTCTACCCTTTAGGGTTTCGTTCGCATTTGGAAATATACTATCAAGGATAAATTCGATATAAATTCTATAAATTTATCAAGGATAAATTTATAGTATATTGCTCTGATTATTTAATTTATTAATTCATCATTGAGCCACATCGTGAATGGTTGCCAAAAACATATATATCTATGACTTTGTCTAGTTTGTGTATATGTAAATCTTTATATTGATTGTTCCTTATGTAGCACAGCCTTTCAGATTCCATCTTTGCGCACAAGTCTACAGCAAGCTGGTTGAAGAGTACTCTTGCACGGTGGAACAGCAACGTAGTAAGGCAATCAAAGATATGAAGATGGGGAAGGCAACCGGTCCATCGGGTATAGCTGCCGAGATGCTGAAGGCATCTGGGTCTGTAGGTCACACTATAACCACACGTATTGTTAACCCGTTAATACTAGAAGGTGTCATACCAAAAGATTGGTGCAGTAGCATCATTGTCAACTGTTACAAAAGTAAAGGTGATGCACTAGATAGAGGAAACTATAGAGGTATAAAGCTGATGGACCAGGTCATGAAAGTAACAGAAAGAGTTATAGCACAGTTGATTAGGGACCGGGTGAAACTAGACGAGATGCAATTTGGGTTTGTACCAGGAAGAGGCACCACTGATGCCCTCTTCCTTGTCAGGCAGTTACAGGAAAAGTACCTAGCTAAAAGTAAGCCACTCTACCTGGCATTTGTTGACCTTGAGAAAGCCTTTGACAGAGTTCCACGTGCTGTAATCTGGTAGGCTCTTAGAAAACTAGGAGTAGATGAATAGCTTGTGAAAGTGGTACAAGCCATGTATAGGGGAGCAGTCAGCAAAGTTAGGATTAGCAATGAGTATAGCGAGGAATTTAGCGTACAGGTTGGGGTCCACCAGGGCTCTGTTCTTAGGCCCCTCCTGTTCATCATTGTCCTGCAGGCAATAACGGAGGACTTTAAGACCGGATGCCCATGGGAACTCCTGTATGCTGATGACCTCGCACTTATAGCTGAATCTATGGTAGAACTAGAGAAGAAATTCCAAACTTGGAAGCAGGGACTAGAAAGAAAGGGTCTCAAAGTCAACATGACAAAGACTAAGGTCCTTGTAAGTAGACGAGAAAACAGAACCCAGATCCCCTCAGGGAAATGGCCTTGCTCAGTATGTAGGAAAGGTGTAGGTAGGAACTCCATTCTCTGCCCCAAATGCAAACAATGAGTACACAAGAGATGTAGCGGGATCTCAGGAAGCTTAATTAAGAATGTAGGCTTCACATGCAGCAGCTGTGCTGGGACAGCAAGCAGCAAACAGCCACAGGAAACAAGTACCACCAATCTCTGGGAGGGCTCTGTAGAAACAGTAGACAGCTTCTGCTACCTAGGTGACCGAATTAGCAGCGGAGGTGGGTGTTCAGAAAGTACAATAACTAGGGTAAGAATGGGATGGAAGAAGTTTAGGGAACTACTATCACTGCTAGCTGCAAAAGGCTTCTCCCTCAAAATGAAAGGCAGACTGTATGATGCGTGTATCCGAACAGCGATGTTGCATGGTAGTGAGACCTGGGCGCTGAAGGTGGAAGACTTACGTAGATTAGAGAGAAACGAAGCCTGCATGCTCCGATGGATGTGTAACAGTAATATACGCGAACGACAAAGCATAAATGAATTGAGAGACTGAGCATAAGAGGAATCAAATGCTGTGTGCAGGAGAGGCGGTTGCGCTGGTATGGACATGTGATGCGTATGAAGGATGACAGCTGCATAAAAAGTTGCAGAGCACTAGAAGTCGATGGAAACCGCGGTGTGGGGAGACCCAAGATGAGGAGAGAAAGAGTGTGAGAGAGAGAGAGTGAGAGAAAGAGAGGGAGTGAAAGAGAGAAATAGAGGGATTGAGAGAGATAAGTTAAAACAATAACAGAAGGTCTGACTGGAGAATTTACTTTAGAATTTTAAGAGAAAAGAGGAAGGTTTCAGACTTCTGGAATTCCTTCACGAAAATGTCCTATATATCTGGAACACAAACTTCAAAAAAATGAGACAACCACTTAATAACCTATAGATCATGTGAGCCCACCAGCTAGATAGATTTCATTGTTACCAGAAGACAGAGTGACTGTTATAAACACAATGTCCCTCCCTAGTGAAGAATGCACCTCCCAAAATACCTTAGAAGACAACCTGGAAGAAAAGAGTAGAGATCAAAATCAAAAGGTCTTAAAGTCAATTTGGTAAAGACTAAAGTTCTAGTAAGTAGAAAGGAAAACTCGGCCCAGATCTCTTCAGGTAAACTGTCCTGCTCAGTGTGCAGAAAAGGAGTAGGTATAAATTCCCATCCTATGTCCCATATATATATCCTATGTCCCATATATATATCCTATGTCCCATATATACTGTGAGAGGATTTAGGCATAAAAGGGATTAGATTCAGTGTGCAGGAGTGCGATTGTTTTGGCATAGACATGTGATGTGTATGAAGGGTGACAGCTGTATAAAAAGGTGCCGAACAAACAAAGTTGACAGAAACCGTGGAGTGGGCAGGTCTAGGAAGACTTGGGATGAGGTAAGGAAAGCTGACTTTGTACAATTACACCTAGCTAAGGCAATGACACAGGATGGTGACCTCTGGCGCTATGCACAATTATAGAGGACTACATCCACAATCCACCAGACATTTTCCCTACCAACACCCCACACAAGTTCCCAAACCTCACCATAAAGTGGTCCCGCTGCAGCCATGACAAACGTGTCCAGTCCACACTGTACAGTGGTCTTGTAGGTGTCCTGCCAAAAATCAATATTGGGCCTTAAAACCTTGAGTCCCTTTTGTTCTGTGTATGAACATAAATAATTGTTTCTACTTTTGGCACAAGGCCAGCAATTATCCAGTGCATTACTGGTACTTTATTTTATCGACCCCGTAAGGATGAAAGGCAAAGTTAACCTCGGCGGGATTTGAACTCAGATCATACAGGGAGGTAACTATGCTTCAAAGCATGGCGTCCGACCCTCTACCGATACTGCCAATCCACCGCCTGAACATAAATAAATAATTGTTTCTACTTTAGGCACAAGGCCAGCAATTACCTAGTACATTACTGGTACTTTATTTTATCGACTCCGTAAGGATGAAAGGCAAAGTCAACCTCGGAGGGATTTGAACTCAGATCGGAAAGGGACGTAACTAAATAAATAATGTAATATATATATATGTATGTGTGTGTGTATCTATTTATATATTTAACTATATTTTTTGTAATCACAGGACTGATACAAAGGAGAGTACCGCTCTAGAAAAGAATGAGGAGTAAGTTTTAGTTTTACATACTATCTAACCATTATTCTATCTGTTCCTTCCCGTCTCTCTCTCTCTTATATATATATATATATATATATAGTAAGATGTATTATTGGTTGTGTAAAACGGTCCAATAAATTTTTGTTAGCAATATTAAGTCCTCCACGCTTTTGTATATCTCCAATTCCATTCAAGGGAACAGCTAGATGATGTAAAACGGAGTATTTGTATCAAAATGAAAATCCAAAGGCAAGGTAAAATTTCCAATCATTTTAATCACGTCGTGATTAAAATGATTGGAAATCTTACCTTCCTTCGGATTTTCATTTTGATATATATATATATATATATATATAAAGGACGTAAAATAAGAAAATATTTTTAAAAAAAAAAATTTAAAAAAAATTTTTTTCTTACTTAAATTTTCACTCCAACTAATTAGTTTCTGCAATGGGATAAAGACAGTTATGTAATCCAACTGTCGAGAATTCATTGCGTCATCAGGAAGTCTATTCTCAGTTAAGTCTCCAGGCAATGCGCGGACACTGGCGGCTCATATAAAAATAATAATAATTCGGTAAATCGAACAGCTTGCGAGGACTGGATTCTATGTACCGAAATTCTCACTGCTTCAAGTCAAATGGCCGATTCTAAAGAATCAATCACGTGACACAGAGGCTAGTTAGAAGGAATGGGATGGTAAGATGACTGACGCCTACTAACACCCCAAAAAAAATTTTTTTAGAAGTGGTTTTGACAAGTTTGCTCGACAAATCAGTGATTTGGAGATAAATATAGATAATTTAATATATCAACTAACATAAGCGCACAGATGCACGCCCATGCCAGCAAATACACAGGTTATGTCATAGTACCTAGGTGGTTCAATGCAGGAGAATGCAGAACAATAATATAAAGGACGTAAAATAAGAAAATATTTTTTAAAAAAAAATTTAAAAAAAATTTTTTTCTTACTTAAATTTTCACTCCAACTAATTAGTTTCTGCAATGGGATAAAGACAGTTATGTAATCCAACTGTCGAGAATTCATTGCGTCATCAGGAAGTCTATTCTCAGTTAAGTCTCCAGGCAATGCGCGGACACTGGCGGCTCATATAAAAATAATAATAATTCGGTAAATCGAACAGCTTGCGAGGACTGGATTCTATGTACCGAAATTCTCACTGCTTCAAGTCAAATGGCCGATTCTAAAGAATCAATCACGTGACACAGAGGCTAGTTAGAAGGAATGGGATGGTAAGATGACTGACGCCTACTAACACCCCAAAAAAAATTTTTTTAGAAGTGGTTTTGACAAGTTTGCTCGACAAATCAGTGATTTGGAGATAAATATAGATAATTTAATATATCAACTAACATAAGCGCACAGATGCACGCCCATGCCAGCAAATACACAGGTTATGTCATAGTACCTAGGTGGTTCAATGCAGGAGAATGCAGAACAATAATATAAAGGACGTAAAATAAGAAAATATTTTTTTAAAAAAATTATTGTTCTGCATTCTCCTGCATTGAACCACCTAGGTACTATGACATAACCTGTGTATTTGCTGGCATGGGCGTGCATCTGTGCGCTTATGTTAGTTGATATATTAAATTATCTATATATATATATATATATATATATATATATATGTATATATATGACTCCTCTTATAAACCACGTTGGCTATTATGACTCTCTCTTTCCCTCTCTATGTTGGCTATTATGACTCTCTCTCTCTCTATGTTGGCTATAATGACTCTCTCTCTATGTTGGCTATTATGTCTCTCTCTCTCTATCTATGTTGGCTATTATGTCTCTCTCTGTTCAAGCTTTATGAAGTTAGTTGAACATCTTCAAAGTCCTCCCATATTCGCCTTGTCTAATATGCGTTCTTGTACCTGATTATTTCCCCCAAATCTCCTGGGATGTTATAAACCATGATGGCTACCTATCTCACAATTTCTCTCCTGCCCACCCCCTCACACCACCATAGTCTATTCGACCAATCAAACCTCAGAAACATGTCCCCACCCATTACCAACCCCAACAAACTCTGCCATTACTACTACTTCTACTTTTCTTCTAGCCCTTACCAGCCCCAACAAACCCTGACATTATTACTACTATTGTCCTTCTAGCTATGGGCTGAGGATAAATGGGGCTACCCCAAATTAATAAATGAATATGAATCCGCGAGTTACCAAGCACCCATGCAAAGCTTTAATTCAGAGACAGGAAGCATACACACCCCACTGCAAAAATTCACCCTTTCCCACGAGTGGTGGCAAATGCCCAAAACTCCGAGTTGGAACCATCAATGTAAGCACAATGAAAGGAAGAGCAGGAGAAATTGTAGAGATGCTAGAGCGAAAGAAAATTGATGTATGCTGTGTGCAAGAGACTAGATGGAGAGCAGAGTCCGCTGGAGTCCTTGCAGGCAGAAGTCAGTGCTACCAATTTGTCTGGGTAGCAAATGACAACAGGATGGGAGGTGTAGCTATCCTATTAGCTGACAAATGGGTAGATAAGGTAATCTCAGTGAACAGGGTGAATGCAAGAATAATGAAACTTGGACTAGTCCTGAATAAAACAATTGCCACAATAATATCAGCTTACGCACCCCAATTGGGGTTGCCAGCTGACTATAGCGGGTAATTTAGTTTAGAGGTCGGTGTCCACCAGGGCTCTGTTCTTAGCCCACTCCTGTTCGTTAAAGTATTGCAAGCAATAATGGAGGTGATTATGACCGGATGCCCATGGGAACTCCTATATGTGGATGATCTCACACTTATAGCCGAATCTATGGTGGAACTATACTTGCTCAGTATGTAGGAAAGGAGTAGGCTGGCTGCAAAAGGCTTTACCCTCAAAATGAAAAGCAGACTGTATGATGTGGGTATACGAATAGCAATGTTACATAGTAGTGAAACCTTGGCGCCGTCTGTGGAAGACTTGCATAGATTAGAAAGAAACGAAGCCTGCATGCTCCGATGGATGTGTAATAGTAATATACGCGAACGGCAAAGCATAAATGAATTGAGAGAGTGACTGAGCATAAGAGGAATGAAATGCTGTGTGCAGGAGAGGAGGTTGCATTGGACATGTGATGCGTATGAAGGATGACAGCTGTATAAAAAGGTGTAGAGCAGTAGAAGTCGATGGAAGCCGTAGAGTGGGGAGACCCAAGAAGAGCTGGGATGAGGTGATAAAAGCCGACCTTACCCAGTTGCACCTCTCAAAGGCGATGACACAGGACCGTCACCTCTGGCATCAAGCAGTAATACAGAAGACCTGACTCCCCAGGGCTACAAGCGGAAGCTGAAGCGTATGCTCCCACCCTCTCCGACTGTAAAGTGGACGTATAGGCGCCACAGACAAAAAGCACCCAGGACTCACTGTAAATGAGGTTGGTGTTAGGAAGGGCATCCAGCTGTAGGAATGAAGCCAGAATCAGTTCCCGTATGAGCAAGACAAGGTCAGCTGAACAGACACTGCCCACAACAGGACAACCCGTCTAACCCATGCTAGCGTGGAAGAATGGACGTAAAACAGTGATGAAGATGATATATCATATATGCCAGTGTACAAGTTGACATTTGGAGCCTAAAAATATCTCTCCAAAACCAGGGGTCGACTTGTCTGCTGAATATAGTATGTTACCTTTACCACTGAGGGGTAAACAGTGAAACTGCCTGCCTAACACTTGTTGTACACCACTTACCATAACTCTAGCAACCCACCACATTTATTTCTACTGAATCTCATATTTGTTAAGTTTAACGTAGAGATTATAGTAATATCAATGTCTTGCTGTAGCTTATAGGGTAGGATACCATAGGGTAGGTTACTGTAGGGTAGGTTACTATAGGGTAGGTTACTGTAGGGTAGGTTACTATAGGGTAGGTTACTGTAGGGTAGGTTACTGTAGGGTAGGTTACTGTAGGGTAGGATACTGTAGGGTAGGTTACTGTAGGGTAGGTTACTGTAGGGTAGGTTACCATAGGGTAGGTTACTATAGGGTAGGTTACTGTAGGGTAGGTTACTGTAGGGTAGGTTACCATAGGGTAGGTTACTGTAGGGTAGGTTACTGTAGGGTAGGTTACTGTAGGGTAGGATACTGTAGGGTAGGATACTGTAGGGTAGGTTACTGTAGGGTAGGATACTGTAGGGTAGGTTACTATAGGGTAGGTTACCATAGGGTAGGTTACTGTAGGGTAGGATACTGTAGGGTAGGATACTGTAGGGTAGGATACTGTAGGGTAGGATACTGTAGGGTAGGTTACTGTAGGGTAGGTTACTATAGGGTAGGTTACTGTAGGGTAGGTTACCATAGGGTAGGTTACTGTAGGGTAGGTTACTGTAGGGTAGGTTACTGTAGGGTAGGTTACTATAGGGTAGGTTACTGTAGGGTAGGTTACTGTAGGGTAGGTTACTGTAGGGTAGGATACTGTAGGGTAGGTTACTGTAGGGTAGGATACTATAGGGTAGGATACTGTAGGGTAGGATACTGTAGGGTAGGTTACTGTAGGGTAGGTTACTGTAGGGTAGGATACTGTAGGGTAGGTTACTATAGGGTAGGTTACTGTAGGGTAGGTTACTGTAGGGTAGGTTACTGTAGGGTAGGTTACTGTAGGGTAGGATACTGTAGGGTAGGATACTGTAGGGTAGGTTACTGTAGGGTAGGTTACTGTAGGGTAGGTTACTGTAGGGTAGGATACTGTAGGGTAGGATACTGTAGGGTAGGTTACTGTAGGGTAGGTTACTATAGGGTAGGTTACTATAGGATAGGTTACTGTAGGGTAGGTTACTGTAGGGTAGGTTACTGTAGGGTAGGATACTGTAGGGTAGGTTACTGTAGGGTAGGATACTATAGGGTAGGTTATTGTAGGGTAGGTTACTGTAGGGTAGGATACTATAGGGTAGGTTACTGTAGGGTAGGTTACTGTAGGGTAGGATACTATAGGGTAGGATACTGTAGGGTAGGTTACTGTAGGGTAGGATACTATAGGGTAGGATACTGTAGGGTAGGTTACTGTAGGGTAGGTTACTGTAGGGTAGGTTACTGTAGGGTAGGATACTGTAGGGTAGGTTACTGTAGGGTAGGTTACTATAGGGTAGGTTACTGTAGGGTAGGTTACTGTAGGGTAGGATACTGTAGGGTAGGTTACTGTAGGGTAGGTTACTGTAGGGTAGGTTACTGTAGGGTAGGATACTGTAGGGTAGGATACTGTAGGGTAGGTTACTATAGGGTAGGTTACTGTAGAGTAGGTTACTGTAGGGTAGGATACTGTAGGGTAGGATACTGTAGGGTAGGTTACCATAGGGTAGGTTACTGTAGGGTAGGTTACTATAGGGTAGGTTACTGTAGGGTAGGTTACTGTAGGGTAGGATACTGTAGGGTAGGTTACTATAGGGTAGGTTACCATAGGGTAGGTTACTGTAGGGTAGGTTACTGTAGGGTAGGTTACTGTAGGGTAGGATACTGTAGGGTAGGTTACTGTAGGGTAGGTTACTGTAGGGTAGGATACTGTAGGGTAGGTTACTGTAGGGTAGGTTACTGTAGGGTAGGTTACTGTAGGGTAGGTTACTGTAGGGTAGGATACTGTAGGGTAGGTTACTGTAGGGTAGGATACTGTAGGGTAGGATACTGTAGGGTAGGATACTGTAGGGTAGGTTACTGTAGGGTAGGTTACCATAGGGTAGGTTACTGTAGGGTAGGTTACTGTAGGGTAGGTTACTGTAGGGTAGGTTACTGTAGGGTAGGTTACTGTAGGGTAGGTTACTGTAGGGTAGGTTACTGTAGGGTAGGTTACTGTAGGGTAGGTTACTGTAGGGTAGGTTACCATAGGGTAGGTTACTATAGGATAGGTTACTGTAGGGTAGGTTACTGTAGGGTAGGTTACTGTAGGGTAGGTTACTGTAGGTTAGGTTACTGTAGGGTAGGTTACCATAGGGTAGGTTACTATAGGATAGGTTACTGTAGGGTAGGTTACTGTAGGGTAGGTTACTGTAGGGTAGGTTACTATAGGGTAGGTTACTGTAGGGTAGGTTACTGTAGGGTAGGTTACCATAGGGTAGGTTACTGTAGGGTAGGTTACTGTAGGGTAGGATACTATAGGGTAGGATACTGTAGGGTAGGATACTGTAGGGTAGGTTACTGTAGGGTAGGTTACCATAGGGTAGGTTACTGTAGGGTAGGTTACTGTAGGGTAGGTTACTGTAGGGTAGGTTACTGTAGGGTAGGTTACTGTAGGGTAGGTTACTGTAGGGTAGGTTACTGTAGGGTAGGTTACTGTAGGGTAGGTTACTGTAGGGTAGGATACTGTAGGGTAGGTTACTGTAGGGTAGGTTACTGTAGGGTAGGTTACTGTAGGGTAGGATACTGTAGGGTAGGTTACTGTAGGGTAGGATACTGTAGGGTAGGATACTGTAGGGTAGGATACTGTAGGGTAGGTTACTATAGGGTAGGTTACTGTAGGGTAGGTTACTGTAGGGTAGGATACTGTAGGGTAGGTTACTGTAGGGTAGGTTACTGTAGGGTAGGTTACTGTAGGGTAGGTTACTGTAGGGTAGGTTACTGTAGGGTAGGTTACTGTAGGGTAGGTTACTGTAGGGTAGGTTACTGTAGGGTAGGTTACTGTAGGGTAGGTTACTGTAGGGTAGGTTACTGTAGGGTAGGTTACTGTAGGGTAGGTTACTGTAGGGTAGGATACTGTAGGGTAGGTTACTGTAGGGTAGGTTACTGTAGGGTAGGTTACTGTAGGGTAGGTTACTGTAGGGTAGGTTACTGTAGGGTAGGTTACTGTAGGGTAGGTTACTGTAGGGTAGGTTACTGTAGGGTAGGTTACTGTAGGGTAGGTTACTGTAGGGTAGGTTACTGTAGGGTAGGTTACTGTAGGGTAGGTTACTGTAGGGTAGGTTACTGTAGGGTAGGATACTGTAGGGTAGGTTACTGTAGGGTAGGTTACTGTAGGGTAGGTTACTGTAGGGTAGGTTACTGTAGGGTAGGTTACTGTAGGGTAGGTTACTGTAGGGTAGGTTACTGTAGGGTAGGTTACTGTAGGGTAGGTTACTGTAGGGTAGGTTACTGTAGGGTAGGTTACTGTAGGGTAGGATACTGTAGGGTAGGTTACTGTAGGGTAGGTTACTGTAGGGTAGGTTACTATAGGGTAGGTTACTGTAGGGTAGGTTACTGTAGGGTAGGTTACTGTAGGGTAGGTTACCATAGGGTAGGTTACTGTAGGGTAGGTTACTGTAGGGTAGGTTACTGTAGGGTAGGTTACTGTAGGGTAGGTTACTGTAGGGTAGGTTACTGTAGGGTAGGATACTATAGGGTAGCATACTGTAGGGTAGGATACTGTAGGGTAGGTTACTGTAGGGTAGGTTACCATAGGGTAGGTTACTGTAGGGTAGGTTACTGTAGGGTAGGTTACTGTAGGGTAGGTTACTGTAGGGTAGGATACTGTAGGGTAGGTTACTGTAGGGTAGGTTACTGTAGGGTAGGTTACTATAGGGTAGGTTACTGTAGGGTAGGTTACTGTAGGGTAGGATACTGTAGGGTAGGTTACTGTAGGGTAGGTTACTGTAGGGTAGGTTACTGTAGGGTAGGTTACTGTAGGGTAGGTTACTGTAGGGTAGGATACTGTAGGGTAGGTTACTGTAGGGTAGGTTACCATAGGGTAGGTTACTGTAGGGTAGGTTACTGTAGGGTAGGATACTGTAGGGTAGGATACTGTAGGGTAGGTTACTGTAGGGTAGGTTACTGTAGGGTAGGTTACTGTAGGGTAGGTTACTGTAGGGTAGGTTACTGTAGGGTAGGTTACTGTAGGGTAGGATACTGTAGGGTAGGATACTATAGGGTAGGTTACTGTAGGGTAGGTTACTGTAGGGTAGGTTACTATAGGGTAGGTTACTGTAGGGTAGGTTACTGTAGGGTAGGATACTGTAGGGTAGGTTACTGTAGGGTAGGTTACTGTAGGGTAGGATACTGTAGGGTAGGTTACTGTAGGGTAGGTTACTGTAGGGTAGGTTACTGTAGGGTAGGTTACTGTAGGGTAGGTTACTGTAGGGTAGGATACTGTAGGGTAGGATACTGTAGGGTAGGTTACCATAGGGCAGGTTACTGTAGGGTAGGTTACTGTAGGGTAGGTTACCATAGGGTAGGTTACTGTAGGGTAGGTTACTGTAGGGTAGGTTACTGTAGGGTAGGATACTGTCTGGTAGGTTACCATAGGGTAGGTTACTGTAGGGTAGGTTACTGTAGGGTAGGTTACTGTAGGGTAGGATACTGTAGGGTAGGTTACTGTAGGGTAGGTTACTGTAGGGTAGGTTACTGTAGGGTAGGATACTGTAGGGTAGGTTACTATAGGGTAGGATACTGTAGGGTAGGTTACTGTAGGGTAGGTTACTGTAGGGTAGGATACTGTAGGGTAGGTTACTGTAGGGTAGGTTACTGTAGGGTAGGTTACTGTAGGGTAGGATACTGTAGGGTAGGTTACTGTAGGGTAGGTTACTGTAGGGTAGGATACTGTAGGGTAGGTTACTGTAGGGTAGGTTACTGTAGGGTAGGTTACTGTAGGGTAGGTTACTGTAGGGTAGGATACTGTAGGGTAGGTTACTGTAGGGTAGGATACTGTAGGGTAGGTTACTGTAGGGTAGGATACTGTAGGGTAGGTTAAGGTAGGGTAGGTTACTATAGGGTAGGTTACCATAGGGTAGGTTACTGTAGGGTAGGTTACCATAGGTTAGGTTACCATAGTGTAGGTTACTGTAGGGTAGGTTACTGTAGGGTAGGATACTGTAGGGTAGGTTACTGTAGGGTAGGATACTGTAGGGTAGGTTACTGTAGGGTAGGTTACTGTAGGGTAGGTTACTGTAGGGTAGGTTACTGTAGGGTAGGTTACCATAGGTTAGGTTACCACAGGGTAGGTTACTGTAGGGTAGGTTACCATAGGTTAGGTTACCATAGTGTAGGTTACTGTAGGGTAGGTTACTGTAGGGTAGGATACTGTAGGGTAGGTTACTGTAGGGTAGGATACTGTAGGGTAGGTTACTGTAGGGTAGGATACTGTAGGGTAGGATACTGTAGGGTAGGTTACTGTAGGGTAGGTTACTGTAGGGTAGGATACTGTAGGGTAGGATACTGTAGGGTAGGATACTGTAGGGTAGGTTACCATAGGGTAGGATACTATAGGGTAGGTTACTGTAGGGTAGGTTACTGTAGAGTAGGATACTGTAGGGTAGGTTACTGTAGGGTAGGTTACTGTAGGGTAGGTTACTGTAGGGTAGGTTACTGTAGGGTAGGTTACCATAGGGTAGGTTACTGTAGGGTAGGATACTGTAGGGTAGGTTACTATAGGGTAGGTTACTGTAGGGTAGGGTAGGTTACTGTAGGGTAGGTTACTGTAGGGTAGGTTACTGTAGGGTAGGTTACTGTAGGGTAGGATACTGTAGGGTAGGTTACTGTAGGGTAGGTTACTGTAGGGTAGGATACTGTAGGGTAGGATACTGTAGGGTAGGATACTGTAGGGTAGGTTACCATAGGGTAGGATACTATAGGGTAGGTTACTGTAGGGTAGGTTACTGTAGGGTAGGATACTGTAGGGTAGGTTACTGTAGGGTAGGTTACTGTAGGGTAGGTTACTGTAGGGTAGGTTACTGTAGGGTAGGTTACTGTAGGGTAGGTTACTGTAGGGTAGGATACTGTAGGGTAGGTTACTATAGGGTAGGTTACTGTAGGGTAGGTTACTGTAGGGTAGGTTACTGTAGGGTAGGTTACTGTAGGGTAGGTTACTGTAGGGTAGGTTACTGTAGGGTAGGATACTGTAGGGTAGGTTACTGTAGGGTAGGTTACTGTAGGGTAGGTTACTGTAGGGTAGGTTACTGTAGGGTAGGATACTGTAGGGTAGGTTACTGTAGGGTAGGTTACTGTAGGGTAGGTTACTGTAGGGTAGGTTACTGTAGGGTAGGTTACTGTAGGGTAGGTTACTGTAGGGTAGGATACTGTAGGGTAGGTTACTGTAGGGTAGGATACTGTAGGGTAGGTTACTATAGGGTAGGTTACTGTAGGGTAGGTTACTGTAGGGTAGGTTACTGTAGGGTAGGTTACTGTAGGGTAGGATACTGTAGGGTAGGTTACTGTAGGGTAGGATACTGTAGGGTAGGTTACTATAGGGTAGGTTACTGTAGGGTAGGTTACTGTAGGGTAGGATACTGTAGGGTAGGATACTGTAGGGTAGGTTACTGTAGGGTAGGATACTGTAGGGTAGGTTACTGTAGGGTAGGATACTGTAGGGTAGGTTACTGTAGGGTAGGTTACCGTAGGGTAGGTTACCATAGGGTAGGATACTGTAGGGTAGGTTACTGTAGGGTAGGATACTGTAGGGTAGGTTACTGTAGGGTAGGTTACTATAGGGTAGGTTACTGTAGGGTAGGTTACCATAGGGTAGGATACTGTAGGGTAGGTTACTGTAGGGTAGGATACTGTAGGGTAGGATACTGTAGGGTAGGATACTGTAGGGTAGGTTACTGTAGGGTAGGTTACTATAGGGTAGGTTACTGTAGGGTAGGTTACCGTAGGGTAGGTTACTGTAGGGTAGGTTACTGTAGGGTAGGTTACCATAGGGTAGGTTACTGTAGGGTAGGTTACTGTAGGGTAGGTTACTGTAGGGTAGGATACTGTAGGGTAGGTTACTGTAGGGTAGGTTACTGTAGGGTAGGTTACTGTAGGGTAGGTTACCGTAGGGTAGGTTACTGTAGGGTAGGTTACTGTAGGGTAGGTTACTGTAGGGTAGCTTACTGTAGGGTAGGTTACTATAGGGTAGGTTACCATAGGGTAGGTTACTGTAGGGTAGGTTACTGTAGGGTAGGATACTGTAGGGTAGGATACTGTAGGGTAGGTTACTGTAGGGTAGGTTACTGTAGGGTAGGTTACTGTAGGGTAGGTTACTGTAGGGTAGGTTACTGTAGGGTAGGTTACTATAGGGTAGGTTACTGTAGGGTAGGTTACTGTAGGGTAGGTTACTGTAGGGTAGGTTACTGTAGGGTAGGTTACTGTAGGGTAGGTTACCATAGGGTAGGTTACTGTAGGGTAGGATACTGTAGGGTAGGTTACTGTAGGGTAGGTTACTGTAGGGTAGGTTACTGTAGGGTAGGTTACCATAGGGTAGGTTACTGTAGGGTAGGTTACTGTAGGGTAGGATACTGTAGGGTAGGTTACTGTAGGGTAGGTTACTGTAGGGTAGGTTACTATAGGGTAGGTTACTGTAGGGTAGGTTACCATAGGGTAGGTTACTGTAGGGTAGGTTACTGTAGGGTAGGATACTGTAGGGTAGGTTACTGTAGGGTAGGATACTGTAGGGTAGGTTACTGTAGGGTAGGATACTGTAGGGTAGGATACTGTAGGGTAGGTTACTGTAGGGTAGGATACTGTAGGGTAGGTTACTGTAGGGTAGGTTACTGTAGGGTAGGTTACTGTAGGGTAGGTTACTGTAGGGTAGGTTACCATAGGGTAGGTTACTGTAGGGTAGGTTACTGTAAGGTAGGTTACTGTAGGGTAGGTTACTGTAGGGTAGGTTACTGTAGGGTAGGTTACTGTAGGGTAGGTTACTGTAGGGTAGGTTACTGTAGGGTAGGTTACTGTAGGGTAGGTTACTGTAGGGTAGGTTACTGTAGGGTAGGTTACTGTAGGGTAGGATACTGTAGGGTAGGTTACTGTAGGGTAGGTTACTATAGGGTAGGTTACTGTAGGGTAGGTTACTGTAGGGTAGGTTACTATAGGGTAGGTTACTGTAGGGTAGGTTACTGTAGGGTAGGTTACTGTAGGGTAGGTTACTATAGGGTAGGTTACTATAGGGTAGGATACTGTAGGGTAGGTTACTGTAGGGTAGGTTACTGTAGGGTAGGTTACTATAGGGTAGGTTACTATAGGGTAGGATACTGTAGGGTAGGTTACTGTAGGGTAGGTTACTGTAGGGTAGGTTACTGTAGGGTAGGTTACTGTAGGGTAGGTTACTGTAGGGTAGGATACTGTAGGGTAGGTTACTGTAGGGTAGGTTACTGTAGGGTAGGTTACTGTAGGGTAGGTTACTGTAGGGTAGGTTACTATAGGGTAGGTTACTGTAGGGTAGGTTACTGTAGGGTAGGTTACTGTAGGGTAGGATACTGTAGGGTAGGATACTATAGGGTAGGTTACCATAGGGTAGGTTACTGTAGGGTAGGTTACTATAGGGTAGGTTACTGTAGGGTAGGTTACTGTAGGGTAGGATACTGTAGGGTAGGTTACTGTAGGGTAGGTTACTGTAGGGTAGGATACTGTAGGGTAGGTTACTGTAGGGTAGGTTACTGTAGGGTAGGTTACTGTAGGGTAGGTTACTGTAGGGTAGGTTACTGTAGGGTAGGATACTGTAGGGTAGGATACTGTAGGGTAGGTTACCATAGGGCAGGTTACTGTATGGTAGGTTACTATAGGGTAGGTTACCATAGGGTAGGTTACTGTAGGGTAGGTTACTGTAGGGTAGGTTACTGTAGGGTAGGTTACTATAGGGTAGGATACTGTAGGGTAGGATACTGTCTGGTAGGTTACCATAGGGTAGGTTACTGTAGGGTAGGTTACTGTAGGGTAGGTTACTGTAGGGTAGGTTACTGTAGGGTAGGATACTGTAGGGTAGGTTACTGTAGGGTAGGTTACTGTAGGGTAGGTTACTGTAGGGTAGGATACTGTAGGGTAGGTAACTATAGGGTAGGATACTGTAGGGTAGGTTACTGTAGGGTAGGTTACTGTAGGGTAGGATACTGTAGGGTAGGTTACTGTAGGGTAGGTTACTGTAGGGTAGGTTACTGTAGGGTAGGATACTGTAGGGTAGGTTACTGTAGGGTAGGTTACTGTAGGGTAGGTTACTGTAGGGTAGGATACTGTAGGGTAGGTTACTGTAGGGTAGGTTACTGTAGGGTAGGATACTGTAGGGTAGGTTACTGTAGGGTAGGTTACTGTAGGGTAGGTTACTGTAGGGTAGGTTACTGTAGGGTAGGATACTGTAGGGTAGGATACTGTAGGGTAGGTTACCATAGGGCAGGTTACTGTATGGTAGGTTACTATAGGGTAGGTTACCATAGGGTAGGTTACTGTAGGGTAGGTTACTGTAGGGTAGGTTACTGTAGGGTAGGTTACTATAGGGTAGGATACTGTAGGGTAGGATACTGTCTGGTAGGTTACCATAGGGTAGGTTACTGTAGGGTAGGTTACTGTAGGGTAGGTTACTGTAGGGTAGGTTACTGTAGGGTAGGATACTGTAGGGTAGGTTACTGTAGGGTAGGTTACTGTAGGGTAGGTTACTGTAGGGTAGGATACTGTAGGGTAGGTTACTATAGGGTAGGATACTGTAGGGTAGGTTACTGTAGGGTAGGTTACTGTAGGGTAGGATACTGTAGGGTAGGTTACTGTAGGGTAGGTTACTGTAGGGTAGGTTACTGTAGGGTAGGATACTGTAGGGTAGGTTACTGTAGGGTAGGTTACTGTAGGGTAGGTTACTGTAGGGTAGGTTACTGTAGGGTAGGATACTGTAGGGTAGGTTACTGTAGGGTAGGTTACTGTAGGGTAGGTTACTGTAGGGTAGGTTACTGTAGGGTAGGATACTGTAGGGTAGGTTACTGTAGGGTAGGATACTGTAGGGTAGGTTACTGTAGGGTAGGATACTGTAGGGTAGGTTACTGTAGGGTAGGTTACTATAGGGTAGGTTACCATAGGGTAGGTTACTGTAGGGTAGGTTACCATAGGTTAGGTTACCATAGTGTAGGTTACTGTAGGGTAGGTTACTGTAGGGTAGGATACTGTAGGGTAGGTTACTGTAGGGTAGGATACTGTAGGGTAGGTTACTGTAGGGTAGGTTACTGTAGGGTAGGTTACTGTAGGGTAGGTTACCGTAGGGTAGGTTACCATAGGTTAGGTTACCATAGGGTAGGTTACTGTAGGGTAGGTTACCATAGGTTAGGTTACCATAGTGTAGGTTACTGTAGGGTAGGTTACTGTAGGGTAGGATACTGTAGGGTAGGTTACTGTAGGGTAGGATACTGTAGGGTAGGTTACTGTAGGGTAGGATACTGTAGGGTAGGATACTGTAGGGTAGGTTACTGTAGGGTAGGATACTGTAGGGTAGGTTACTGTAGGGTAGGTTACTGTAGGGTAGGTTACTGTAGGGTAGGTTACTGTAGGGTAGGTTACCATAGGGTAGGTTACTGTAGGGTAGGTTACTGTAAGGTAGGTTACTGTAGGGTAGGTTACTGTAGGGTAGGTTACTGTAGGGTAGGTTACTGTAGGGTAGGTTACTGTAGGGTAGGTTACTGTAGGGTAGGTTACTGTAGGGTAGGTTACTGTAGGGTAGGTTACTGTAGGGTAGGTTACTGTAGGGTAGGATACTGTAGGGTAGGTTACTGTAGGGTAGGTTACTATAGGGTAGGTTACTGTAGGGTAGGTTACTGTAGGGTAGGTTACTATAGGGTAGGTTACTGTAGGGTAGGTTACTGTAGGGTAGGTTACTGTAGGGTAGGTTACTATAGGGTAGGTTACTATAGGGTAGGATACTGTAGGGTAGGTTACTGTAGGGTAGGTTACTGTAGGGTAGGTTACTATAGGGTAGGTTACTATAGGGTAGGATACTGTAGGGTAGGTTACTGTAGGGTAGGTTACTGTAGGGTAGGTTACTGTAGGGTAGGTTACTGTAGGGTAGGTTACTGTAGGGTAGGATACTGTAGGGTAGGTTACTGTAGGGTAGGTTACTGTAGGGTAGGTTACTGTAGGGTAGGTTACTGTAGGGTAGGTTACTATAGGGTAGGTTACTGTAGGGTAGGTTACTGTAGGGTAGGTTACTGTAGGGTAGGATACTGTAGGGTAGGATACTATAGGGTAGGTTACCATAGGGTAGGTTACTGTAGGGTAGGTTACTATAGGGTAGGTTACTGTAGGGTAGGTTACTGTAGGGTAGGATACTGTAGGGTAGGTTACTGTAGGGTAGGTTACTGTAGGGTAGGATACTGTAGGGTAGGTTACTGTAGGGTAGGTTACTGTAGGGTAGGTTACTGTAGGGTAGGTTACTGTAGGGTAGGTTACTGTAGGGTAGGATACTGTAGGGTAGGATACTGTAGGGTAGGTTACCATAGGGCAGGTTACTGTATGGTAGGTTACTATAGGGTAGGTTACCATAGGGTAGGTTACTGTAGGGTAGGTTACTGTAGGGTAGGTTACTGTAGGGTAGGTTACTATAGGGTAGGATACTGTAGGGTAGGATACTGTCTGGTAGGTTACCATAGGGTAGGTTACTGTAGGGTAGGTTACTGTAGGGTAGGTTACTGTAGGGTAGGTTACTGTAGGGTAGGATACTGTAGGGTAGGTTACTGTAGGGTAGGTTACTGTAGGGTAGGTTACTGTAGGGTAGGATACTGTAGGGTAGGTTACTATAGGGTAGGATACTGTAGGGTAGGTTACTGTAGGGTAGGTTACTGTAGGGTAGGATACTGTAGGGTAGGTTACTGTAGGGTAGGTTACTGTAGGGTAGGTTACTGTAGGGTAGGATACTGTAGGGTAGGTTACTGTAGGGTAGGTTACTGTAGGGTAGGTTACTGTAGGGTAGGATACTGTAGGGTAGGTTACTGTAGGGTAGGTTACTGTAGGGTAGGATACTGTAGGGTAGGTTACTGTAGGGTAGGTTACTGTAGGGTAGGTTACTGTAGGGTAGGTTACTGTAGGGTAGGATACTGTAGGGTAGGATACTGTAGGGTAGGTTACCATAGGGCAGGTTACTGTATGGTAGGTTACTATAGGGTAGGTTACCATAGGGTAGGTTACTGTAGGGTAGGTTACTGTAGGGTAGGTTACTGTAGGGTAGGTTACTATAGGGTAGGATACTGTAGGGTAGGATACTGTCTGGTAGGTTACCATAGGGTAGGTTACTGTAGGGTAGGTTACTGTAGGGTAGGTTACTGTAGGGTAGGTTACTGTAGGGTAGGATACTGTAGGGTAGGTTACTGTAGGGTAGGTTACTGTAGGGTAGGTTACTGTAGGGTAGGTTACTGTAGGGTAGGTTACTGTAGGGTAGGTTACTGTAGGGTAGGTTACTGTAGGGTAGGTTACTGTAGGGTAGGATACTGTAGGGTAGGATACTGTAGGGTAGGATACTGTAGGGTAGGTTACCATAGGGTAGGATACTATAGGGTAGGTTACTGTAGGGTAGGTTACTGTAGGGTAGGATACTGTAGGGTAGGTTACTGTAGGGTAGGTTACTGTAGGGTAGGTTACTGTAGGGTAGGTTACTGTAGGGTAGGTTACTGTAGGGTAGGATACTGTAGGGTAGGTTACTATAGGGTAGGTTACTGTAGGGTAGGTTACTGTAGGGTAGGTTACTGTAGGGTAGGTTACTGTAGGGTAGGTTACTGTAGGGTAGGTTACTGTAGGGTAGGATACTGTAGGGTAGGTTACTGTAGGGTAGGTTACTGTAGGGTAGGTTACTGTAGGGTAGGTTACTGTAGGGTAGGATACTGTAGGGTAGGTTACTATAGGGTAGGTTACTGTAGGGTAGGTTACTGTAGGGTAGGTTACTGTAGGGTAGGTTACTGTAGGGTAGGATACTGTAGGGTAGGTTACTGTAGGGTAGGATACTGTAGGGTAGGTTACTATAGGGTAGGTTACTGTAGGGTAGGTTACTGTAGGGTAGGTTACTGTAGGGTAGGTTACTGTAGGGTAGGATACTGTAGGGTAGGTTACTGTAGGGTAGGATACTGTAGGGTAGGTTACTATAGGGTAGGTTACTGTAGGGTAGGTTACTGTAGGGTAGGATACTGTAGGGTAGGATACTCTAGGGTAGGTTACTGTAGGGTAGGATACTGTAGGGTAGGTTACTGTAGGGTAGGATACTGTAGGGTAGGTTACTGTAGGGTAGGTTACTGTAGGGTAGGTTACCGTAGGGTAGGTTACCATAGGGTAGGATACTGTAGGGTAGGTTACTGTAGGGTAGGATACTGTAGGGTTGGTTACTATAGGGTAGGTTACTGTAGGGTAGGTTACCATAGGGTAGGATACTGTAGGGTAGGTTACTGTAGGGTAGGATACTGTAGGGTAGGTTACTGTAGGGTAGGTTACTGTAGGGTAGGATACTGTAGGGTAGGTTACTGTAGGGTAGGTTACTGTAGGGTAGGTTACTGTAGGGTAGGATACTGTAGGGTAGGTTACTGTAGGGTAGGTTACTGTAGGGTAGGTTACTGTAGGGTAGGATACTGTAGGGTAGGTTACTGTAGGGTAGGTTACTGTAGGGTAGGATACTGTAGGGTAGGTTACTGTAGGGTAGGTTACTGTAGGGTAGGTTACTGTAGGGTAGGTTACTGTAGGGTAGGATACTGTAGGGTAGGATACTGTAGGGTAGGTTACCATAGGGCAGGTTACTGTATGGTAGGTTACTATAGGGTAGGTTACCATAGGGTAGGTTACTGTAGGGTAGGTTACTGTAGGGTAGGTTACTGTAGGGTAGGTTACTATAGGGTAGGATACTGTAGGGTAGGATACTGTCTGGTAGGTTACCATAGGGTAGGTTACTGTAGGGTAGGTTACTGTAGGGTAGGTTACTGTAGGGTAGGTTACTGTAGGGTAGGATACTGTAGGGTAGGTTACTGTAGGGTAGGTTACTGTAGGGTAGGTTACTGTAGGGTAGGTTACTGTAGGGTAGGTTACTGTAGGGTAGGTTACTGTAGGGTAGGTTACTGTAGGGTAGGTTACTGTAGGGTAGGATACTGTAGGGTAGGATACTGTAGGGTAGGATACTGTAGGGTAGGTTACCATAGGGTAGGATACTATAGGGTAGGTTACTGTAGGGTAGGTTACTGTAGGGTAGGATACTGTAGGGTAGGTTACTGTAGGGTAGGTTACTGTAGGGTAGGTTACTGTAGGGTAGGTTACTGTAGGGTAGGTTACTGTAGGGTAGGATACTGTAGGGTAGGTTACTATAGGGTAGGTTACTGTAGGGTAGGTTACTGTAGGGTAGGTTACTGTAGGGTAGGTTACTGTAGGGTAGGTTACTGTAGGGTAGGTTACTGTAGGGTAGGATACTGTAGGGTAGGTTACTGTAGGGTAGGTTACTGTAGGGTAGGTTACTGTAGGGTAGGTTACTGTAGGGTAGGATACTGTAGGGTAGGTTACTATAGGGTAGGTTACTGTAGGGTAGGTTACTGTAGGGTAGGTTACTGTAGGGTAGGTTACTGTAGGGTAGGATACTGTAGGGTAGGTTACTGTAGGGTAGGATACTGTAGGGTAGGTTACTATAGGGTAGGTTACTGTAGGGTAGGTTACTGTAGGGTAGGTTACTGTAGGGTAGGTTACTGTAGGGTAGGATACTGTAGGGTAGGTTACTGTAGGGTAGGATACTGTAGGGTAGGTTACTATAGGGTAGGTTACTGTAGGGTAGGTTACTGTAGGGTAGGATACTGTAGGGTAGGATACTCTAGGGTAGGTTACTGTAGGGTAGGATACTGTAGGGTAGGTTACTGTAGGGTAGGATACTGTAGGGTAGGTTACTGTAGGGTAGGTTACTGTAGGGTAGGTTACCGTAGGGTAGGTTACCATAGGGTAGGATACTGTAGGGTAGGTTACTGTAGGGTAGGATACTGTAGGGTAGGTTACTATAGGGTAGGTTACTGTAGGGTAGGTTACCATAGGGTAGGATACTGTAGGGTAGGTTACTGTAGGGTAGGATACTGTAGGGTAGGATACTGTAGGGTAGGATACTGTAGGGTAGGTTACTGTAGGGTAGGTTACTATAGGGTAGGTTACTGTAGGGTAGGTTACCGTAGGGTAGGTTACTGTAGGGTAGGTTACCATAGGGTAGGTTACTGTAGGGTAGGTTACTGTAGGGTAGGTTACTGTAGGGTAGGATACTGTAGGGTAGGTTACTGTAGGGTAGGTTACCGTAGGGTATGTTACTGTAGGGTAGGTTACCGTAGGGTAGGTTACCGTAGGGTAGGTTACTGTAGGGTAGGTTACTGTAGGGTAGGTTACTGTAGGGTAGGTTACCATAGGGTAGGTTACCATAGGGTAGGTTACTGTAGGGTAGGTTACTGTAGGGTAGGATACTGTAGGGTAGGATACTGTAGGGTAGGTTACTGTAGGGTAGGTTACTGTAGGGTAGGTTACTGTAGGGTAGGTTACTGTAGGGTAGGTTACTATAGGGTAGGTTACTGTAGGGTAGGTTACTGTAGGGTAGGTTACTGTAGGGTAGGTTACTGTAGGGTAGGTTACCATAGGGTAGGTTACTGTAGGGTAGGATACTGTAGGGTAGGTTACTGTAGGGTAGGTTACTGTAGGGTAGGTTACCATAGGGTAGGTTACTGTAGGGTAGGATACTGTAGGGTAGGTTACTGTAGGGTAGGTTACTGTAGGGTAGGTTACTATAGGGTAGGTTACTGTAGGGTAGGTTACCATAGGGTAGGTTACTGTAGGGTAGGTTACTGTAGGGTAGGATACTGTAGGGTAGGTTACTGTAGGGTAGGATACTGTAGGGTAGGTTACTGTAGGGTAGGATACTGTAGGGTAGGATACTGTAGGGTAGGATACTGTAGGGTAGGTTACTGTAGGGTAGGTTACTGTAGGGTAGGTTACTGTAGGGTAGGTTACTGTAGGGTAGGTTACCATAGGGTAGGTTACTGTAGGGTAGGTTACTGTAAGGTAGGTTACTGTAGGGTAGGTTACTGTAGGGTAGGTTACTGTAGGGTAGGTTACTGTAGGGTAGGTTACTGTAGGGTAGGTTACTGTAGGGTAGGTTACTGTAGGGTAGGTTACTGTAGGGTAGGTTACTGTAGGGTAGGATACTGTAGGGTAGATTACTGTAGGGTAGGTTACTGTAGGGTAGGTTACTATAGGGTAGGTTACTATAGGGTAGGATACTGTAGGGTAGGTTACTGTAGGGTAGGTTACTGTAGGGTAGGTTACTATAGGGTAGGTTACTGTAGGGTAGGTTACTGTAGGGTAGGTTACTGTAGGGTAGGTTACTATAGGGTAGGTTACTATAGGGTAGGATACTGTAGGGTAGGTTACTGTAGGGTAGGTTACTGTAGGGTAGGTTACTATAGGGTAGGTTACTATAGGGTAGGATACTGTAGGGTAGGTTACTGTAGGGTAGGTTACTGTAGGGTAGGTTACTGTAGGGTAGGTTACTGTAGGGTAGGTTACTGTAGGGTAGGATACTGTAGGGTAGGTTACTGTAGGGTAGGTTACTGTAGGGTAGGTTACTATAGGGTAGGTTACTATAGGGTAGGATACTGTAGGGTAGGTTACTGTAGGGTAGGTTACTGTAGGGTAGGTTACTATAGGGTAGGTTACTGTAGGGTAGGTTACTGTAGGGTAGGTTACTGTAGGGTAGGTTACTATAGGGTAGGTTACTATAGGGTAGGATACTGTAGGGTAGGTTACTGTAGGGTAGGTTACTGTAGGGTAGGTTACTGTAGGGTAGGTTACTGTAGGGTAGGTTACTGTAGGGTAGGTTACTGTAGGGTAGGATACTGTAGGGTAGGTTACTGTAGGGTAGGTTACTATAGGGTAGGTTACTGTAGGGTAGGTTACTATAGGGTAGGTTACTATAGGGTAGGTTACTGTAGGGTAGGTTACTGTAGGGTAGGTTACTGTAGGGTAGGTTACTGTAGGGTAGGTTACTGTAGGGTAGGTTACTGTAGGGTAGGATACTGTAGGGTAGGTTACTGTAGGGTAGGTTACTATAGGGTAGGTTACTGTAGGGTAGGTTACTGTAGGGTAGGTTACTGTAGGGTAGGTTACTGTAGGGTAGGATACTGTAGGGTAGGTTACTGTAGGGTAGGTTACTGTAGGGTAGGTTACTGTAGGGTAGGATACTGTAGGGTAGGTTACTGTAGGGTAGGATACTGTAGGGTAGGATACTGTAGGGTAGGTTACCATAGGGTAGGTTACTGTAGGGTAGGTTACTGTAGGGTAGGTTACTGTAGGGTAGGTTACTGTAGGGTAGGTTACTGTAGGGTAGGTTACTATAGGTTAGGTTACTGTAGGGTAGGTTACTGTAGGGTAGGATACTGTAGGGTAGGTTACTGTAGGGTAGGATACTGTAGAGTAGGTTACTATAGGGTAGGTTACCATAGGGTAGGTTACTGTAGGGTAGGATACTGTAGGGTAGGTTACTGTAGGGTAGGATACTGTAGGGTAGGTTACTGTAGGGTAGGATACAGTAGGGTAGGTTACCATAGGGTAGGTTACTGTAGGGTAGGATACTGTAGGGTAGGTTACCATAGGGTAGGTTACTGTAGGGTAGGATACTGTAGGGTAGGTTACTGTAGGGTAGGTTACCATAGGGTAGGTTACTGTAGGGTAGGTTACTGTAGGGTAAGATACTGTAGGGTAGGATACTGTAGGGTAGGATACTGTAGGGTAGGATACTGTAGGGTAGGATACTGTAGGGTAGGTTACTGTAGGGTAGGTTACTATAGGGTAGGTTACTGTAGGGTAGGTTACTGTAGGGTAGGTTACTGTAGGGTAGGTTACCATAGGGTAGGTTACTGTAGGGTAGGTTACTGTAGGGTAGGATACTGTAGGGTAGGTTACTGTAGGGTAGGTTACTATAGGGTAGGTTACTGTAGGGTAGGTTACCGTAGGGTAGGTTACCATAGGGTAGGTTACTGTAGGGTAGGTTACTGTAGGGTAGGATACTGTAGGGTAGGTTACTGTAGGGTAGGTTACTATAGGGTAGGTTACTGTAGGGTAGGATACTGTAGGGTAGGTTACTATAGGGTAGGTTACTATAGGGTAGGTTACTGTAGGGTAGGTTACTGTAGGGTAGGTTACTGTAGGGTAGGATACTGTAGGGTAGGTTACTGTAGGGTAGGATACTGTAGGGTAGGTTACCATAGGGTAGGTTACCATAGGGTAGGTTACTGTAGGGTAGGTTACTATAGGGTAGGTTACTGTAGGGTAGGTTACTATAGGGTAGGTTACTGTAGGGTAGGATACTGTAGGGTAGGATACTGTAGGGTAGGATACTGTAGGGTAGGTTACTGTAGGGTAGGTTACCATAGGGTAGGTTACTGTAGGGTAGGATACTGTAGGGTAGGATACTGTAGGGTAGGTTACTGTAGGGTAGGTTACTGTAGGGTAGGTTACTGTAGGGTAGGTTACTGTAGGGTAGGTTACTGTAGGGTAGGTTACTGTAGGGTAGGTTACTGTAGGGTAGGTTACTATAGGGTAGGTTACTGTAGGGTAGGTTACTATAGGGTAGGTTACTGTAGGGTAGGTTACTGTAGGGTAGGTTACTGTAGGGTAGGTTACCGTAGGGTAGGTTACCATAGGGTAGGTTACTATAGGGTAGGTTACTGTAGGGTAGGTTACTGTAGGGTAGGATACTGTAGGGTAGGATACTGTAGGGTAGGATACTGTAGGGTAGGTTACTGTAGGGTAGGTTACTGTAGGGTAGGTTACCATAGGGTAGGATACTGTAGGGTAGGTTACTGTAGGGTAGGTTACCATAGGGTAGGATACTGTAGGGTAGGTTACTGTAGGGTAGGTTACTGTAGGGTAGGTTACTGTAGGGTAGGTTACCATAGGGTAGGATACTGTAGGGTAGGTTACTGTAGGGTAGGTTACCATAGGGTAGGTTACTGTAGGGTAGGTTACTGTAGGGTAGGTTACTGTAGGGTAGGATACTGTAGGGTAGGTTACTGTAGGGTAGGTTACCGTAGGGTAGGTTACCATAGGGTAGGTTACTATAGGGTAGGTTACTGTAGGGTAGGTTACTATAGGGTAGGTTACTGTAGGGTAGGTTACTGTAGGGTAGGATACTGTAGGGTAGGATACTGTAGGGTAGGTTACTGTAGGGTAGGTTACCATAGGGTAGGTTACTATAGGGTAGGTTACTATAGGGTAGGATACTGTAGGGTAGGATACTGTAGGGTAGGATACTGTAGGGTAGTTTACTATAGGGTAGGATACTGTAGGGTAGGTTACCATAGGGTAGGATACTGTAGGGTAGGTTACTGTAGGGTAGGTTACCTTAGGGTAGGTTACTATAGGGTAGGTTACTGTAGGGTAGGTTACTGTAGGGTAGGATACTGTAGGGTAGGTTACTGTAGGGTAGGATACTGTAGGGTAGGTTACCATAGGGTAGGTTACTATAGGGTAGGATACTGTAGGGTAGGATACTGTAGGGTAGGATACTGTAGGGTAGGTTACTGTAGGGTAGGTTACTGTAGGGTAGGTTACTGTAGGGTAGGATACTGTAGAGTAGGTTACTGTAGGGTAGGATACTGTAGGGTAGGTTACCATAGGGTAGGTTACTATAGGGTAGGATACTGTAGGGTAGGATACTGTAGGGTAGGTTACTGTAGGGTAGGTTACTGTAGGGTAGGTTACTGTAGGGTAGGTTACTGTAGGGTAGGTTACTGTAGGGTAGGATACTGTAGGGTAGGTTACTGTAGGGTAGGTTACTGTAGGGTAGGATACTGTAGGGTAGGTTACTGTAGGGTAGGTTACTGTAGGGTAGGTTACTGTAGGGTAGGTTACTGTAGGGTAGGATACTGTAGGGTAGGTTACTGTAGGGTAGGTTACTATAGGGTAGGTTACTGTAGGGTAGGATACTGTAGGGTAGGATACTGTAGGGTAGGATACTGTAGGGTAGGATACTGTAGGGTAGGTTACTGTAGGGTAGGATACTGTAGGGTAGGTTACTGTAGGGTAGGTTACTGTAGGGTAGGTTACTGTAGGGTAGGTTACTGTAGGGTAGGTTACTGTAGGGTAGGTTACTGTAGGGTAGGATACTGTAGGGTAGGTTACTGTAGGGTAGGATACTGTAGGGTAGGTTACTGTAGGGTAGGTTACTGTAGGGTAGGTTACTGTAGGGTAGGATACTGTAGGGTAGGTTACTGTAGGGTAGGTTACTGTAGGGTAGGATACTGTAGGGTAGGTTACTGTAGGGTAGGTTACTGTAGGGTAGGTTACTGTAGGGTAGGTTACTGTAGGGTAGGATACTGTAGGGTAGGATACTGTAGGGTAGGTTACTGTAGGGTAGGATACTGTAGGGTAGGTTACTGTAGGGTAGGTTACTGTAGGGTAGGTTACTGTAGGGTAGGTTACTGTAGGGTAGGTTACTGTAGGGTAGGTTACTGTAGGGTAGGTTACTGTAGGGTAGGATACTGTAGGGTAGGTTACTGTAGGGTAGGATACTGTAGGGTAGGTTACTGTAGGGTAGGTTACAGTAGGGTAGGTTACCGTAGGGTAGGTTACCGTAGGGTAGGTTACCGTAGGGTAGGATACTGTAGGGTAGGATACTGTAGGGTAGGTTACTGTAGGGTAGGTTACTGTAGGGTAGGTTACTGTAGGGTAGGTTACTGTAGGGTAGGTTACTGTAGGGTAGGATACTGTAGGGTAGGTTACTGTAGGGTAGGTTACTGTAGGGTAGGATACTGTAGGGTAGGTTACTGTAGGGTAGGTTACTGTAGGGTAGGTTACTGTAGGGTAGGTTACTGTAGGGTAGGATACTGTAGGGTAGGTTACTGTAGGGTAGGTTACTGTAGGGTAGGTTACTGTAGGGTAGGTTACCATAGGGTAGGTTACTGTAGGGTAGGTTACTGTAGGGTAGGATACTGTAGGGTAGGTTACTGTAGGGTAGGTTACTGTAGGGTAGGTTACTATAGGGTAGGTTACTGTAGGGTAGGTTACCATAGGGTAGGTTACTGTAGGGTAGGTTACTGTAGGGTAGGATACTGTAGGGTAGGTTACTGTAGGGTAGGATACTGTAGGGTAGGTTACTGTAGGGTAGGATACTGTAGGGTAGGATACTGTAGGGTAGGTTACTGTAGGGTAGGATACTGTAGGGTAGGTTACTGTAGGGTAGGTTACTGTAGGGTAGGTTACTGTAGGGTAGGTTACTGTAGGGTAGGTTACCATAGGGTAGGTTACTGTAGGGTAGGTTACTGTAAGGTAGGTTACTGTAGGGTAGGTTACTGTAGGGTAGGTTACTGTAGGGTAGGTTACTGTAGGGTAGGTTACTGTAGGGTAGGTTACTGTAGGGTAGGTTACTGTAGGGTAGGTTACTGTAGGGTAGGTTACTGTAGGGTAGGTTACTGTAGGGTAGGATACTGTAGGGTAGGTTACTGTAGGGTAGGTTACTATAGGGTAGGTTACTGTAGGGTAGGTTACTGTAGGGTAGGTTACTATAGGGTAGGTTACTGTAGGGTAGGTTACTGTAGGGTAGGTTACTGTAGGGTAGGTTACTATAGGGTAGGTTACTATAGGGTAGGATACTGTAGGGTAGGTTACTGTAGGGTAGGTTACTGTAGGGTAGGTTACTATAGGGTAGGTTACTATAGGGTAGGATACTGTAGGGTAGGTTACTGTAGGGTAGGTTACTGTAGGGTAGGTTACTGTAGGGTAGGTTACTGTAGGGTAGGTTACTGTAGGGTAGGATACTGTAGGGTAGGTTACTGTAGGGTAGGTTACTGTAGGGTAGGTTACTGTAGGGTAGGTTACTGTAGGGTAGGTTACTATAGGGTAGGTTACTGTAGGGTAGGTTACTGTAGGGTAGGTTACTGTAGGGTAGGATACTGTAGGGTAGGATACTATAGGGTAGGTTACCATAGGGTAGGTTACTGTAGGGTAGGTTACTATAGGGTAGGTTACTGTAGGGTAGGTTACTGTAGGGTAGGATACTGTAGGGTAGGTTACTGTAGGGTAGGTTACTGTAGGGTAGGATACTGTAGGGTAGGTTACTGTAGGGTAGGTTACTGTAGGGTAGGTTACTGTAGGGTAGGTTACTGTAGGGTAGGTTACTGTAGGGTAGGATACTGTAGGGTAGGATACTGTAGGGTAGGTTACCATAGGGCAGGTTACTGTATGGTAGGTTACTATAGGGTAGGTTACCATAGGGTAGGTTACTGTAGGGTAGGTTACTGTAGGGTAGGTTACTGTAGGGTAGGTTACTATAGGGTAGGATACTGTAGGGTAGGATACTGTCTGGTAGGTTACCATAGGGTAGGTTACTGTAGGGTAGGTTACTGTAGGGTAGGTTACTGTAGGGTAGGTTACTGTAGGGTAGGATACTGTAGGGTAGGTTACTGTAGGGTAGGTTACTGTAGGGTAGGTTACTGTAGGGTAGGATACTGTAGGGTAGGTTACTATAGGGTAGGATACTGTAGGGTAGGTTACTGTAGGGTAGGTTACTGTAGGGTAGGATACTGTAGGGTAGGTTACTGTAGGGTAGGTTACTGTAGGGTAGGTTACTGTAGGGTAGGATACTGTAGGGTAGGTTACTGTAGGGTAGGTTACTGTAGGGTAGGTTACTGTAGGGTAGGATACTGTAGGGTAGGTTACTGTAGGGTAGGTTACTGTAGGGTAGGATACTGTAGGGTAGGTTACTGTAGGGTAGGTTACTGTAGGGTAGGTTACTGTAGGGTAGGTTACTGTAGGGTAGGATACTGTAGGGTAGGATACTGTAGGGTAGGTTACCATAGGGCAGGTTACTGTATGGTAGGTTACTATAGGGTAGGTTACCATAGGGTAGGTTACTGTAGGGTAGGTTACTGTAGGGTAGGTTACTGTAGGGTAGGTTACTATAGGGTAGGATACTGTAGGGTAGGATACTGTCTGGTAGGTTACCATAGGGTAGGTTACTGTAGGGTAGGTTACTGTAGGGTAGGTTACTGTAGGGTAGGTTACTGTAGGGTAGGATACTGTAGGGTAGGTTACTGTAGGGTAGGTTACTGTAGGGTAGGTTACTGTAGGGTAGGATACTGTAGGGTAGGTTACTATAGGGTAGGATACTGTAGGGTAGGTTACTGTAGGGTAGGTTACTGTAGGGTAGGATACTGTAGGGTAGGTTACTGTAGGGTAGGTTACTGTAGGGTAGGTTACTGTAGGGTAGGATACTGTAGGGTAGGATACTGTAGGGTAGGTTACTGTAGGGTAGGTTACTGTAGGGTAGGTTACTGTAGGGTAGGTTACTGTAGGGTAGGATACTGTAGGGTAGGTTACTGTAGGGTAGGTTACTGTAGGGTAGGTTACTGTAGGGTAGGTTACTGTAGGGTAGGATACTGTAGGGTAGGTTACTGTAGGGTAGGATACTGTAGGGTAGGTTACTGTAGGGTAGGATACTGTAGGGTAGGTTACTGTAGGGTAGGTTACTATAGGGTAGGTTACCATAGGGTAGGTTACTGTAGGGTAGGTTACCATAGGTTAGGTTACCATAGTGTAGGTTACTGTAGGGTAGGTTACTGTAGGGTAGGATACTGTAGGGTAGGTTACTGTAGGGTAGGATACTGTAGGGTAGGTTACTGTAGGGTAGGTTACTGTAGGGTAGGTTACTGTAGGGTAGGTTACCGTAGGGTAGGTTACCATAGGTTAGGTTACCATAGGGTAGGTTACTGTAGGGTAGGTTACCATAGGTTAGGTTACCATAGTGTAGGTTACTGTAGGGTAGGTTACTGTAGGGTAGGATACTGTAGGGTAGGATACTGTAGGGTAGGTTACTGTAGGGTAGGATACTGTAGGGTAGGTTACTGTAGGGTAGGATACTGTAGGGTAGGATACTGTAGGGTAGGTTACTGTAGGGTAGGTTACTGTAGGGTAGGATACTGTAGGGTAGGATACTGTAGGGTAGGATACTGTAGGGTAGGTTACCATAGGGTAGGATACTATAGGGTAGGTTACTGTAGGGTAGGTTACTGTAGGGTAGGATACTGTAGGGTAGGTTACTGTAGGGTAGGTTACTGTAGGGTAGGTTACTGTAGGGTAGGTTACTGTAGGGTAGGTTACCATAGGGTAGGTTACTGTAGGGTAGGATACTGTAGGGTAGGTTACTATAGGGTAGGTTACTGTAGGGTAGGTTACTGTAGGGTAGGTTACTGTAGGGTAGGTTACTGTAGGGTAGGTTACTGTAGGGTAGGTTACTGTAGGGTAGGTTACTGTAGGGTAGGATACTGTAGGGTAGGATACTGTAGGGTAGGATACTGTAGGGTAGGTTACCATAGGGTAGGATACTATAGGGTAGGTTACTGTAGGGTAGGTTACTGTAGGGTAGGATACTGTAGGGTAGGTTACTGTAGGGTAGGTTACTGTAGGGTAGGTTACTGTAGGGTAGGTTACTGTAGGGTAGGTTACTGTAGGGTAGGATACTGTAGGGTAGGTTACTATAGGGTAGGTTACTGTAGGGTAGGTTACTGTAGGGTAGGTTACTGTAGGGTAGGTTACTGTAGGGTAGGTTACTGTAGGGTAGGTTACTGTAGGGTAGGATACTGTAGGGTAGGTTACTGTAGGGTAGGTTACTGTAGGGTAGGTTACTGTAGGGTAGGTTACTGTAGGGTAGGATACTGTAGGGTAGGTTACTATAGGGTAGGTTACTGTAGGGTAGGTTACTGTAGGGTAGGTTACTGTAGGGTAGGTTACTGTAGGGTAGGATACTGTAGGGTAGGTTACTGTAGGGTAGGATACTGTAGGGTAGGTTACTATAGGGTAGGTTACTGTAGGGTAGGTTACTGTAGGGTAGGTTACTGTAGGGTAGGTTACTGTAGGGTAGGATACTGTAGGGTAGGTTACTGTAGGGTAGGATACTGTAGGGTAGGTTACTATAGGGTAGGTTACTGTAGGGTAGGTTACTGTAGGGTAGGATACTGTAGGGTAGGATACTCTAGGGTAGGTTACTGTAGGGTAGGATACTGTAGGGTAGGTTACTGTAGGGTAGGATACTGTAGGGTAGGTTACTGTAGGGTAGGTTACTGTAGGGTAGGTTACCGTAGGGTAGGTTACCATAGGGTAGGATACTGTAGGGTAGGTTACTGTAGGGTAGGATACTGTAGGGTAGGTTACTATAGGGTAGGTTACTGTAGGGTAGGTTACCATAGGGTAGGATACTGTAGGGTAGGTTACTGTAGGGTAGGATACTGTAGGGTAGGATACTGTAGGGTAGGATACTGTAGGGTAGGTTACTGTAGGGTAGGTTACTATAGGGTAGGTTACTGTAGGGTAGGTTACCGTAGGGTAGGTTACTGTAGGGTAGGTTACCATAGGGTAGGTTACTGTAGGGTAGGTTACTGTAGGGTAGGTTACTGTAGGGTAGGATACTGTAGGGTAGGTTACTGTAGGGTAGGTTACCGTAGGGTATGTTACTGTAGGGTAGGTTACCGTAGGGTAGGTTACTGTAGGGTAGGTTACTGTAGGGTAGGTTACTGTAGGGTAGGTTACTGTAGGGTAGGTTACTATAGGGTAGGTTACCATAGGGTAGGTTACTGTAGGGTAGGTTACTGTAGGGTAGGATACTGTAGGGTAGGATACTGTAGGGTAGGTTACTGTAGGGTAGGTTACTGTAGGGTAGGTTACTGTAGGGTAGGTTACTGTAGGGTAGGTTACTATAGGGTAGGTTACTGTAGGGTAGGTTACTGTAGGGTAGGTTACTGTAGGGTAGGTTACTGTAGGGTAGGTTACCATAGGGTAGGTTACTGTAGGGTAGGATACTGTAGGGTAGGTTACTGTAGGGTAGGTTACTGTAGGGTAGGTTACCATAGGGTAGGTTACTGTAGGGTAGGATACTGTAGGGTAGGTTACTGTAGGGTAGGTTACTATAGGGTAGGTTACTGTAGGGTAGGTTACCATAGGGTAGGTTACTGTAGGGTAGGTTACTGTAGGGTAGGATACTGTAGGGTAGGTTACTGTAGGGTAGGATACTGTAGGGTAGGTTACTGTAGGGTAGGATACTGTAGGGTAGGATACTGTAGGGTAGGATACTGTAGGGTAGGTTACTGTAGGGTAGGTTACTGTAGGGTAGGTTACTGTAGGGTAGGTTACTGTAGGGTAGGTTACCATAGGGTAGGTTACTGTAGGGTAGGTTACTGTAAGGTAGGTTACTGTAGGGTAGGTTACTGTAGGGTAGGTTACTGTAGGGTAGGTTACTGTAGGGTAGGTTACTGTAGGGTAGGTTACTGTAGGGTAGGTTACTGTAGGGTAGGTTACTGTAGGGTAGGTTACTGTAGGGTAGGATACTGTAGGGTAGATTACTGTAGGGTAGGTTACTGTAGGGTAGGTTACTATAGGGTAGGTTACTATAGGGTAGGATACTGTAGGGTAGGTTACTGTAGGGTAGGTTACTGTAGGGTAGGTTACTATAGGGTAGGTTACTGTAGGGTAGGTTACTGTAGGGTAGGTTACTGTAGGGTAGGTTACTATAGGGTAGGTTACTATAGGGTAGGATACTGTAGGGTAGGTTACTGTAGGGTAGGTTACTGTAGGGTAGGTTACTATAGGGTAGGTTACTATAGGGTAGGATACTGTAGGGTAGGTTACTGTAGGGTAGGTTACTGTAGGGTAGGTTACTGTAGGGTAGGTTACTGTAGGGTAGGTTACTGTAGGGTAGGATACTGTAGGGTAGGTTACTGTAGGGTAGGTTACTGTAGGGTAGGTTACTATAGGGTAGGTTACTATAGGGTAGGATACTGTAGGGTAGGTTACTGTAGGGTAGGTTACTATAGGGTAGGTTACTATAGGGTAGGTTACTGTAGGGTAGGTTACTGTAGGGTAGGTTACTGTAGGGTAGGTTACTATAGGGTAGGTTACTATAGGGTAGGATACTGTAGGGTAGGTTACTGTAGGGTAGGTTACTGTAGGGTAGGTTACTGTAGGGTAGGTTACTGTAGGGTAGGTTACTGTAGGGTAGGTTACTGTAGGGTAGGATACTGTAGGGTAGGTTACTGTAGGGTAGGTTACTATAGGGTAGGTTACTGTAGGGTAGGTTACTATAGGGTAGGTTACTATAGGGTAGGTTACTGTAGGGTAGGTTACTGTAGGGTAGGTTACTGTAGGGTAGGTTACTGTAGGGTAGGTTACTGTAGGGTAGGTTACTGTAGGGTAGGTTACTGTAGGGTAGGTTACTATAGGGTAGGTTACTGTAGGGTAGGTTACTGTAGGGTAGGTTACTGTAGGGTAGGTTACTGTAGGGTAGGATACTGTAGGGTAGGTTACTGTAGGGTAGGTTACTGTAGGGTAGGTTACTGTAGGGTAGGATACTGTAGGGTAGGTTACTGTAGGGTAGGATACTGTAGGGTAGGATACTGTAGGGTAGGTTACCATAGGGTAGGTTACTGTAGGGTAGGTTACTGTAGGGTAGGTTACTGTAGGGTAGGTTACTGTAGGGTAGGTTACTGTAGGGTAGGTTACTATAGGTTAGGTTACTGTAGGGTAGGTTACTGTAGGGTAGGATACTGTAGGGTAGGTTACTGTAGGGTAGGATACTGTAGAGTAGGTTACTATAGGGTAGGTTACCATAGGGTAGGTTACTGTAGGGTAGGATACTGTAGGGTAGGTTACTGTAGGGTAGGATACTGTAGGGTAGGTTACTGTAGGGTAGGATACAGTAGGGTAGGTTACCATAGGGTAGGTTACTGTAGGGTAGGATACTGTAGGGTAGGTTACCATAGGGTAGGTTACTGTAGGGTAGGATACTGTAGGGTAGGTTACTGTAGGGTAGGTTACCATAGGGTAGGTTACTGTAGGGTAGGTTACTGTAGGGTAAGATACTGTAGGGTAGGATACTGTAGGGTAGGATACTGTAGGGTAGGATACTGTAGGGTAGGATACTGTAGGGTAGGTTACTGTAGGGTAGGTTACTATAGGGTAGGTTACTGTAGGGTAGGTTACTGTAGGGTAGGTTACTGTAGGGTAGGTTACCATAGGGTAGGTTACTGTAGGGTAGGTTACTGTAGGGTAGGATACTGTAGGGTAGGTTACTGTAGGGTAGGTTACTATAGGGTAGGTTACTGTAGGGTAGGTTACCGTAGGGTAGGTTACCATAGGGTAGGTTACTGTAGGGTAGGTTACTGTAGGGTAGGATACTGTAGGGTAGGTTACTGTAGGGTAGGTTACTATAGGGTAGGTTACTGTAGGGTAGGATACTGTAGGGTAGGTTACTATAGGGTAGGTTACTATAGGGTAGGTTACTGTAGGGTAGGTTACTGTAGGGTAGGATACTGTAGGGTAGGTTACTGTAGGGTAGGATACTGTAGGGTAGGTTACCATAGGGTAGGTTACCATAGGGTAGGTTACTGTAGGGTAGGTTACTATAGGGTAGGTTACTGTAGGGTAGGTTACTATAGGGTAGGTTACTGTAGGGTAGGATACTGTAGGGTAGGATACTGTAGGGTAGGATACTGTAGGGTAGGTTACTGTAGGGTAGGTTACCATAGGGTAGGTTACTGTAGGGTAGGATACTGTAGGGTAGGATACTGTAGGGTAGGTTACTGTAGGGTAGGTTACTGTAGGGTAGGTTACTGTAGGGTAGGTTACTGTAGGGTAGGTTACTGTAGGGTAGGTTACTGTAGGGTAGGTTACTGTAGGGTAGGTTACTATAGGGTAGGTTACTGTAGGGTAGGTTACTATAGGGTAGGTTACTGTAGGGTAGGTTACTGTAGGGTAGGTTACTGTAGGGTAGGTTACTGTAGGGTAGGTTACCATAGGGTAGGTTACTATAGGGTAGGTTACTGTAGGGTAGGTTACTGTAGGGTAGGATACTGTAGGGTAGGATACTGTAGGGTAGGATACTGTAGGGTAGGTTACTGTAGGGTAGGTTACTGTAGGGTAGGTTACCATAGGGTAGGATACTGTAGGGTAGGTTACTGTAGGGTAGGTTACCATAGGGTAGGATACTGTAGGGTAGGTTACTGTAGGGTAGGTTACTGTAGGGTAGGTTACTGTAGGGTAGGTTACCATAGGGTAGGATACTGTAGGGTAGGTTACTGTAGGGTAGGTTACCATAGGGTAGGTTACTGTAGGGTAGGTTACTGTAGGGTAGGTTACTGTAGGGTAGGATACTGTAGGGTAGGTTACTGTAGGGTAGGTTACCGTAGGGTAGGTTACCATAGGGTAGGTTACTATAGGGTAGGTTACTGTAGGGTAGGTTACTATAGGGTAGGTTACTGTAGGGTAGGTTACTGTAGGGTAGGATACTGTAGGGTAGGATACTGTAGGGTAGGTTACTGTAGGGTAGGTTACCATAGGGTAGGTTACTATAGGGTAGGATACTGTAGGGTAGGATACTGTAGGGTAGGATACTGTAGGGTAGTTTACTATAGGGTAGGATACTGTAGGGTAGGTTACCATAGGGTAGGATACTGTAGGGTAGGTTACTGTAGGGTAGGTTACCTTAGGGTAGGTTACTATAGGGTAGGTTACTGTAGGGTAGGTTACTGTAGGGTAGGATACTGTAGGGTAGGTTACTGTAGGGTAGGATACTGTAGGGTAGGTTACCATAGGGTAGGTTACTATAGGGTAGGATACTGTAGGGTAGGATACTGTAGGGTAGGATACTGTAGGGTAGGTTACTGTAGGGTAGGTTACTGTAGGGTAGGTTACTGTAGGGTAGGATACTGTAGAGTAGGTTACTGTAGGGTAGGATACTGTAGGGTAGGTTACCATAGGGTAGGTTACTATAGGGTAGGATACTGTAGGGTAGGATACTGTAGGGTAGGTTACTGTAGGGTAGGTTACTGTAGGGTAGGTTACTGTAGGGTAGGTTACTGTAGGGTAGGTTACTGTAGGGTAGGTTACTGTAGGGTAGGTTACTGTAGGGTAGGATACTGTAGGGTAGGTTACTGTAGGGTAGGTTACTGTAGGGTAGGTTACTGTAGGGTAGGTTACTGTAGGGTAGGTTACTGTAGGGTAGGTTACTATAGGGTAGGTTACTGTAGGGTAGGATACTGTAGGGTAGGATACTGTAGGGTAGGATACTGTAGGGTAGGATACTGTAGGGTAGGTTACTGTAGGGTAGGATACTGTAGGGTAGGTTACTGTAGGGTAGGTTACTGTAGGGTAGGTTACTGTAGGGTAGGTTACTGTAGGGTAGGTTACTGTAGGGTAGGATACTGTAGGGTAGGTTACTGTAGGGTAGGATACTGTAGGGTAGGTTACTGTAGGGTAGGTTACTGTAGGGTAGGTTACTGTAGGGTAGGATACTGTAGGGTAGGTTACTGTAGGGTAGGTTACTGTAGGGTAGGATACTGTAGGGTAGGTTACTGTAGGGTAGGTTACTGTAGGGTAGGTTACTGTAGGGTAGGTTACTGTAGGGTAGGATACTGTAGGGTAGGATACTGTAGGGTAGGTTACTGTAGGGTAGGATACTGTAGGGTAGGTTACTGTAGGGTAGGTTACTGTAGGGTAGGTTACTGTAGGGTAGGTTACTGTAGGGTAGGTTACTGTAGGGTAGGTTACTGTAGGGTAGGTTACTGTAGGGTAGGATACTGTAGGGTAGGTTACTGTAGGGTAGGATACTGTAGGGTAGGTTACTGTAGGGTAGGTTACAGTAGGGTAGGTTACCGTAGGGTAGGTTACCGTAGGGTAGGTTACCGTAGGGTAGGATACTGTAGGGTAGGATACTGTAGGGTAGGTTACTGTAGGGTAGGTTACTGTAGGGTAGGTTACTGTAGGGTAGGTTACTGTAGGGTAGGTTACTGTAGGGTAGGATACTGTAGGGTAGGTTACTGTAGGGTAGGTTACTGTAGGGTAGGATACTGTAGGGTAGGTTACTGTAGGGTAGGTTACTGTAGGGTAGGTTACTGTAGGGTAGGTTACTGTAGGGTAGGTTACTGTAGGGTAGGATACTGTAGGGTAGGTTACTGTAGGGTAGGTTACTGTAGGGTAGGAAAACACTACAACTGCCTCAAGTTAACACCTCTCCCAACTGCTTCAAGTTAACACCTCTCCCAACTGCTTTAAGTTAACACCTCTCCCAACTGCTTCAAGTTTACACCTCTCCCAACTGCTTCAAGTTTACACCTCTCCCAACTGCTTTAAGTTACACCTCTCCCAACTGCTTGAAGTTAACACCATGCCATTGTCCAGAAACTTTACAAATAGAATGACTACTATCCGGTTATCTGCTAATGTAATGACTGACCTAATTTAACACCTGAAGTAGGAAGGTATTTTACAAAATGTAAAATATATATATGTGTGTGTGTGTGTTTATACATATATATATATATATATATACTGTGTAACAGTAATATATGTGAACGACAAAGCATAAATGAATTGAGAGAGAGACTGAGCATAAGAGGAATCAAATGCTGTGTGCAGGAGAGGCGGTTGCGCTGGTATGGACATGTGATGCGTATGAAGGATGACAGCTGCATAAAAAGGTGCAGAGCACTAGAAGTTGATAGAAACTGCGGAGTGGGGAGACCCAAGATGACCTGGGATGAGGTGATAAAAGCCGACCTTACCCAATTACACCTCTCAAAGACAATGACACACGACCGTGACTTCTGGCGTCACGCAGTAATACAGAGTACCCGACCTCCCATGGGTATAAGCTGAAGCATATAGACAATATGCCCCTCCCCCCCACTGCAAGGTGGTCGTGGAGGTGCCACGGCAAAAAAGCACCCAGCCCACACTGTAAAGTGGACGTGTAGGCGCCACGAAAAAGCACCCAGCACTCACTGTAAATGAGGTTGGTGTTAGGAAGGGCATCCAGCTGTAGAAATCAAGCCAGATCAGTTCCTGTATGAGCAAGGCATGGTCAGCCGACCAGACACTGCCCACAACAGGACAACTCGTCTAACCCATGCTAGAGTGGAAGAACGGACGTAAAACGGTGATGATGATATATACATACATACACACACTTGGTAACCACTGAGACAGGTTTTGTTCCTTACTAGTTCATTCCATAATTCGTTGAGTGAGTAATGTGTGCATATATATGATGATGATGATATGTGTGTGTGTATATGTATATATATATATATATAACCATAATTTTCACATAAATTCCTCAATTTAAGAATGACCTGTAGTATCGAATTTCATATTATAAACCCCAATTGAATATATATCTGACCAGGGATGGTTTTTGTGAAAATCAGTCATATGGAACTATTGTCATCTTGCCTGACGGATTGAACTTTACAACACCACCTGCCTCTTTGAGGTTAAATACCAACCCTACTAGCATCTACAAACTGACCAATGAGAATTAAGATTATTCCTGCTGACAACATTAAATTATTCCTAACAAGCTCATATGTCCCAAGGCTCTGATACCATCAACACTATAAACACAGAGCTGACATATCTAAGAACTAACTAACTGCCTGATGAGGTCATAGCCATTCAATGGCTATCATCGAAATATATATATAGCAGTAAATAAAGGATTATGAGTTCATGCAATTGACATATGTTTCGTCACTATATATATATATATAGATATCAAAATAAGAGTCATAGATCATAAGAACAGAGGGGAAGGAACTATGATGTAATATGTTAGAAGCCTTAGACAAACCGAAGCATGCTCAATGCTTAAAAAGGTGAGATTAAATATTATAGTGGAGTTAATATTTAAGGAGAGTTTGAGTGCAGAGAATAAGCAGAGTGTGTATATGCAGAAATATACAGTACAGTGGAGAAAGCAAGACATTTAATAATTGTTTCTACTTTTGGCACAAGGCCAGCAATTATCCCAGTGTATTACTGGTACTTTATTTTATCGAACCCGTAAGGATGAAAGGCAAAGTTAACCTCAGTGGGATTTGAACTCAGATCATAACGGGTCATAACTCTACGCGTCAAAGCATGGTGTCCGACCCTCTACTGATACTGCCAATCTACCACTCTTAAGACAATAACAGAATGTATTCCTTACACAGTGTTTTGTCGTTAAGTACATTAATAATTCAACAGGTGGATACATGAGGTTTACATCCTATTGTAGAAATGTACCTATTAGACTCTTCAGAGGGAAATTTTGTTCTTAGAAATATCACAAAAAGGGATTATCAGAGTCCGTACAAATGCAAAATATTGGCTACACATTCATGAACAGTTTAACCTTTAAATATTCGGAGATATTATAAACATGTCCATCGCCATGTTATGTTTTGGGTTTTTCCATGGGATGATGTGATAAAAGCTGACCTTGCACAAAGATAATGACACAAGATCGAGGACTTTGATGTTATGTAGGGGGGATCAAAAATTTTGCGGAATTTTTCAGAAAATAATCTATTTTTCAAAAAATATGATTTACCTTCAATTTATTTTTCTACATAGTTGCCATCCAGGTCAATACACTTCACAAGGCGATGCTTCCAGCTTTGTAAGCCGTCTCTAAAGAAAGTTGAAGGCCTTGTTCGAAGCCATGTGTTGGCAGTGTTTTTAGCTTCTTCAACACCACTAAAAATGGGTTCCTTTTAGCATTTCTTTGAGTTTTGGAAAGAGGAAAAAGTCTGATGGGGATAAATCTGGACTATAAGGTGGGTGAGGAAGCACTTCCCATCGAAATTCTCGAAGAACTTCTTTTGGAACCTGCGCAGAATGCGCTGGTGCATTGTCACGGTGAAGCAAGATCCCACCATGAAGTTTCCCTTTTCGTTTTTTGACTAATGCCTCTTTCAGCTTCCTTAAAACATTTGCATAGTAAGCTCCTGTCACAGTTCTTTGACCTTCAAGATAATCTATTAGTATCACCCCATCTGAATCCCAGAAAATGGTGGCCATCACATTTTGATCCGACTTTTGAGATTTGAACTTGATTGGCCCCGATGATCCACGTAGAAGCCACTGTTTTGACTGCTTTTTGGATTCAGGATCATACTGGTAGATCCAGGTTTCATCTCCGGTGATGATTCTGGTCAGGAAATGCTCTTCATCAACTTCAATTTTGTTTAATATCGCCAAAGACAGATCACTTCGAAGAATCAGCTGATCAGGGCGCAACGCTTTTGGAACCCATCGCGCTGAAAGCTTGCTTAGTCCCAAATTATCGTACAGAATTGAATTTGCCGAACCATATGAAATGTCTAGGGACTTAGCTAACTGATTAGCTGTTATTCTTCGCTCTTCTTCAATTAAAGTCTGAGCAGCCTCAACGTTTTGGTCATTATTTGATGTTCCTGGTCTTCCACTGTGATGATCGTCTTCAAGGTCGTCTCTCGTTTGAATCGCTGAATCCCCTTGTAGACAGCAGTTTTCTTTGAAGCAGTAGTACCGTAAACTTCAACTAAAGCCTCCATAATCTGTGTCCCTTTCCATTTGAGTTTCACCAGAAACTTGATATTCGATCTTATCTCAAAATAACTATTTTCCATTGTTCCAAAATGAGGTTTTTTAAAGAATGTCAGTACTGTACAATAGTCCGCGCATGACTGACTGCAAGGTAAACACCCAGTGACAATGTTCTGACATGTTTAATATTGTTTTAACCTGATTTTTTTCTTGCTACGATAAAATTCCGCGAACTTTTTGATCGCCCCCTCATAGAGAAGTGCCACCTTCCCATGGGCATGGATTGAAGCATACATCTAGTAGGCACCACTTAACCACTATCCTCTCTTACCCTTCCATACACCTCCCAAACTGTACCGCCATCTTTGTTTTCTCCTCCTCCTCTTGTTTATATTGTCAGCATTATTGTTTTAACTCTTTAGCATTTACATTACCCTACATACTATTATATTTTCATGGTAAAGGCTTTACCTCGCATAATTATCTCACATAATATTGAATCTATGAGATTTTGAAAGTATTTATTTTGAGAACAATACCGTAACATCAGTTTGAGTGACCAGTTACAGCCAGTTTCAACAGAAAGAGGTAGAGAATTCTGGCCGGTTTTGGCTAGTTTGAACATTAAAGGGTTAATATTGATTAATTGTTGTCTAATATTATGTTGCTTTGTCACCCACATCACCCCAACCTACAGCCTCTACTCCACCTCCACTCCACTTTGATGGTACTCACCACTTCCACTCATACTCTCTCAACCCTCTCACTCACACTCACTTCTTTTACTAGTTTTATATAAAAGTAATAATAATAATAATAACAACAATGGTTTGTGATTTAGCCACAAGGACAACAATTTTGGGGAGGGAGGGGAATGTTAATTAAATCTCCCCCAGTACATTACTGGTACTTTATTTTATCAACCCTGTAAAGGTAAAAGATAACCTCAGCGGAATTTGAACATAAATAATAATAATAATAATAATGATGGTTACTGATTTCGGCACAAGGCCAACAATTTTGATGGGAGGGGAAGTCAATTGACCGCAGTGAATTACTGGTACTTTATTTTATTGACCCTGGAAAGATGAAAGGCAAAGGTAACCTCAGCAGGAATTCCCTGCAAAGATAGTTGAACATGATAATATTATTGAAAGGCTATGAATTATATATGTGAAGACATTTTGTTTTTAGCATGATTAACAAATCTGATGAACTGCTACCCCAGTCCACACTGTAGAGTGGTCATGTAGGGGCCACAACAAAAAGTACCCAGTCCACACTGTAAAGTGGTCATGTAGGGGCCACAACAAAAAGTACCCAGTCCACACTGTAAAGTGGTCATGTAGGGACCAGAACAAAAAGTACCCAGTCCACACTGTAGAGTGGTCATGTAGGGGCCACAACAAACAGTACCCAGTCCACACTGTAGAGTGGTCATGTAGGGACCAGAACAAAAAATACCCAGTCCACACTGTAAAGTGGTCATGTAGGTGTCACAACAAAAAGTACCCAGTCCACACTGTACACTGTCATGTAGGGGTCACAACAAAAAGTACCCAGTCGACACTGTAAAGTAGTCAAGTAGGTGTCACAATAAAAAGTACCCATCCCCACACTGTAAAGTGGTCATGTAGGGACCACAACAAAAAGTACCCAGTCCACACTGTAAAGTGGTCGTGTAGGTGTCACAACAAAAAACACCCAGTCCACACTGTAAAATGGTTTTGTAGGTGTCTCAACAAAAAACACCCAGTCCACACTGTAAAGTGGTCATGTAGGGGTCACGAAAAAAAACACACCCAGTTCACACTGTAAAGTAGGGGCCACAACAAAAAACACCCAGTTCAAACTGTAAAGTGGTTGTGTAGGGTTCATGAAAAAAAAACACCCAGTCCACACTGTAAAGTATTCATGTAGGGAACACGAAAAAAACACACCCAGTCCACAATATAATGTGGCCATGTAGGGGCCACAACAAAAAACACCCAGTCCACACTATAATGTGTTCATGTAGGGGCCACAACAAAAAACACCCAGTCCACACTATAATGTGGTCATGTAGGGGCCACAACAAAAAACACCCAGTCCAAACTGTAAAGTGTTCATGTAGGGTTCACGAAAAAAAACACCCATTCCACACTGTAATGTGTGTGGTGTTGGGGTGGGCATCAAAGGTGTAGAAACCAAGCCAGAAATATTTATGTATGACACGGTGACCCAACATACCTCAAATTGTTAAGTCATTTACTTCGTAATATGAACAAGTGAGGAGTGTTACTGTATTACAATGAAGTGGGGCGGGAAGCAATCTTCTGTTTAAAAGCTAGTGACTGAGTAAATTGTGTCATTCTTACTTGTACATGGACATATCAAACTGTTTGAAAGCTCGTGTCTGAGTAAGTTGTGTCATTCTTACACCTCACTTGCACCTGGACATATCAAACTGTTTGAAAGTAAGTTGTGTCATTCTTACACCTCACTTGTACCTGGACATATCAAACTGTTTGAAAGTAAGTTGTGTCATTCTTACACCTCACTTGTACCTGGACATATCAAACTGTTTGAAAGTAAGTTGTGTCATTCTTACACCTCACTTGTACCTGGACATATCAAACTGTTTGAAAGTAAGTTGTGTCATTCTTACACCTCACTTGTACCTGGACATATCAAACTGTTTGAAAGTAAGTTGTGTCATTCTTACACCTCACTTGTACCTGGACATATCAAACTGTTTGAAAGTAAGTTGTGTCATTCTTACACCTCACTTGTACCTGGACATATCAAACTGTTTGAAAGCTCGTGTCTGAGTAAGTTGTGTCATTCTTACACCTCACTTGTACCTGGACATATCAAACTGTTTGAAAGCTCGTGTCTGAGTAAGTTGTGTCATTCTTACACCTCACTTGTACCTGGACATATCAAACTGAATTTCTCGCCTGAAGGTAAGATATATTGTGATCAATATTTTAATTTCTCTAAAAATACTAACATATATTTGTTGATCATATATATGTATGTGTGTGTATATATTAGATATTAGTTTAACAATAATAATAATAACGAATAATAATAATTGTTTCTACTTTTTGGCACAAGGCCAGAATAATAATAATAATAATAATGCTTTATTTATTAACCACAAGGGTTTAGACAAAGTAGACATTAAGGACAATACAGGACAATACAGGACCGTACGAATGGGCATTTCTGCATGTAAAAAACCCCCCAAAAACAGGGGATGTAATAAAAGAACAATGAAAAATTCCATAATAATTGTTTCTTATATAGGCACAAGGCCAGCAATTTTGCGGGAGGGGAAAGTCGATTAAATCAACCCCAGTACATTACTGGTACTTTATTTTATCGACCCCATAAGGATGAAAGGCAAAGTCAACCTAGTTTTCTAAGAGCCCACCAGATAATGGAACGGGAGACTCTGTCGAAGGCTTTCTCCAAGTCGATAAAAGCTAAGTATAGGGGTTTACTTTTAGCTAGGTACTTCTCCTGTAGTTGTCGTACAATGAAAAGAGCGTCTGTGGTACTTTTGCCTGACACAAACCCGAACTGCATTTCATCTAGATCAATTCTCTCTCCGATTAATTTAATGCCTCTATAGTTACTCCTATCTAGGGCATCTCCTTTACCCTTATAACAGTTAATGATATATATATCATCATCATCATCATCATCATTTTACGTCCGCTTTTCCCTGCTTGCAAGGGTGGGACGGGAACTGATTTTTTGGCTTGATTTCTACAGCTGGATGCCCTTCCTAACACCAACCTCATTTACAGTGAGTGCTGGGTGCTTTTTTGCCGTGGCACCTCCACGACCACTTTGCAGTGGAATGATAGGGACCCCAGTCCCTATCATCTCATTTCTACAGCTGAGTAAACTGGAGCAATGTGAAATAAAGTGTCTTGCTCAAGGAAACAACACATCATCCGGTTTGAGAATTGAACTCACAGCCTTTTGATTGCAAGGCCAATGCTCGAACCACTAAGCCATGTGCCTCCATATATATAAATATATGTTTCCATGAAGAGAGAAATTTAATTCTATTCACCCCAAGTTTAACTACAAACCGTAAAGAGAGTTATAGACACACATCTGGCTTAATATCTATAATACATATATGAATTGAAACACTGACAATTCTGCCACTTCAATTAATTTGATTTTGTATTAATTACTTAGGTAAATATTATTTTTACAGATATTTTAACTAACCTATTAATACTAACACATTTGTATCATGGAGTAAACAACTTATATATATATATATATATATACAATGTGGTTTACCTTTCGTGGTAGGGTCTATACCCTAGTTAGAACTCAATGTAATCCATTAGCAAGTAGTTCAGTGAGATCCACAGATTGGTTCCATGTTTCACTGATTCAATCTTTCAGATAGAGAGTCTGATATATTACATATTAGTTTATAAATAGATATATAGATTAGAAAGTGAGGTTTTTTTACAAAATGAAAAAAAGACCAAGTGAAAATATAAGGAAAACACAAACAGGCATGAAAGCTGATGTGCTTATTCACGTGACTGTATCAACCAACCAAACTTCACTCATATATGAAAAAACAACCTGAGTCCTGCTTTTTTTGAAGGCAAATATAATAAGAACTTTGTAACGCGAATTGGTGCAAAATTTATTATACTTATTCACCAACCAACCAACTAAATTACTTCTCTAAAAACCTAACATTTCGAGCCACTTTTTTTCCATATAAAACAGAAATTACGATTAACAAGTAGAAACGTTAAATTTATGTTTAGAGTTAAAATATGCCATTTAAGATGAAATTAGGAAAGTGTGATTTAGTTAAAGAATTTACAGAAGGAGGCTTTTATGAAAAAGTTTAATTGTATTATAGATAGTCACGATAAAGTGTCAGGGTAGAATATAGAGTAAAGATTAAGCCCATGCTTAGCGCTCAATAACCAGCGACGTTGCGTACCCCCGCCCAGCCCGGCGCCCAACGGCATGTCAACCATTCCGAGGATTTTCGTTTAGCGAAAGAAATGGAAATTTATTTTTCCGAGCACTCCAGGAATGTTAACTGTCTTAAGCGTCGGGTGTGTTAGCGGGAAGTCCACCACCGTTGGCTGGCCATCGTATATACCAAACGATTACTAGTTATTCACACAGGTGGGGGTTTTAGTTGAGTGCTAGTCTGCTAGTCTATGCTGACGATCTGGTTCTTAAAGCAGAATCAGTGGAGGGGCTAAAGAATAAATTCTGGCTATGGAAACAGCAGTTGGGATGAAGAGAACTGAGAGTGAACCTAGCTAAGACAAAAGTGTTGATGAGTAGAAAAGAGGACAAAACTCTGGTTCCGTCAGGGAAATGGCCATGTTCGATATGCAGAAAAGGAACTGGAATAAATTCTATAAAATGCACACAATGCAGATCTTGAGTACACAAGAGATGTAGTGGGATAGCAGGCAAACTAACAAGTAGGGAGAAATATGTATGCAGTAGATGTACAGAGAAATTAGACAGTAGAAGTCGCATTGATAGACACATTTTTTAAATGCAGGTGGGTGCTATAGAATTGGATAGCTTCCGGTACCTAGGAGATCAGATTAGCATGGGAGTGGGGTGTTCCGAGGCCATAGTATCTAGAATAAGGACTGGTTGGAAGAAGTTTAGGGAGCTACTTCCTCTGTTGACGAAGAAGGGTTTCTCCCGGCTTACGAAAGGCCAGTTATATGATACCTGTGTGAGGAGCGCGATGCTGCATGGTAGTGAGACATGGGCAGCAACTGCAGAGGATATGCGACAGCTGGAGAGAAATGAGGCAAGCATGCTCCGTTGGATGTGCAGTGTAAATGTGCATGAATGACCGAGCATGGATGTGTTGAGAGAGAAACTGTGTCTGAGAGGGATAGAATGTAGTGTGCGAGAGAGGAGACTGAAGTGGTATGGACATGTGATGCGCATGGAGGATGACCGATGGGTGAAGAAGTGCCAGGAAATGCCAGTTGAAGGAAGACGTGGTAGAGGTAGACCACGAAAAACACGGGTGGAGGTGGTTAGAACAGACCTCAGATTGCTGAAGCGCACGGAGGAGATGACGAAGGACCGTGACAAGTGGAGAGATGCTGAATAGGACCCGTCCCACCCTTGCATTTCATCCGGAGAGGTTACCCTCCCTCCCTTGCTGTCCACCACTCTACTGCCGGGAGGACAAATAAGACCAGAAGATCAACTCCCAGAACAACAGGTGGCTCGCTGTCTCATCCAAAGATGTGCCCAGAGTCATGCAGACAAAGTTTCCAGCAACAACATTGGTCTTAGGTGTCGTCAGCAGTCAAGGTGATGTCATGCCACCTCACTTCTTTCCTAAGGGCCTTAAGCTGAACACCGATGGCTACATCCGCGTTCTGAGCGAGGTAGTAAAACCCTGGATCGACCAGGTAGCTGCAGTTAGGCCGTACGTGTGGCAGCAAGACCCAGCGCCCTGCCATACCAGCCGAAAGACCCAAGCCTGGCTGTCAGAGAACTTCGTCGACCACACTTCACCTGACATCTGGCCTCCCAGCTCGCCTGACTGCAACCTCCTCGACTTCTTTGTGTGGGGGCACAGTGGAACAAGACATAAACAGATCTAGCTGCAATACAAAAGACGATCTGAAGGCCAGGATCACAAGTGCCTTTAGGGTCCTAAGTCGGGGGACAGTGACGAAGGCCTGTAGCCGGTTCCGAGGCCGCCTTGAGGCCGTCATCGAAGCCAATGGCGGGTTTATCGAGTGAGATCAAAAGAACAAGTCATGAAGACAAACTGACCCAAGTTTGATAAATAAATCTTAAAAAATAAAACTACTGTGTTATTTTTTCCTAGACAGTAATCTTGCGAACAAATATATATATATATATATAAATTTAAAGGTATAGTGCTAGGAAAAACAAATGACTAGACATGAAGTAGAGGTTAGATGAGAAAGATTTAATTAGTCTGTTCTTTAACTCGTTTCAGTACAACATCAGTCTACGATACCTTTAAAATTATAAAGTAGAAACAATTATTATTATTCGTTATTATTATTATTGTTAAACTAATATCTAATATACACACACACATGTGCATTGTATTTTCTGTCTGGCCCTTACTCACTCATCCACATATATGTCTGATAACCAACCTTGTAATTATAAGTAATTATATATTATATTATGTTATGTTTATTATTTTATATTGTAGTTATTGTACTATCGATCCTTATTACTAACATTATGATATGTTAAATTTTATATATCATGTAAGATGTTTATATTTTTGTACCATCATAATTTTGGGTATTGTACAATTTATATTTTTTTTCTCACCTACTCTGTAACTCTATATGAATTGATTTGTTAACTTACATGCCATTATATATTATATATTATATATGTTCGGCGATATCCAATTTTAGCTGTCTAAATGGACATCGGCGATATCCAATTTTAGCTGTCTAAAATTGGATATCGCCGTGACATCTATATTGTTTGTGTAAATTAACCGGAGATTATCTATTATATAATATTATATAGTATATAATTGTATAGTTTATTATACATTATATGTGCTACTTATAATCATATCATATTATTACCTCATGTATATTAGATATACGTATTATTATTATTATTATTATTTTTATTCCTATCATGCTTATTTATATTTAAACTCTTAATAAGGTTTAATTTGTGCTGTTAAAGATGGATATGTGTATTAATGTATGTGTATATGTGCGTACGTGTGCGTACATATATACATATGTATATTGTACCTTTTAATTTTTATTGTAATTTTAATATTGTTACAAGTATATTATATTATATTATATTATATAGTATTATATATAATTCCCGCTCTATATAACCACCTTTGTTTAGCTCTAGGTTTTTTTTGCTTTGGACTATATTTGTAATATGGTTCTAAATGTTATACACCTCCTTAGTGATTTTTATTATATATTTTTACCCATAATCTTGCAATACTTTAGTGTATGTACACTCCATATTCTTCGGAGTTTTCGGCTTGTATTGGCCGATAATACTTCTTGCTGTTTTAATTGCCCTGATGAGTCCTTAATAGGACGAAACATTGTTGGCTAATAAAGACTTTTGATGTATTGAAGGCTTCTTTGTTTTACTTTTATAAATATATATATACATATATGTAAATCTATCTATATAACATAGACATCTAAGTGCCTGAAGATTAGGTCACAAATTTGATCCCTCTTATAATCTGGAGATATGGTCAATATTGGGCCTTAAAACCTTGAATCCCTTTTGTTCTGTGTATGAACATAAATAAATAATGTATAAAAAGGTTGACAGAAGCCGTGGAGTGGGCAGGTCTAGGAAGACTTGGGATGAGGTAAGGAAAGCTGACTTTGCACAATTACACCTAGCTAAGGCAAGACACAGGATGGTGACCTCTGGCGCTATGCACAATTATAGAGGACCTGCCCTCATAAATCCACGAGCTGAGGCATATATCTAGTATGTAACACCTTCCCAAACATCTTAATTGATGTAATCATCCCACCCCTATAACTACATCCACAATCCACCAGACATTTTCCCCACTAACACCCCACACAAGTTCTCAAACCTCACTATAAAGTGGTCCCGCTGTAGCCATGCCAAATGTGCGCAGTCCACACTGTAAAGTGGTCTTCTTTATTTAAGGCTTTTAACATCTCGAGCCAGATTTCATCTTCCCCAGCAGTTTTACCACATTTGAGCACTTTAACTGCTCTTGTGACCTCAGTCTCCGAGAGATTAGTCACCACTCCCAGATACACCTCATCTACATCCAAAGATGCTGTTGTGATCGGGTTTAGGAAGTCAGCAACATATTCTCCCACCTTGTGAGGATGCACCTTTCTGAAGATAAGGGAACCCAGGATTCATACTTGATAGGTGTGGGGGAGGGCTTCATATTACGAAGTCGGTGGATGATCTGCCAAAACACTTTATGTGCATATATATGTATATATATACATATATATATATAAAAGAAATAGGATTTCGCTTCAAGCATATCTTTATACAATATGTATAAATATTTCGTATCTCCAAAGAAATACGGTTTTAGGAAGCCTTAGCTCTGCAAACCCTGGGACGCTAACGTCCTCTGGTGATGTCCAGCAGAAGCAAGGGGGACAACCGTCTATGCATTTCAGGCTTAACTGGCCATCGTCAGGACAGTCCCTCCCACTGCTTGCGACTGCTGGCCAGTTAAGCGTGAAATGCATAGACGGTTGTCCCCCTTGCTTCTGCTGGACATCATCAGAGGCCTTGAAACCTTAAGTCCCTTTTGTTCTGTGTATGAATAGATATAAATAATGTAATATATATATATGTATGTGTGTATCTATTTATATATTTAACTATATTTTTCTCATTACAGGAAAACCTGGTTTGAAACACAAAAGAAAGGGATGTAAGTGTTACCTTAACATACTGTCTAACCATTGTTTAATCTGCTCCTTCTACTACCTCTCCCTTTAAACACACACACACATATATACCCCTATATATATATGAATACACACACACACATATATATATATATATACACATATATATATATACATATATACAAGCGAGAGACGGCTTGCTGACCAATCTCGCCTTCAGTGGGACTAAACCGTCCAACCCATGCTAGTATGGAAGATGGACTTTAAATGATGATCATATATACACACTGACACATATATATACACATATATATACGCATATATATATATATATATATGAGTTCAAGTCCGCCGAGGTTAACTTTGCCTTTCATCTTTACGAGGTCGATAAAATAAAGTACCAGTGGTGCACTGGGGTAATCGCTGGCCTTCTGCCAAAAGTAGAAACTATATTTATACATATATATAACCAAAGATTAATATGGTTCGTTGATTACTCAACGAATACAGTTTTACAATAGATTAGAAGCACTCAACAGTGAAAGTTTTCCTGGAGTTTTTAATATTATTCAAAATATTAACAAATGAAAAATATTCTCATAATCAAAATATATACTTTATTATATATATTTCAAAGGTATATGACATACCTCTACGGTCTTGATTATTCAATTCCAGTATTGGCAGTGACTATATATTTATAGGCAAAATGAATAATGAAAGAGTTGCAAGCCGTTAAAACATATCTTTATAAAGCTCTTACATATGTTATATATATATATATATATATATATATCATCATCATCATTTTATGTCCGCTTTTCCCTGCTTGCAAGGGTAGGGCTCTCACCACCACCGGCCATGTTTTTCGTGGTCTTCCTCTACTGCGTCTTCCTTCTACTGGGATTTTTTAGCACCTCTTTACCCAGCGGTCATCCTCGATGCACATCACTTGTCCATACCATCTCAGTCTTCTCTCCTGCACATCACAACTTATCCCCAGTTTCTCTATCAACTCATCTATGCTCTTGTCGTTCACGCACATTGACACACACACACACATATAAGGGATAACAAAATATCGTTATAGGTAATCCAGGTAGAGGTTGTGAATACTCTGTATTGTGGTTAGTCTTAGTCTACAGCGTTGTTTGACTCAACAAGAGGTTTCCGTAGGTGGCAAGTATTTGAGTTCTCTTGAATTCCTATGTAAGTTTATCTTGGAGTAATAATATTGAAAGCGTGAAGAATAACATGGTCAACAGTACAAAAAAAGGTTTTTATTTACAGTATTAACAATTGTTTCACTGATTAAGTTGTCTAAAAATTGCTGAACACTTGAAGCTGTGCCACTCAATTTTAAATATGTTGTTAGCTTAACTAGATCATCAGAATATTTATATATATATATATATATATATATATATATACTACAAATTATGTCCATAGAACCATTTGATAAGATATATACACCATTTCCTCTCCCAATTAGCATAATCAACCACACAAAAAATCAATTAGACCAGGCTATAAGATTAAAAGGCACCTATGATAAAATAGTAGATAAATAAACGACAGCATTTCAATAGCATGTGGAAATCAATTAAATATATCGTCAACCATACACAATTAGGTATAAAATTAAAGTTAGAAGAAAAAATGCATATACACATACCAGGATTACGTTTCTACCCTTTAGGGTTTCGTTCGCATTTGGAAATATACTATCAAGGATAAATTCGATATAAATTCTATAAATTTATCAAGGATAAATTTATAGTATATTGCTCTGATTATTTAATTTATTAATTCATCATTGAGCCACATCGTGAATGGTTGCCAAAAACATATATATCTATGACTTTGTCTAGTTTGTGTATATGTAAATCTTTATATTGATTGTTCCTTATGTAGCACAGCCTTTCAGATTCCATCTTTGCGCACAAGTCTACAGCAAGCTGGTTGAAGAGTACTCTTGCACGGTGGAACAGCAACGTAGTAAGGCAATCAAAGATATGAAGATGGGGAAGGCAACCGGTCCATCGGGTATAGCTGCCGAGATGCTGAAGGCATCTGGGTCTGTAGGTCACACTATAACCACACGTATTGTTAACCCGTTAATACTAGAAGGTGTCATACCAAAAGATTGGTGCAGTAGCATCATTGTCAACTGTTACAAAAGTAAAGGTGATGCACTAGATAGAGGAAACTATAGAGGTATAAAGCTGATGGACCAGGTCATGAAAGTAACAGAAAGAGTTATAGCACAGTTGATTAGGGACCGGGTGAAACTAGACGAGATGCAATTTGGGTTTGTACCAGGAAGAGGCACCACTGATGCCCTCTTCCTTGTCAGGCAGTTACAGGAAAAGTACCTAGCTAAAAGTAAGCCACTCTACCTGGCATTTGTTGACCTTGAGAAAGCCTTTGACAGAGTTCCACGTGCTGTAATCTGGTAGGCTCTTAGAAAACTAGGAGTAGATGAATAGCTTGTGAAAGTGGTACAAGCCATGTATAGGGGAGCAGTCAGCAAAGTTAGGATTAGCAATGAGTATAGCGAGGAATTTAGCGTACAGGTTGGGGTCCACCAGGGCTCTGTTCTTAGGCCCCTCCTGTTCATCATTGTCCTGCAGGCAATAACGGAGGACTTTAAGACCGGATGCCCATGGGAACTCCTGTATGCTGATGACCTCGCACTTATAGCTGAATCTATGGTAGAACTAGAGAATAAATTCCAAACTTGGAAGCAGGGACTAGAAAGAAAGGGTCTCAAAGTCAACATGACAAAGACTAAGGTCCTTGTAAGTAGACGAGAAAACAGAACCCAGATCCCCTCAGGGAAATGGCCTTGCTCAGTATGTAGGAAAGGTGTAGGTAGGAACTCCATTCTCTGCCCCAAATGCAAACAATGAGTACACAAGAGATGTAGCGGGATCTCAGGAAGCTTAATTAAGAATGTAGGCTTCACATGCAGCAGCTGTGCTGGGACAGCAAGCAGCAAACAGCCACAGGAAACAAGTACCACCAATCTCTGGGAGGGCTCTGTAGAAACAGTAGACAGCTTCTGCTACCTAGGTGACCGAATTAGCAGCGGAGGTGGGTGTTCAGAAAGTACAATAACTAGGGTAAGAATGGGATGGAAGAAGTTTAGGGAACTACTATCACTGCTAGCTGCAAAAGGCTTCTCCCTCAAAATGAAAGGCAGACTGTATGATGCGTGTATCCGAACAGCGATGTTGCATGGTAGTGAGACCTGGGCGCTGAAGGTGGAAGACTTACGTAGATTAGAGAGAAACGAAGCCTGCATGCTCCGATGGATGTGTAACAGTAATATACGCGAACGACAAAGCATAAATGAATTGAGAGACTGAGCATAAGAGGAATCAAATGCTGTGTGCAGGAGAGGCGGTTGCGCTGGTATGGACATGTGATGCGTATGAAGGATGACAGCTGCATAAAAAGTTGCAGAGCACTAGAAGTCGATGGAAACCGCGGTGTGGGGAGACCCAAGATGAGGAGAGAAAGAGTGTGAGAGAGAGAGAGTGAGAGAAAGAGAGGGAGTGAAAGAGAGAAATAGAGGGATTGAGAGAGATAAGTTAAAACAATAACAGAAGGTCTGACTGGAGAATTTACTTTAGAATTTTAAGAGAAAAGAGGAAGGTTTCAGACTTCTGGAATTCCTTCACGAAAATGTCCTATATATCTGGAACACAAACTTCAAAAAAATGAGACAACCACTTAATAACCTATAGATCATGTGAGCCCACCAGCTAGATAGATTTCATTGTTACCAGAAGACAGAGTGACTGTTATAAACACAATGTCCCTCCCTAGTGAAGAATGCACCTCCCAAAATACCTTAGAAGACAACCTGGAAGAAAAGAGTAGAGATCAAAATCAAAAGGTCTTAAAGTCAATTTGGTAAAGACTAAAGTTCTAGTAAGTAGAAAGGAAAACTCGGCCCAGATCTCTTCAGGTAAACTGTCCTGCTCAGTGTGCAGAAAAGGAGTAGGTAGAAATTCCCATCCTATGTCCCATATATATATCCTATGTCCCATATATACTGTGAGAGGATTTAGGCATAAAAGGGATTAGATTCAGTGTGCAGGAGTGCGATTGTTTTGGCATAGACATGTGATGTGTATGAAGGGTGACAGCTGTATAAAAAGGTGCCAAACAAACAAAGTTGACAGAAACCGTGGAGTGGGCAGGTCTAGGAAGACTTGGGATGAGGTAAGGAAAGCTGACTTTGTACAATTACACCTAGCTAAGGCAATGACACAGGATGGTGACCTCTGGCGCTATGCACAATTATAGAGTACTACATCCACAATCCACCAGACATTTTCCCTACCAACACCCCACACAAGTTCCCAAACCTCACCATAAAGTGGTCCCGCTGCAGCCATGACAAACGTGTCCAGTCCACACTGTACAGTGGTCTTGTAGGTGTCCTGCCAAAAATCAATATTGGGCCTTAAAACCTTGAGTCCCTTTTGTTCTGTGTATGAACATAAATAATTGTTTCTACTTTTGGCACAAGGCCAGCAATTATCCAGTGCATTACTGGTACTTTATTTTATCGACCCCGTAAGGATGAAAGGCAAAGTTAACCTCGGCGGGATTTGAACTCAGATCATACAGGGAGGTAACTATGCTTCAAAGCATGGCGTCCGACCCTCTACCGATACTGCCAATCCACCGCCTGAACATAAATAAATAATTGTTTCTACTTTAGGCACAAGGCCAGCAATTACCTAGTACATTACTGGTACTTTATTTTATCGACTCCGTAAGGATGAAAGGCAAAGTCAACCTCGGAGGGATTTGAACTCAGATCGGAAAGGGACGTAACTAAATAAATAATGTAATATATATATATGTATGTGTGTGTGTATCTATTTATATATTTAACTATATTTTTTGTAATCACAGGACTGATACAAAGGAGAGTACCGCTCTAGAAAAGAATGAGGAGTAAGTTTTAGTTTTACATACTATCTAACCATTATTCTATCTGTTCCTTCCCGTCTCTCTCTCTCTTATATATATATATATATATATATAGTAAGATGTATTATTGGTTGTGTAAAACGGTCCAATAAATTTTTGTTAGCAATATTAAGTCCTCCACGCTTTTGTATATCTCCAATTCCATTCAAGGGAACAGCTAGATGATGTAAAACGGAGTATTTGTATCAAAATGAAAATCCAAAGGCAAGGTAAAATTTCCAATCATTTTAATCACGTCGTGATTAAAATGATTGGAAATCTTACCTTCCTTCGGATTTTCATTTTGATATATATATATATATATATATATATATATGTATATATATGACTCCTCTTATAAACCACGTTGGCTATTATGACTCTCTCTTTCCCTCTCTATGTTGGCTATTATGACTCTCTCTCTCTCCCTCCCTCTCTATGTTGGCTATTATGACTCTCTCTCTCTCTATGTTGGCTATAATGACTCTCTCTCTATGTTGGCTATTATGTCTCTCTCTCTCTCTCTATGTTGGCTATTATGTCTCTCTCTGTTCAAGCTTTATGAAGTTAGTTGAACATCTTCAAAGTCCTCCCATATTCGCCTTGTCTAATATGCGTTCTTGTACCTGATTATTTCCCCCAAATCTCCTGGGATGTTATAAACCATGATGGCTACCTATCTCACAATTTCTCTCCTGCCCACCCCCTCACACCACCATAGTCTATTCGACCAATCAAACCTCAGAAACATGTCCCCACCCATTACCAACCCCAACAAACTCTGCCATTACTACTACTTCTACTTTTCTTCTAGCCCTTACCAGCCCCAACAAACCCTGACATTATTACTACTATTGTCCTAGCTATGGGCTGAGGATAAATGGGGCTACCCCAAATTAATAAATGAATATGAATCCGCGAGTTACCAAGCACCCATGCAAAGCTTTAATTCAGAGACAGGAAGCATACACACCCCACTGCAAAAATTCACCCTTTCCCACGAGTGGTGGCAAATGCCCAAAACTCCGAGTTGGAACCATCAATGTAAGCACAATGAAAGGAAGAGCAGGAGAAATTGTAGAGATGCTAGAGCGAAAGAAAATTGATGTATGCTGTGTGCAAGAGACTAGATGGAGAGCAGAGTCCGCTGGAGTCCTTGCAGGCAGAAGTCAGTGCTACCAATTTGTCTGGGTAGCAAATGACAACCGGATGGGAGGTGTAGCTATCCTATTAGCTGACAAATGGGTAGATAAGGTAATCTCAGTGAACAGGGTGAATGCAAGAATAATGAAACTTGGACTAGTCCTGAATAAAACAATTGCCACAATAATATCAGCTTACGCACCCCAATTGGGGTTGCCAGCTGACTATAGCGGGGAATTTAGTTTAGAGGTCGGTGTCCACCAGGGCTCTGTTCTTAGCCCACTCCTGTTCGTTAAAGTATTGCAAGCAATAATGGAGGTGATTATGACCGGATGCTCATGGGAACTCCTATATGTGGATCATCTCACACTTATAGCCGAATCTATGGTGGAACTATACTTGCTCAGTATGTAGGAAAGGAGTAGGCTGGCTGCAAAAGGTTTTCTACTCAAAATGAAAAGCAGACTGTATGATGTGGGTATACGAATAGCAATGTTACATAGTAGTGAAACCTGGGCGCCGTCTGTGGAAGACTTGCATAGATTAGAAAGAAACGAAGCCTGCATGCTCCGATGGATGTGTAATAGTAATATACGCGAACGGCAAAGCATAAATGAATTGAGAGAGTGACTGAGCATAAGAGGAATGAAATGCTGTGTGCAGGAGAGGAGGTTGCATTGGACATGTGATGCGTATGAAGGATGACAGCTGTATAAAAAGGTCTAGAGCAGTAGAAGTCGATGGAAGCCGTAGAGTGGGGAGACCCAAGAAGAGCTGGGATGAGGTGATAAAAGCCGACCTTACCCAGTTGCACCTCTCAAAGGCGATGACACAGGACCGTCACCTCTGGCATCAAGCAGTAATACAGAAGACCCGACTCCCCAGGGCTACAAGCGGAAGCTGAAGCGTATGCTCCCACCCTCTCCGACTGTAAAGTGGACGTATAGGCGCCACAGACAAAAAGCACCCAGGACTCACTGTAAATGAGGTTGGTGTTAGGAAGGGCATCCAGCTGTAGGAATCAAGCCAGAATCAGTTCCTGTATGAGCAAGACAAGGTCAGCTGAACAGACACTGCCCACAACAGGACAACCCGTCTAACCCATGCTAGCGTGGAAGAATGGACGTAAAACAGTGATGAAGATGATATATCATATATGCCAGTGTACAAGTTGACATTTGGAGCCTAAAAATATCTCTCCAAAACCAGGGGTCGACTTGTCTGCTGAATATAGTATGTTACCTTTACCACTGAGGGGTAAACAGTGAAACTGCCTGCCTAACACTTGTTGTACACCACTTACCATAACTCTAGCAACCCACCACATTTATTTCTACTGAATCTCATATTTGTTAAGTTTAACGTAGAGATTATAGTAATATCAATGTCTTGCTGTAGCTTATAGGGTAGGATACCATAGGGTAGGTTACTGTTGGGTAGGTTACTGTAGGGTAGGTTACCATAGGGTAGGTTACTGTAGGGTAGGTTACTATAGGGTAGGTTACTGTAGGGTAGGTTACCATAGGATAGGTTACTGTAGGGTAGATTACTCTAGGCTAGGTTACCATAGGGTAGGTTACTGTAGTGTAGGTTACTGTAGGGTAGGATACTGTCTGGTAGGTTACCATAGGGTAGGTTACTGTAGGGTAGGTTACTATAGGGTAGGTTACTGTAGGGTAGGTTACTGTAGGGTAGGTTACCATAGGATAGGTTACTGTAGGGTAGATTACTCTAGGCTAGGTTACCATAGGGTAGGTTACTGTAGTGTAGGTTACCATAGGGTAGGTTACCACAGAGTAGGTGACCATAGGGTATGTTATTATAGGGTAGGTAACTGTAGGGTAGGTTACCATAGTGTAGGTTACCTTATGGTAAGTTACTATAGGGTAGGTTACCATAGGGTAGGTTACCATAGTCAGGTTACTGTAGGGTAGGTTACCATAAGGTAGGTTACTGTAGGGTAGGTTACTATAGGGTAGGTTACTGTAGGGTAGGTTACCATAAGTTAGGTTACCATAGGGTAGTTTACCGTAGGTTAGTTTATTGTAGGGTAGGTTAACATAGGGTATGTTAGCATAGGATTGGTTACCATAGGGTAAGTTCCTATAGGTTGTTACCATATGGTAGGTTACTGTAGGGTAGGTTGCTATAGGGTAGGTTATCGTAGAGTAGGTTACTATAAGGTAGGTTACCATAAGGTAGGTTACCGTAGGGTAGGTTACTATAGGGTAGGGTATCATAGGATAGGTTATCATAAGGCAGGTTACCATAGAGTAGGTTACCTTAGGGTAGTTTACTATAAGATAGGTTACCATAGGGTAGTTTGTTACCATAGGCAAGGTTACTATAGGGTGGGTTACCATAGGGTAGTTTATGATATGGTTGGTTACCATAGTGTAGGTTACTATAACATAGGTTACCATAGTGTAGGATACCTTAGATTAGGTTACCATAGGGTAAGTTACCACAGGATAGGTTACCATATGGTAGGTTACCACAGGATAGGTTACCATATGGTAGGTTACTGTAGGTTAGGTTAGCAATGGGTAGGTTACTATAGGTTGTTACCATAAGGTAGGTTACTGTATGGTGGGTTACCATAGGGTAGGGTACCATAAAGTAGGTTATTATAATATAGGTTACAATAGGGTAGGTTACCTTAGGATAGGTAACCATAGGGTAGGTTACTATGGGGTAAGTTACCATAGGGTAGGTTCCCATGAAGTAGGTTACCACAGGGTAGGTTAACATAAGCTAGGTTACCTCAGGGTAGGTTACCATACCATAAAGTAGGTTACCATAGGTTTGTTAAGGTTAAGCTGGTCTACTCGGTGAGTTAAAACTCACTTGTGACTGTAGTGTTTTAGAAGAAGTGTCTCAATCTTTCGTGCACCACTAAATTTTTTAACTATTTCCCCTGAAACTCCCTTATTTTTTGGGGTCATCTTATCAATCGAATAGCGTCCTAAATCTAAATTATACTTCAGAATTTTAGGGGCCGACCTATGTACCGGATAGACTTGTACACCGGCATATATGGTATATATATATATGCATAGAGGCACATGGCTTAGTGGTTAGAGCATTGGTCATGCAATCGAAAGGTTGTGAGTTCAATTCTCAGACCGGGTGATGTGTTGGTTCCTTGAGCAAGACACTTTATTTCACATTGCTCCAGTTTACTCAACTGTAGAAATGAGATGATAGGGACTGGGATCCCTATCATTCCACTGCAAAGTGGTCGTGGAGGTGCCACGGCAAAAAAAGCACCCAGCACTCACTGTAAATGAGGTTGGTGACAGGAAGGGCATACAGCTGTAGAAATCAAGCCAGAATCAGTTCCCGTCCCACCCTTGCAAGCAGGGAAAAGTGGACGTAAAATGAAATGATGAAAGAGAGATAGAGAGAAAGAGAGGGAGTGAGAGAGATACATTAAAACAATAACAGAAGGTCTGACTGGAGAATTTACTTTAGAATTCCTTCACGGAAATGTCTTATTTATCTGTAACACAAACTTCAAAAAACAAGACAACCACTTAATAACCGATAGATCAAGTGAGCCCTCCAGATAGATAGATTTCATTGTTACCAGAAGACAGGGTGACTGTTATGAACACAATGTCCCTCCCTAGTGAAGAATGCACCTCCCAAAATACCTTAGAAGACAACCTGGAAGAAAAGAGAAGAGATCAAAATCAAAAGGTCTTAAAGTCAATTTGGTAAAGACTAAAGTTCTAGTAAGTAGAAAGGAAAACTCGGCCCAGATCTCTTCAGGTAAACTGTCCTGCTCAGTGTGCAGAAAAGGAGTAGGTAGAAATTCCCATCCTATGTCCCATATAGAAATGATAGGTACACAAAAGATGTTGTGGGATCTCAGGGAGGCTAACAAAGAACGTAGCTTCTATATGTGGCCAATGAACAGGAGCAGTAAATAACAACAACTCTCAGGTTACAATCTCCTTCAAATACCCAGAAGTCTCTGTAGAGGTGGTAGATAGTTTCTGTTACCTGGGTGACCAAATCAGCAGTGGAGTAGGGTGGTCCAAAAACTCAGTAAGCAGAGTGAGATTAGATTGGAGAAAGTGCAGGGATCTACTACTACTGCTAACTACAAAACATTTTTCCATCAAAATGAAGGGCAGACTGTGTGACGCAGGTATACAAACAACAATGTTGCACAGCAGCGAGACCTGGGCACTGAGTGTAGAAGATCTGTAAAGATTGGAAAGAAATGAAGCCTCCATGCTTCAATGGATGTGTCATAGTAATATATGCAAATGGCAAAACATAAATGTACTGTGAGAGAAATTAGGCATAAGAGGGATTAGATGCAGTGTGCGGGAGAGGGATTGTTTTGGTATAGATATGTGATGTGTATGAAGGGTGACAGCTGTATAAAAAGGTGCCAAACGCACAAAGTTGACAGAAACCGTGGAGTGGGCAGGTCTAGGAAGACTTGGGATGAGGTAAGGAAAGCTGATTTTGCACAATTACACCTAGCTAAGGCAATGACACAGGAGGGTGACCTCTGGCGCTATGCACAATTATAGAGGACCTGCCCTCATAAATCCACGAGCTGAGGCATATATCTAGTATGTAACACCTTCCCAAACACCTTCACCCCTATAACTACATCCACAATCATCCCTCCCAAACACCTTCACCCCTATAACTACATCCACAATCCACCAGACATTTTCCCTACCAACACCCCACACAAGTTCCCAAACCTCACCATAAAGTGGTCCCGCTGCAGCCATGACAAACGTGTCCAGTCCACACTGTACAGTGGTCTTGTAGGTGTCCTGCCAAAAATCAATATTGGGCCTTAAAACCTTGAGTCCCTTTTGTTCTGTGTATGAACATAAATAATTGTTTCTACTTTTGGCACAAGGCCAGCAATTATCCAGTGCATTACTGGTACTTTATTTTATCGACCCCGTAAGGATGAAAGGCAAAGTTAACCTTGGCGGGATTTGAACTCAGATCATACAGGGAGGTAACTATGCTTCAAAGCATGGCGTCCGACCCTCTACCGATATTGCCAATCCACCGCCTGAACATAAATAAATAATGTAATATATATATATATATGTATGTGTGTGTGTATCTATTTGTATATTTAACTATATTTTTTGTAATCACAGGACTGATCCACTGCAGAATTCCGCTAGAGGAAACAGTGAGGGGTAAGTTTTAGTTTTACACACTATCTAACCATTATTCTATCTGTTCCTTCCCGTCTCTCTCTCTCTTTATATATATATATATTTATATATACTAAGGTGTATTATTGGTTGTGTAAAACGGTCCAATAAATTTTTGTTAGCAATATTAAGTTCTCCACGCTTTTGTATATCTCCAATTCCATTCAAGGGAACAGCTAGATGATGTAAAACGGAGTATTTGTATCAAAATGAAAATCCGAAGGCAAGGTAAAATTTCCAATCATTTTAATCACGTCGTGATTAAAATGATTGGAAATCTTACCTTCCTTCGGATTTTCATTTTGATATATATATATATATATATATATATATATGTATATATATGACTCTGTCTCTTATAAACCACGTTGGCTATTATGACACTCTCTCCAACATAGAGAGCTATGTTGGCTATTATGACTCTCTCTCTCCCTCTCTATGTTGGCTATAATGACTCTCTCTCTCTATTTATGTTGGCTATTATGTCTCTCTCTGTTCAAGGTTTATGAAGTTAGATGAACATCTTCAAAGTCCTCCCATATTCGCCTTGTCTAATATGCGTTCTTGTACCTGATTATTTCCCCCAAATCTCCTGGGATGTTATAAACCATGATGGCTACCTATCTCACAATTTCTCTCCTGCCCACCCCCTCATACCACCATAGTCTATTCGACCAATCAAACCTCAGAAACATGTCCCTCACCCATTACCAACCCCAACAAACTCTGCCATTACTACTACTTCTACTTTTCTTCTAGCCCTTACCAGCCCCAACAAACCCTGACATTATTACTACTATTGTCCTTCTAGCTATGGGCTGAGGATAAATGGGGCTACCCCAAATTAATAAATGAATATGAATCCGCGAGTTACCAAGCACCCATGCAAAGCTTTAATTCAGAGACAGGAAGCATACACACCCCACTGCAAAAATTCACCCTTTCCCACGAGTGGTGGCAAATGCCCAAAACTCCGAGTTGGAACCATCAATGTAAGCACAATGAAAGGAAGAGCAGGAGAAATTGTAGAGATGCTAGAGCGAAAGAAAATTGATGTATGCTGTGTGCAAGAGACTAGATGGAGAGCAGAGTCCGCTGGAGTCCTTGCAGGCAGAAGTCAGTGCTACCAATTTGTCTGGGTAGCAAATGACAACAGGATGGGAGGTGTAGCTATCCTATTAGCTGACAAATGGGTAGATAAGGTAATCTCAGTGAACAGGGTGAATGCAAGAATAATGAAACTTGGACTAGTCCTGAATAAAACAATTGCCACAATAATATCAGCTTACGCACCCCAATTGGGGTTGCCAGCTGACTATAGCGGGGAATTTAGTTTAGAGGTCGGTGTCCACCAGGGCTCTGTTCTTAGCCCACTCCTGTTCGTTAAAGTATTGCAAGCAATAATGGAGGTGATTATGACCGGATGCCCATGGGAACTCCTATATGTGGATCATCTCACACTTATAGCCGAATCTTTGGTGCAACTATACTTGCTCAGTATGTAGGAAAGGAGTAGGCTGGCTGCAAAAGGTTTTCTACTCAAAATGAAAAGCAGACTGTATGATGTGGGTATACGAATAGCAATGTTACATAGTAGTGAAACCTGGGCACTGTCTGTGGAAGACTTGCATAGATTAGAAAGAAACGAAGCCTGCATGCTCCGATGGATGTGTAATAGTAATATACGCGAACGTCAAAGCATAAATGAATTGAGAGAGTGACTGAGCATAAGAGGAATGAGATGCTGTGTGCAGGAGAGGAGGTTGCATTGGACATGTGATGCGTATGAAGGATGACAGCTGTATAAAAAGGTGTAGAGCAGTAGAAGTCGATGGAAGCCGTAGAGTGGGGAGACCCAAGAAGAGCTGGGATGAGGTGATAAAAGCCGACCTTACCCAGTTGCACCTCTCAAAGGCGATGACACAGGACCGTCACCTCTGGCATCAAGCAGTAATACAGAAGACCCGACTCCCCAGGGCTACACGCGGAAGCTGAAGCGTATGCTCCCACCCTCTCCGACTGTAAAGTGGACATATAGGCGCCACAGACAAAAAGCACCCAGGACTCACTGTAAATGAGGTTGGTGTTAGGAAGGGCATCCAGCTGTAGGAATGAAGCCAGAATCAGTTCCCGTATGAGCAAGACAAGGTCAGCTGAACAGACACTGCCCACAACAGGACAACCCGTCTAACCCATGCTAGCGTGGAAGAATGGACGTAAAACAGTGATGAAGATGATATATCATATATGCCAGTGTACAAGTTGACATTTGGAGCCTAAAAATATCTCTCCAAAACCAGGGGTCGACTTGTCTGCTGAATATAGTATGTTACCTTTACCACTGAGGGGTAAACAGTGAAACTGCCTGCCTAACACTTGTTGTACACCACTTACCATAACTCTAACAACCCACCACATTTATTTCTACTGAATCTCATATTTGTTAAGTTTAACGTAGAGATTATAGTAATATCAATGTCTTGCTGTAGCTTATAGGGTAGGTTACTGTTGGGTAGGTTACTGTAGCGTAGGTTACCATAGGGCAGGTTACTGTAGGGTAGGTTACTATAGGGTAGGTTACCATAGGGTAGGTTACTGTAGGGTAGGTTACTGTAGGGTAGGTTACCATAGGGTAGGTTACTGTAGGGTAGGATACTGTAGGGTAGGATACTGTCTGGTAGGTTACCATAGGGTAGGTTACTGTAGGGTAGGTTACCATAGGGTAGGTTACTGTAGGGTAGGTTACTGTAGGGTAGGTTACCATAGGGTAGGTTACTGTAGGTTAGGTTACTATAGGGTATGTTACCATAGCGTAGGTAAACTATAGGGTAGGTTACCATAGGGTAGGTTACTATAGAGTAGGTTATTATAGGGTAGGTTACCATAAGGCAGGTTATTATAGGGTAGGTTACCATAGGGTAGATTACTATAGGGTAGGTTACCATAGGGTAGGTTACCATAGGGTAGGTTACCTCAGGGTAGGTTACTATAGGGTAGGTTACCATGGGGTAGGTTACCATAGGCTATATTATCATATGGTAGGTTACCATACGGTAGGTTACTGTAGGGTAGGTTACCATAGGGTAGGTTACTGTAGGATAGGTTACCATAGGGTAGGTTACGGTAGGGTAGGTTACCATAGTGTAGATTACCTTAAATTAGGCTACCATAGGGTAGGTTACTATAGGTTGTTACCATATGGTTGGTTACCATAGGATAGGTTACTGTAGATTAGGTCACCATAGGGTAGGTTACTATAGGTTGTTACCATAGGGTAGGTTACTGTAGATTAGGTCACCATAGGGTAGGTTACTATAGGTTGTTACCATAGGGTAGGTTACTATAGGGTGTTACCATAGGGTAGGTTACTGTAGGGTAGGTTACTGTAGGGTAAGTTACCATAGGGTAGGTTACCATAAAGTAGGTTACTGTAGGGTAGCTTACTATAACATAGGTTACCATCGGGTAGGTTACTATAACATAGGTTACCATAGGGTAGGTTACTATAACATAGGTTACCATAGTGTAGGTTACCATAGGGTGGCTTACCATGGGTTAGGTTACTATAGGGTTGGTTGCCATAGAGTAGGTTACCATGGGATAGGTTGCCATAGGGTATGTTACCATACCATAGGGCTGGTTACCATAGGGTAGATTACTATAAGTAGGTTACCATAGGTTTGTTAAGGTTAGGCTACGCTGGTTTACTCGGTGAGTTAAAACCCACTTGTGACTGTAGTGTTTTAGAAGAAGTGTCTTAATCTTTAGTGCGCCACTAAATTTTTTTAACTATTTCCCCTGAAACTGCCTTATTTTTTGGGTGTCGTATAGGACTATCTGGCATGTTTTCTATGGCTGGATGCCCTTCCTAACACCAACCACGTTTACAGTGTGGGGACTGGGAGGTTTTTACCATGTTAACTACACGGCCAATTTACAGCGTGGACTGTGTTTTATTGTCATGACACCTACACAACCTCATTTATTTAGAACTGTATGTTGTGTCACCAACATAACTTTACAGAGATGGGGGTGGGGGTAGGGGTAGTGGGATGGGGGCGTATATTTGGTTAAGAGGTGCCTACTGACTGTAGGTTTCGTTTTGTACTTAGGCAAGGCGGGTCTTCTGTATTACTGCGTAGCGCCAAAGAGCTCGGTCCAGTGACATTGTCTTAGAGAGGTGTAAGTGTGTAAGGTCGGAATTTATCAAATCGTCCCAGGTTTTTCTGGGTCTGCCTACTCCGTAACTTCCGTCAATTTTGATCACCCTGCACTTTTTGATACAGCTGTCGTCTTACATGCGCATCGCGTGACCATACCAACGTAGTCTTCTCTCGAGTAAACAGCATCTGATCCCTCTTATTCCTAATTTCTCACTTAGTTCATTTATGCTTTGCCGTTCACGTATATTACTATTACACATCCAGCGGCGTATTCATGCTTCGTTCCTCTCCAGTCTGAAACAAACTTCAAAAAATGAGACAACCACTTAATAACCTATAGATCAAGTGAGCCCACCAGCCAGATAGATTTCATTGTTACCAGAAGACAGAGTGACTGTTATAAACACAAAGTCCCTCCCTAGTGAAGAATGCACCTCCCAACATACCTTAGGAGACAACCTGGAAGAAAAGAGTATAGATCAAAATCAAAAGGTCTTAAAGTCAATTTGGTAAAGACTAAAGTTCTAGTAAGTAGAAAGGAAAGCTGGGCCCAGATCTCTTCAGGTAAACTGTCCTGCTCAGTGATATATGCAAATGGCAATATATGTAAATGGCAAAACATAAATGTACTGGGAGAGAAATTAGGCATAAGAGGGATTAGATGCAGTGTGCAGGAGAGGGATTGTTTTGGTACAGACATGTGATGTGTATGAAGGGTGACATCAATATAAAAAGGTGCATAACGCACAAAGTTTACAGAAGCCGTGTAGTGGGCAGGTCTAGGAAGACTTAGGATGAGGTAAGGAAAGCTGACTTTGTACAATTACACCTAGCTAAGGCAATGACACAGGATGGTGACCTCTGGCGCTATACACAATTATAGAGGACCTGCCCTCATAAATCCACGAGCTGAGGCATATATCTAGTATGTAACACCTTCCCCACCATCATCCCTCCCAAACACCTTAATTGATGTTATCATCCCACCCCTATAACTACATCCACAATCCACCACCAACACCCCACACAAGTTCTCAACCCTCACCATAAAGTGGTCCCACTGCAGCCATGACAAAGATGTCCAGTCCACACTGTACAGTGTTCATGTAGGTGTCCCTACAAAAAGCACCCAGCTCACTGTGTAAATGTGGTTGGCATTAGAAAGGACTTGCAACCATAAAAACCAAGCTAAAGTCAGTTACATGTGAGTGAAACATGGTCCTCTGACCTGATCTCCCACAATGGGACAACCCAGCCAACACATTGCCATTTCTTAAGTGCCTTTCCAGAGATCAAGGTAACTGGCACACACAAGTCAGTCAGAGAATACCTTCTTTATTTAAGGCTTTTAACATCTGAAGCCAGATTTCATCTTCCCCAGCAGTTTTACTACATTTGAGCACTTTAACTGTTCTCGTGACCTCAGCCTCTGAGAGATTAGTCACCACTCCCAGATACACCTCATCTACATCCAAAGATGCTGTTGTGATCGGGTTTAGGAGGTCAGCAGCATATTCTCCCACCTTGTGAGGATGCACCTCTCTGAACACAGGAGTACCCCAGATTCATACTTGATAGCAGGTGTGGAGGAGGGCTTCATATTACGAAGTCGGTGGATGATCTGCCAAAACATTTTATGTGCATATGTATATATATATATATATATCATCATCATCGTTTAATGTTCATCTTCTACGCTAGCATGGGTTTGGATGCGAATTTTCCCACTTGAGGCAAGATTGGTTATCTTGCTCGTATAGGACTGTCTGGCAGGTTTTCTACGGCTGGATGCCCTTCCTAACACCAACCACATTTACAGTGTGGGTCTGGGAGGTTTTTACTGTGTTACCTACACGGCCACATTACAGCCTGGACCGTGTTTTTTTTTTGTCGTGACACCTACACGACCTCATTATTTCGGGCTGGATGTTGTGGTACCAACATAACTTTACATCGAGAGGGGTGGTGTGGATGGGGTGGGGGTAGTTGGACGGGGGTGTATTTTGGTAAGAGGTGCCTACTGAGTGTAGGTTTCGCTTTGCACTTAGGCAAGGCAGGTCTTCTGTATTACTGCGTAGCGCCAAAGATCTCGGTCCAGTGACATTGTCTTGGAGAGGTGTAAGTGTGTGAGATCGGAATTTATCAATTCGTCCCAGGGTTTTCTGAGTCTGCCTACTCTGTGGCTACCATCTATTTTGATCGCCCTGCACTATTTATACAACTGTCGTCTTTCATGCGCATCACGTGACCATACCAACATAGTCTTCTCTCGAGTAAACAGCATCTGATCCCTCTTATTCCTAATTTCTCACTTAGTTCATTTATGCTTTGCCGTTCACGTATATTACTATTACACATCCAGCGGAGCATGCAAACTTCGTTCCTCTCCAGTCTGCGTAGATCCTCTGCACACAATGCCCAGGTCTCACTGCCATGTAACATTGCTGTTCGTATGCAGGCATCATACAGCCTGCCTTTCATTTTTAGAGAGAACCCTTTAGCGGCCAATAGTGCTATAAGCTCTCTGAACTTTTTCATTCCAGTTCTGACTCTAGCTACTGTACTTTCAGAGCACCCTCCACCACTGCTGATTTTGTCACCCAGGTAACGGAACGTGTCCACTATTTCTATAGAACCATCTGTGCAATGGAATGAGCTAGTATTTTGTGGGCACTTGCTGCAACTTATTGCATCTGAGCACCGGCCACATATAAAATCTATATTCTGAGTTAGCTTACCTGTGATCCCACTACATGTTTTATGCACCCACACTTTGCATTTGGGACATAAAAGGGAGTTTCTGCCTACTCCTTTCCTGAGCATGGCCATTTCCCAGATGGGACCAGTGCCCTATTTTCCCTCCTACATACTAGAACTTTAGTCTTAGACAGGTTAATTTTAAGGCCTTTTGATACTAGGCCATGCTTCCATGTTTCAAATTTCTTCTCTAGTTCAGCCATTGATTCAGCTATAAGCGTTAGATCATATGCGTATAGGAGTTCCCATGGGCAGCCGGTCTTGAACTCCTCTGTTATAGCCTGAAGGGCAATAATAAATAGGACGGGGCTAAGGACAAAGCGCTGATGAACACCAACTTTTACGCTAAACTCTTCACTATATTCGTTGTTAATTCTAACCTTGCTGACTGTTTCTTTATACATGGCTTGTATAGCTCTCACAAGCCATTCATCAACACCTAGTTTTCTGAGAGCCCACCAGATAATGGGGCGTGGGACTCTGTTAAAGGCATTCTCCAAGTCAAAAAAAGCTAAGTAAAGGGGTTTACTTTTAGCTAGGTACTTCTCCTGTAGTTGTCATACAATGAAAAGAGCGTCTGTGATACTTTTACCTGACACAAACCCAAACTGCATTTCATCTAGATCAATTCTCTCTCTGATTAGTTGCGCTATTACTTTTTCTGTGACGCTCATGAACTGGTCAATTAATTTAATGCCTCTATAGTTTCCCCTATCTAGGGCATCTCCTTTACCCTTGTAGCAGTTAATGATGATGATATATATATATAAAAGAAAAAGGATTTCGCTTCAAGCATATCTTTATACAATATGTATAAATATTTCGTATCTCCAAAGAAATACGGTTTTAGGAAGCCTTAGCTCTGCAAACCCTGGGACGCTAACGTCCTCTGGTGATGTCCAGCAGAAGCAAGGGGGACAACCGTCTATGCATTTCAGGCTTAACTGACCATCGTCAGGACAGTCCCGCCCACTGCTTGTGACTGCTGGCCAGTTAAGTATGAAATGCATAGACGGTTGTCCCCCTTGCTTCTGCTGGACATCACCAGAGGCCTTGAAACCCTAAGTCCCTTTTGTTCTGTGTATGAACAGAAATAAATAATGTAATATATATATATGTATGTGTGTGTATCTATTTATATATTTAACTATATTTTTCTCATTACAGGATACGCTTCACAAATATAAAGAAGAAATTGATGTAAGTGTTACCTTAACATACTGTCTAACCATTGTTTAATCTGCTCCTTCCTCTACCTCTCCCTTTATACACACACACACACACATATACCCCTATATATATATGTATACACACACAAATATATACACATATATACATATATATATACACATATATATACATATATACAAGCGAGACACGGCCTGCTGACCAATCTCGCCTTAAGTGGGACAAAACCGTCCAACCCATGCTAGCATGGAAGATGGACTTTAAATGATGATGATATATACACACTGACACATATATATATACATATATATATACACATATATATACGCATATATTTATATATATATATGAGTTCAAGTCCGCCGAGGTTAACTTTGCCTTTCATCTTTACGAGGTCGATAAAATAAAGTACCAGTGGTGCACTGGGGTAATCGCTGGCCTTGTGCCAAAAGTAGAAACTATAATTATATATATATAACCAAAGATTAATATGGTTCGTTGATTACTCAACGAATACAGTTTTACAATAGATTAGAAGCACTCAACAGTGAAAGTTTTCCTGGACTTTTTAATATTAACAAATGAAAAATATTCTCATAATCAAAATATATACTTTATTATATACATTTCAAAGGTATATGACATACCTCTACGGTCTTGATTATTCAATTCCAGTATTGCAGTCACTGCCAATACTGGAATTGAAGAATCAAGACGGTAGCGCTATGTCATAATCATATATTTTGTCTGATGAGGACATACTGAAAAAACAACAATATATATAATATAGTATATATTTTGATTATGCGAATATTTTTCATTTGTTAACATTTTGAATAATATATATAAATATATATATATATATATATATATATATATAAACATATATATATATATATATATATATATATATATATGTATGTATATGTATGTATAGGTAAAATGAATAATGAAAGAGTTGCAAGCCTTTAAAACATATCTTTATAAAGCTCTTACATATGTTATATATATATATATATATATATATATATATACAATATTAAATAAATGGAAAACTATATTTATAAAACCATATCTATTTCATTATATATATTTCGGGGATATCATATTAACAATATGCTATGCCTTCATCAGACAAAATACAATATAAACAGTTTTATAGATAAATATATTCGATATACCGTAATAAACATCGACTTCATTTGAAGAGGTTTACGCAAATGAAGTCGATGTTTATTACGGTATGTCGAATATATTTATCTATAAAACTGTTTATATTGTATTTTGTCTGATGAAGGCATAGCATATTGTTAATATGATATCCCCGAAATATATATAATGAAATAGATATGGTTTTATAAATATAGTTTTCCATTTATTTAATATTGTAAATATACTCCAAATATTTGTCGAGTGCTTTTATATCAGTTATAAATATTTACTAGTTGTAACCCAACAATTTTAAATATAACTTTACATATATATATATATATATATATATATATATAGGAACCAGTAAGACCCCTTACTGGTTCCTATTACCCACTCTACTACCTCAAGTATTGAGTACTTTGGTGCGTTATGGTCCACCTGGTTCCTTACCACATTTCCTTCGTTATATATATATATATATATCATCATCATTTTATGTCCGCTTTTCCCTGCTTGCAAGGGTTGGGCTCTCACCACCACTGGCCATGTTTTTCGTGGTCTTCCTTTTACTGGGATTTTTTAGCACCTCTTTACCCAGCGGTCATCCTCGATGCACATCACTTGTCCATACCATCTGTGTTCTCTCCTGCACACCACAACTCATCCCCAGTTTCTCTCTCAACTCATCTATGGTCTTGTCGTTCACGCATATTGACACACACACACACATATATATATATATTAATTCTATTGACTGATTAATAGCTCTTGTTAATTTTAAAACCATTCTGTTGAGAGCTTAATTCGTTTTGTGATATTTTGCAATTTTGCAATAACACACATACTGAATTCATCCGCCAAAACTAAGGGCTGCCCCCCCCCCCCTCTATCAAGCCCCACGTGGGTTTTGATAACGGTCAGTCCTTGGCTTGGCACTGAACTAAAAGCCTGTTGCAAAAGTGACTTCCTTGTTCGATCATCATACCAAAAGCTTAACATTATTTGTCTAAGTAGACAGTACTTGATTTAGGAGTTGCAGAAACCCAATACTGGATATTACCAACCTTCCAGGGGTCCGGGTATAATTTTCCATCATATTTTATTTGTTTAATAATAATAATGAAATTATTGTGTAAAGTGCTCAGGTGCACTACAACTCGTCAATATAGTACATAGAATAATACACAAATGTCAGGGAAGTACATGTATGTATGTGTTAGCTGTTCTGTTGGCGGATCTCGGGAAGCATGGAGGCCTTAAAGGATGCAGTGTCTCGACAGCTAACAACCGATGCAGGTAGTTTCTTCCATGCTTCAGCAACTATGAGCGTGAAAAAATGTTTCCGAAAGTCATGGGAACTGTGCTGTTTTCTTACTTTGTGGGCATGTCCACGTGTGTTAGACACATGGAAATCGAAAAGGAACTCAGGGTTGTTGTTGGCAACATGGTTAACAATTTTGTGGGTGTTTACTAACTCAGTTGCCAGGCGTCGGAGCTTCAATGAATCCATACCCAGGGAAGCAAGGCGCTCAGAGTATGATAGATGCCTGATGGAGGGTATTCGCTTGGTTGCACGTCTCTGAACAGTTTCCAGGCGGTCAATGTCCTGAGCAAGATAGGGGTTCCAGACTGGTGATGCAAATTCTAAGTGTGGTCGCACCATAACTGTATACAGCCTTAAATAGATATCTGGAGAGCGGCTGACAAAGGTCTTGCTGAGTGATGCTAAGACACCCTCGGCCCTCTTGACAATTTTAGAGACGTGCCTCATCCAACGCAAATCGCTGCTGACCGTAATGCCCAGGTCACGTTCACAGGAAGACTTCTTGATATTAGTGCTGTGGAGGGAGTATGTGGCCGCTGGGTTTTTACTCCCAAAATGCATGGTGGTGCACTTGTCCACAGCTAGCTTGAGTTGCCAGTCTGATATCCATTGTTGCATTGTGTCCAGGTCAGACTGCAAGTAAGATCTATAGTGTTCAGGATCTGTCCTTTTTATCTCAAGGTACAGCTTGATGTCGTCTGCGTACTTTAGCACTGTGGCATTCCTTAAGTTGGCATCTATATCATTAATATATGCCACAAACAAAAGGGGGCCAAGAACAGATCCCTGTGGTACACCAGATGACATCTCATATGGTGAGGAATGCTGTCCCAGAACCGTGACTACCTCTCTTCGACTGAGAATGAAGGACTTCAACCAGTTAAAAAGATCATCCTTCACACCCATTGCAGAGAGTTTTGCCATAAGCCTTTTGTGTGGCACAGAATTGAAGGCCTTCGCAAAGTCAAGGTAAACAACATCCACCCATGAGCCGCCATCAGTGATCCGGGTGATGTCCTCAAGAAACTCTATAAGTTGATCACAGCAGCTGGAGTTGGGGATAAATCCAAATTGCGAGGGCCGGATAAGACTGTGAAAGCTCCAGAAGTTCCAAAGTGTTTCTCTGACACAGGATTCCATCAGTTTGGCGATGCAACTAGTAAGACTGACTGGACGATAGTTCACAGGTGATGTGCGGTCACCCTTTTTGAACAGAGGAATGACACTGGCAGTTTTCCACTGTTCTGGAGTAGCACTGTTGTTCAGACAGAATTGGAAGAAGCGTGATAACTGGTGTAGAAGGAAGTACCCACCACGTTTAAGAAGCAGGTACGTAACACCATCAAGACCAGGAGAGACATGGTTGCGTTTATTTTTTAGTTGACGTCGCAGCATTGCAGGTGTAAATTCCATGGTTGTAATAGAGTTCGGTGTCATAGGTGGTGGAGATGGTACACTCTGGTCTTCAATAGTGAAAATGCCTGCATAGCATTCAGCAATGAGCTCTGCGCATTCCTTGGCGTCGTCAGTAACCTGGCTTGTGTGGGGATTGCGAAGAGGACCAACTGGAGAGTGAGGCCTCTGCTTTGAGTGAACATACTTCCAGAACACCTTACTGTCAGGGCTGGTTGCTATGCGCTGCTCAAATTGAAGCACTGCCTTTTTTGTCACCTGTTTGAGGTGGTTGGACGATCTATTTCGCCTCTTCCTATTAATGTCTGATTTGTGAAATTTGTACTCACGTTCAGCATTACGCCGTTCTTTTCTGGCAAGACGGACTGCTGCAGTCTCCCAAATTGCGCTTTTGGGATGTTTTTTCCGCTTATGTGGCACCGATGCTGCACATGCTGTCCATATTGAGCTCAGGATGTTCTGGAGTACAGTGTCGACATCTCCAGAGTCGTAGAACTCAAGCCAGTTTGGCCGTTGCAACTCGGTGCAGTAACAGTTCCAGTCTGCTTTATTCCAGTCAAAGTGAGCAGTTTGGAGATGGTTGTGGTTCTTGTTACTGCCCATGAGGGATAGATTGGCAATGATCATAGCATGATCAGAGTCACCTAAAGGTTCCTCAGCAGTAACACTAATGACCGTTTCAGGAGTAGTGGTGAAGAGCAGGTCCAAAGTGTTGTCACCTCTTGTTGGGGAGGTGACCACCTGGGACAAACTCGAGTCCAGCACCAGCTCAAGGAAGTCATTTGCACTTGGCAGCCAACGAAAGGTCTCCCACTCAATCTCAGGGTGATTGAAGTCATCTGCAATGAAAACATAAGTGGCTGTCTTCCTGGCAGCAGCTCTGAAGATATCACAAAGTTGAGTGTCCTGATGGTAATTTGGGGGACGGTAAACGACTCCAAGTAGCAGTGTTGACATGGTCATACGTATATCGCAGAAAAAAACTTCCTGCTGTGATTGGTTCAAATCAGCACAAGGAATTGCCGACAGATTTGACCGAACGTAGACCATTACACCACCACCATGATTAATACGGTCTTTACGAAACAGGCTGTAGCCAGTCATGCTGAAAACCCCATCACAGAGTAAGGGATGTGCCCAAGTTTCCGTGACTGTAATGAAGTCCGAGTTGATACTTTTGACGTAGGAGTCAAAAAGATGAATCTTATTGCATAGACTACGTGCATTCAAGGACAACAATTTGTACTTTGATTCCAGTCTATGATTATGTGCAGGGGATGGCAGGTTGTTCTGATTTAGTTTCCCAGAGTTTTTTCAGTTTCTTTATTGTCAGTTGTTGTGGGTACAGTGTTTTCAGACCAGCTGGTGTCTCTTTTCCATGATTCGCCGGTATTCTCACACAAAATAGTGTGGTTTCTTTTCACGTGTGTGTATATGCATATGGTATATATCTGTATATAAATCTGTGTGTATATTGTTGTTTATATGTTTTGTGGAGTACTTACTGCGATCCTTAAGGGATGTAGTGATTTGTTTTGTTTTTTTTCCTTTTTTCCCCGTCCATGTCCACACGTGGTTTGTTGGCGAAAATCAAGTCAAATTATATATACTTCGTTAAGATAATTCTATCTTGAAACTGGTACTAGTTGTCAGGGAACAGTCAAAGTAATTGTAATAATGAATATTGTAATCCATCTGACATGTGTTTAAAGGGCAGTTTTTGGTGAAAATATTATATTTTGTTTGGTCAAGACGTGGTCAAGCGAACTTCCTTGTTGCCATTTTGGCTGGCTAGACCCGAATTACTTGGTCGTTTCTATGGCTGTGCGGATAATGGTTTAACCATCATCTCAGTGTGTTTGGCCTTTTAACTTATGTTGTTGCTCTAGTTCACTAGCTTCTATGGAGCGCTTGCCACACATCTCGGAAGTTGTTTTTCGCTAATTTCCAATAGCAGAAATGTGATTCTCGCTAATTTATATATATATATATATATATACACGTATAAGGGATAACAAAATATCGTTATAGGTAATCCAGGTAGAGGTTGTGAATACTCTGTATTGTGATTAGTCTTAGTCTACGGCGTTGATTGACTCAACAAGAGGTTTCCGTAGGTGGCAAGTATTTGAGTTCTCTTGAATTCCTATGTAAGTTTATCTTGGAGTAATAATATTGAAAGTGTGAAGAATAACATCGTCAACAGTACAAAAACAGGTTTTTATTTACAGTATTAACAATTGTTTCACTGATTAAGTTGTCTAAAAATTGCTGAAAACTTGAAGCTGTGCCACTCAATCTACTATATATATTGGAAGTGGTCGGACGTTGTATATTTAAGTAAATAAGTAGGTGTAGTCGGATAAACGTCGAAACGGTTTGGTGGAATGCAGCAATTATACAGTTATGCAGAATGACCCGAGGAGGCGTTGGGTTGACTTTCAAGCTACAAGCTTCCATGGTTACGGAGAAAATCGATGAAACAGGAATTTCCCATTCAAATTGAACTGAGAGTAATCTGTGAACGCAGAAGTAAATATTTCGAGAAACGTTGCAACCGAACGAAAACAGGAAGGCGATATTTTGGTTCGTGAAGACGTTCACTGGCAATGAACAGAAAAAAAGCGAGGATAATACGTCGTTATGTGGACCGAGAAGAACAATTTCATGCAGAGACAAGACCAAGTTTATGGTATAAATGGAGTCGTTAGACTAATATTCTATTTAAAATAACAGAATGATTTCCAGCCTCGGAGTTTAAGAATGATGTAAATAAAATTGTAAACCAAAATGGCAGAGGTTATTAAAATAGTAAAAGTAAATAGTGAAGATTTAGGCCAGTACATACATATGCTCCGACGGACATACACATACATACGCACACACAAATACATACACACCCACAAACACACACACGCACGCATACGTATGTATAAACCTTATGCATTTCTACAGTATTTTCACCAAACTTAAGACATAGGTTACTTATGTACTCCGGATGGTCATGGGCACTTTCATTTTTCCAGATATTGATTATAGGGCCTCCCGGCAGATAACCCCCTTTAACCACTTCCTTGGAGTCAACTGAAGCACTGCAGTGCAATGCAACAAAACGTTCTGGAGTTCGCAACTGATTTTCACAAAACCTGACACATGGGCTACGTTTGTTCTACAGACGAACGTGAACTCTCAGAATTGGCACATATTGAGTAGGGGACCACTGGGGGCAGAAACCCCCTTTTGGAAAAAGCCGATGATTTTGTAAAAGAATAGTTTTCGAAGCAGCACTGAAGTATTGACATAAATGTTATACACAACTGCTATTTGATACCCGAGCAAGTTTTAAATATGTTGTTAGCTTAACCAGATCATCAGAATATTTATATATTTATATATATATATATATATATATATATATATATATATATAAAGTTGGCATTCATCAAGGCTCTGTGCTTAGCCCCCTCTTATTTATTATTGCCCTTCAGGCTATAACAGAGGAGTTCAAGATCGACTGCCCATGGGAACTCCTATACACAGATGATCTAACGCTCATAGCTGAATCAATGGCTGAACTAGAGAAGAAATTCCAAACATGGAAGCATGGCCTAGAATCAAAAGGCCTTAAAGTTAACTTGTCAGACTAAAGTTCTAGTTTGTAGAAAGCAAAATAGGGCACATGTGCCCTCAGGGAAATGGCCATGCCCAGTGTGTAGGGAAGGAGTAGGCAGAAATTCCATTTTATGTCCCAAATGCAAAGTGTGGGTACATAAAAGATGTAGTGGGATCACAGGTAAACTATCTAAGAACGTAGACTTTATATGTGGCCAATGCTCAGGTGCAATAAGTAGCAAGTGTCCAAAGGATACTAGTTCCTTCTATTGCCCAGATGGTTCTACAGAACACCCTCCACCACTGCTGATTTCGTCACCCAGGTAACGGAAAGTGTCTACTATTTCTAAATAGTAGATACTTTCCGTTACCTGGGTGACTAAATCAGCAGTGGTGGAGGGTGTTCTGAAAGTACAGTATCCAGAGTCAGAACGGGATGGAAAAAGTTCAGAGAGCTTATACTGCTGTTGGCCACAAAAGGTTTCTCTCTAAAAATGAAAGGCAGATTGTATGATGCCTGTATACAAACAGCAATGCTACATGGCAGTGAGACATGGGCATTACGTGCAGAGGACCTGCGTAGACTGGAAAGGAACGAAGCATGCATGCTCTGTTGGATGTTTAATAGTAATATACGTGAACGTCAAAGCATAAATGAACTAAGTGAGAAATTAGGAATAAGAGAGATCAGATGCTGTTTACTTGAGAGAAGACTACGTTGGTATGGTCATGTGATGCGCATGAAAGATGACAGCTACATAAAAAAGTGCAGGGCGATCTAATTTGATGGTAGTTACGGAGTAGGTAGACCCAGAAAAACCTGGGATGATCTGATAAATTCCGACCTTACACACTTACATCTCTCTAAGACAATGTCTCTGGACCGAGATCTTTGGCGCTACGCAGTAATACAGAAGACCCGCCTTGCCTATGTACAAAGCGAAACCTACAGTCAGTAGGCACCTCTTAACCAAATATACACCCCAATCCACTACCCCTACCCTATCCTCCCACTCCCACCAACACCACCCCCTCTCTATAAAGTTGGTACCACAACATCCAGTCCAAATAAATGAGATAAATGAGATCGAGATTGTGTAGGTTTCACGAGAAAAAAACACACAGTCCACGCTGTAATGTTGCCGTGGAGGTAACACGGTAAAAAGTTTCCAGTTCCACACTGTAAATGTGGTTGGTGTTAGGAAGGGCATCCATGAGTCATTATGATAGATTACTAAATGAGGAGAATGCATGGGAAGAAGAGACCCTACCCCAAGTAGACCCTATAGAGGGACCAGCAGTACAAGTCAGCAGCAGCATAGTAAGTAAGGCAATCAAAGATATGAAGATGGGGAGGCAACCGGTCCATCGGGTATAGCTGCTGAGATGCTGAAGGCACAGCTGATTAGGGACCGGGTGAAAATAGACGAGATGCAATTTGGGTTTGTACCAGGAAGAGGCACCACCGATGCCCTCTTCCTTGTGAGGCAATTACAGGAAAAGTACCTAGCTAAAAGTAAGGCACTCTACTTGGCATTTGTCGACCTTGAGAAAGCCTTTGACAGAGTTCCACGTGCTGTAATCTGGTGGGCTCTTAGAAAACTAGGAGTAGATGAATGGCTTGTGAAAGCGGTACAAGCCATGTATAGGGGAGCAGTCAGCAAAGTTAGGATTAGCAATGAGTATAGCGAGAAATTTAGCGTACAGGTTGGGGTCCACCAGGGCTCTGTTCTTAGCCCTCTCCTGTTCATCATAGTCCTGCAGGCAATAACGGAGGAGTTTAAGACCGGATGCCCATGGGAACTCCTGTATGCTGATGACCTCGCACTTATAGCTGAATCTATGGTAGAATTAGAGAAGAAATTCCAAACTTGGAAGCAGGGACTAGAAAGAAAGGGTCTCAAAGTCAACATGACAAAGACTAAGGTCCATGTAAGTAGACGAGAAAACAGAACCCAGATCCCCTCAGGGAAATGGCCTTGCTCAGTATGTAGGAAAGGTGTAGGTAGGAACTCCATTCTCTGCCCCAAATGCAAACAATGGGTACACAAGAGATGTAGCGGGATCTCAGGAAGCTTAATTAAGAATGTAGGATTCACATGCAGCAGCTGTACTGAGACAGCAGGCAGCAAACAGCCACAGGAAACAAGTACCACCAATCTCTGGGAGGGCCCTGAAGAAACAGTAGACAGCTTCTGCTACCTAGGTGACCGAATTAGCAACGGGAGTGGGTGTTCAGAAAGTACAATAACTAGGGTAAGAACGGGATGGAAGAAGTTTAGGGAACTACTACCACTGCTAGCTGCAAAAGGCTTCTCCCTCAGAATGAAAGGCAGACTGTATGATGCTTGTATCTAAACAGCGATGTTGCATGGTAGTGAGACCTGGGCGCTGAAGGTGGAAGACTTACGTAGATTAGAGAGAAACGAAGCCGGCATGCTCCGATGGATGTGTAACAGTAATATACGCAAACGACAAAGCATATATGAATTGAGAGAGACTGAGCATAAGAGGAATCAAATGCTGTGTGCAGGAGAGGCGGTTGCGCTGGTATGGACATGTGATGCGTATGAAGGATTACAGCTGCATAAAAAGGTGCAGAGCACTAGAAGTTGATGGAAACCGCGGAGTGGGGAGCCCCAAGATGACCTGGGATGAGGTGATAAAAGCCGACCTTACCCAATTACACCTCTCAAAGACAATGACACACGACCGTGACTTCTGGCGTCACGCAGTAATACAGATGACCCGACCTCCCATGGGTACAAGCTGAAGCATATAGACAATATGCCCCCACACCGCAAGGTGGTCGTGGAGGTGCCACGGCAAAAAAGCACCCAGCCCACACTGTAAAGTGGATGTGTAGGCGCCACGAAAAAGCACCCAGCACTCACTGTAAATGAGGTTGGTGTTAAGAAGGGCATCCAGCTGTAGAAATCAAGCCAGATCAGTTCCTGTATGAGCAAGGCATGGTCAGCCGACCAGACACTGCCCACAACAGGACAACCCGTCTAACCCATGCTAGCGTGGAAGAACGGACATAAAACGGTGATGATGATGATCCAGCCGTAGAAAACCTGCCAGATAGTCCTATATGAGCGAGACACGGTCACCCGACCAACCTTGCCTCAAGTGGGACAACTCCCGTTTAACCCATGCTAGCGTGGAAAGTGGACGTTAAACGAGGATGATGATGATGATATGTATATTATTATTGTTATTATTATTATTATTGTTATTAATGTATATAAATATATATATATATATATATATATATATATATATAAATATTTTTTCTCGTGCATTGGCTATACTCGATAATGAGGGGGCAGCCATCATGTATGTATGTATGTATGTTGTCAGGTCACCAGTTGGTGCTACTGGTAACATGATTCCCAGTACAACCTGTCTCATGGTCGGGTCGTTGGCGACTAAACTGGCAACCCCACCAAGGTTTCTTGGTGAGGAGGGTGACTTTGGACATCCTGCAGGACTAAAAACAAAATCTGTCAAAGATTTAAAAACCTATTAGTTGATGCTTTTGATCGTAAGGAAGAGCAATTAGAGACATACAATATAGAAGAACAGTGGGAACTCCTGAAAGTTAATCTGTTGAAGGTGAATGATGAAATCTGTGGCTGGAGCAGGCCGTTAGGCAGGAGGAGAGTGACATGGTGGTGGAACAATAAGGTGGTGGAGTCCATCAAGGCCAAAAAGCAGGCTTGGAAAAAATGGCAGGATGGCGGTAGTACTATCGGGTAGCAAGGAGAGAAGCTAGACAACAAGTATACTTTACAAAGAGGGAAGCAGAGGATAGAAAGTTCAAGCATGTTCTACAATGCAAGTACCAAAGACGTGAGGTGTTCAGGATTGTGAGACAATGTGTCAAGGAGACATGTGTCCGTAATGACGATGGTATACTTGCCCTCACTGATACTGATAAGAAGGTAGCTTGGAAGTGTCACTACGAAATACTACTGAATGAGGAGAATGAATGGAATAAAGATAGTCTGCCCCACATTGATCCAACAGAAGGACCAGCTGTGCAAGTTAACGGAAGGTATAATAAGTAAGGCAATCAGAGATATGAAGACAGGCAAGGCAGCTGGGCCTTTGGGGATAGTTGCTGAAATGTTGAAGGTATCTGGAATGGTGGGACATACTATGGTCACCCGGATAGTAAACCAAGAAATACAGAATGTGGTCATACCAAATGACTGGCGTAGCAGCATCATCATCAACTGTTACAAGGGCAAAGGAGACGCCCTGGATAGAGGCAACTATAGAGACATTAAGTTAGTTGACCAGGTCATGAAGGTCACTGAAAGAGTTATTGCACAAATAATTAGATACCAAATTGATCTAGATGAAATGCAGTTTGGGTTTGTGCCAGGTAAAAGTACCATGGATGCTCTCTTCCTTGTACGGTAACTACAGAAGTACCTAGCAAAAAGTAAACCCCTCTACTTAGCTTTTGTTGACTTGGAGAAAGCCTTTGACATAGTCCCCTGCTCCATTATCTGGTGGGTCCTTAGAAAACTAGGAGTAGATCAATGACTAGTGAAAGCTATACAAGTCATGTATAAAGAAACAGTCAGCAAGGTTAGAATTAACAATGAACATAGGGAAGAATTTAGCGTAATAGTTGGTGTTCACCAAGGCTCCGTCCTTAGCCTCCTCCTCTTTATTATTGTCCTACAGGCTATAACTTCTATGTGCAGATGATCTAACTCTCATAGCTGAATCTATGGCTGAACTAGAGAAGTTCCAAACATGAAAGCATGGCCTAGAATCAAAAGGCCTTAGAGATAACTTGTTTAGGACTAAAGTTCTAGTATGTAGAAAGGAGAATAGGGCACAGGTGCCCTCTGCAAAATGGCCATGCTCAGTGTGTAAGAAGGGAATAGGTAGAAATTCCATTTTATGCGCCAAATGCAAACTATGGGTACATAAAAGATGTAGTGGGATCACAGGTAAGCTATCTAAGAATGTAGATTTTATATGTGGCCGATGCTCAGGTGCAGTAATTAGCAAGGGCCCACTGGATGCTATCTCCTACAACTGCCCAGATGGTTGTATAGAAATGGTAGTCACTTTCCGTTACCTGGGTGACAAAATTAACAGTGGTGGAGGGTGCTCTGAAAGTACAGTAGCCAGAGTTAGAACCGGATGGAAAAAGTTCAGAGAGCTAATACCGCTGTTGGCCACAAGGGGTTTTTCTTTAAAAAAGAAAGGCAGATTGTATAATGCATGTATACGAACAGCGATATTACATGGTAGTGAGACATGGGTGTTGTGTACTGAAGACCTGCATAGATTAGAAAGAAATGATGCTTGCATGTTCCAATGTGCGCAAAAGGTGGAGCATAAACGAATTGAGAGAGAGACTAAGCATAAGAGGTATCAAATGTGTGTGCAGCAGAGGAGATTGCGTTGGTGTGGCATGTGATGCATATGAAGGACGATAGCTGTATAAAAAGGTGCAGGGCAATGAAAATTGATGGAAGCTACGGAGTGGGTAGACCAAGAAAAACCTGGGACGAGGTGACAAAAACTGACCTTGCTCACCTACACCAAGACAATGTCAATGAATCAAGATCTTTGGCGCCATGCAGTAATACAGAAGACCCACTTTCCCTTGTATACGAACTTAAACCTACAGTCAGTAGGCACCTCTTAACCCAATATACACCCCAAACCACACATCCTACCCCATCCTTCCATTTCCGTCCTCTGTAATGTGGTTGTGTCGGTGACACAGCAAAAGGCACCCAGTCCACGCTGTAAAGTAGTCATGTAGGTGTCACGGTAAAAGGCTCCCAGTCCACACTGTAATGTGGTTGTGTCGGTGACACAGCAAAAGGCACCCAGTCCACGCTGTAAAGTGGTCATGTAGGTGTCATGGTAAAAGGCTCCCAGTCCACACTGTAAATGTGGTTGGTGTTAGGAAGGGCATCCAGCTGTAGAAAACTTGCCACGGTCTCCTGACCAATCTTGCCTCAAGTGGGACAAAACCATCCAACCCATGCTAGTGTGGAAGATGGACATTAAACGATGATGATGATGTATCATCATCATCATCATCATCATCAATTAACGTCCATCTTCCACACTAGCATGGGTTATATATACATGGCAGCTAAACATTTTGCAACATATTTTTCCATCTTCAAGTGTCTTCACCCTATTTCATAGAGACTCCGACCATAAACACATCACTATTTACATTAATTCTCTTCTATATTTTAAAACAGAGCCTTGCTGATGGCGGTAATAATCTTCATTACTATTATTACATCTATACTGATCAGCAAATCTGGAAAGAGGAGTGATGAACATAATTTCGAAAATAATGCAACAAACTTAGGTAAAATCTTTTTTCTTCGAAATAAATTTTTTATATTCATTCTTCTTATTTTTCATCATGAGAGTTCCGTCATTTTCTTTTCATCCAAATATTTTCACTCAATGTAGTTGCTAATTCATTGTTTTCTAATTTATAAAGGTGATGCACTATATAGAGGAAACTATAGAGGTATAAAGCTGATGGACCAGGTCATGAAAGTAACAGAAAGAGTTATAGCACAGTTGATTAGGGACCGGGTGAAACTAGATGAGATGCAATTTGGGTTTGTGCCAGGAAGAGGCACAACTGATGCCCTCTTCCTTGTGAGGCAGTTACAGAAAAAGTACCTAGCTAAAAGTACCTGGCATTCGTCGATCTAGAGAAAGCCTTTGACAGAGTTCCCCGTGCTATAATCTGGTGGGCTCTTAGAAAACTAGGAGTAGATGAATGGCTTGTGAAAGCTGTACAAGCCATGTATAGGGGAGCAGTCAACAAAGTTAGGATTAGCAATTACTATAGCGAGGAATTTAGTGTACAGGTCGGTGTCCACCAGGGCTCTGTTCTTAGCCCTCTTCTGTTCATCATAGTCCTGTAGGCAATAACGGAGGAGTTTAAGACCGGATGCACATGGGAACTCCTGTATGCAGATGACCTCGCACTTATAGCTGAATCTATGGTAGAATTAGAGAAGAAATTCCAAACTTGGAAGCAGGGACTAGAAAGAAAGGGTCTCAAAGTCAACCTGACAAAGACTAAGGTCCTTGTAAGTAGACGAGAAAACAGAACCCAGATCCCTTCAGGCAAATGGCCTTGCTCAGTATGTAGGAAAGGTGTAGGTAAGAACTCCATTCTCTGCCGCAAATGTAAACAATGGGTACACAAGAGATGTAGCAGGATCTCAGGAAGCTTAATTAAAAATGTAGGCTTCACATGTAGCAGCTGTGCTGGGACAGCAAGCAGCAAACAGCCATAGGAAACAAGTACCACCAAACTCTGGGAGGGCTCTGTAGAAACAGTAGACAGCTTCTGCTACCTAGGTGACGGAATTAGGAGCGGAGGTAGGTGTTTGGAAAATACAATAACTAGGGTAAGAATGGGATGGAAGAAGTTCAGGGAGCTACTGCCACTGCTGGCTGCAAAAGGCTTCTCCCTCAAAATGAAAGGCAGACTATATGATGCGTGTATCCGAACAGCAATGTTACATGGTAGTGAGACCTGGGCACTGTCTGTAGAAGACTTGCGTAGATTAGAAAGAAACGAAGCCTGCATGCTCCGATGGATGTGTAATAGTAATATACGCAAATGGCAAAGTATAAACGAACTGAGAGAGAGACTGAGGATAAGAGGAATCTGCATCCTTTAAGACACTCATGCTTCCCGAAATACGCCAAAACTACACCTGATGTGCCCCTTCCATACACATGCACACATGTGTGTATCATGACTCGTGCACTGTTCATTTTACTGATGTTTGTGCATTGCCCTATGTACTGTACATGCACTTTTTTGATGGGTTGTGGTGCACCTGGGCACTGTGCACAATATTTCATTATTGTTATTGTTATTATATCATGACTCATACACTGTTTATTTTCCTGACATTTGTACATTATTCTATGTACTATACATGCACCTTTGATGAGTTGTAGTGCACCTGAGCACTGTACACAATAATTTCATTATTATTATTATTAAATGCTGTGTGCAGGAGAGGAGGTTGCGTTGGTATGGACATGTGATGCGTATGAAGCATGACAGCTGCATGAAAAGGTGCAGAGCACTAAAATCCGATGGAAACCGCGGAGTGGGGAGACCCAAGAAGACCTGGGATGAGGTGATAAAAGCCGATCTTACCCAATTACACCTCTCAGAGGTGATGACACACGACCATGACCTTTGGCGTCATGCAGTAATACAGATGACCCGACCCCTCCACGGGTACAAGCTGAAGCATGTAGACAATATGCCCCCACACCCTCCCACTGCAAAGTGGTCGTGGAGGTGCCACGGCAAAAAAGCACCCAGCACTCACTGTAAAGTAGACATGTAGGCGCCATGGAAAAAAAAGCACCCAGCACTCACTGTAAATGAGGTTGGTGTTAGGAAGGGCATCCAGCTGTAGAAATCAAGCCAGAATCAGTTCCCATATGAGCAAGACAAGGTCAGCCGACCGGACACTGCCCACAACAGGACAACCCGTCTAACCCATGCTAGCGTGGAAGAACGGACATAAAATGGTGATGATGATGATGATATATATATATATAATTAGAATGTTGCGTTAAAAACTCACAATATTCCCTTATAATCAAATAAACTCAAGGAAGAAATTCTGAGCTCTTTATAACATAGTAATATACACACATATATATAAAACCACCAGAGTAATGAATATATTAACTACAGATAGAATGGTTTATACAAATTAATTGAAAGAATAAATCAAAGTATACAAACCGACTATAATAACTATTCACATCCAGACATGTTCAGACCTGGGCAGAGGTTGTGAGAACTGACCTCAAATCACTATGTTTCACAGAGGTGATGACAAAGGATCGCGACATGTTGAAAGATTTCTTCTGAACCGGTTCAGACAGTCGGATAACATGGCCCAGGTCTTGCTAGTGTGGAGCAACACACTTCTCACACAGGAGTTGTAAATCTGCCCCTTGGTGACTTATGGCAGCCAGCGTGTCTCGGAGATTGGGTAAAGCTGCCTAACCTTGTTCCATGTGAAGTTGCACCACACAATGGCAGCGAACTCAGCTCTACCTCCAGCCAACAACATGGGTTTGGTTTGATATTCCTAGAACATTACAAAATATGGCAGACTCTGATCAGAGATTAACAGGTCTACAAGAGCTTGCCCACAGACATGTCCACACTCGACTACACTGGATGAGCAAGAAAGAGACCGACGCTCTCAAAGAAGCAGGCCATATCACTAATACCCTTCCCTTCATGTGACATCACAGCCACAATATTTCTGGCAAGGCCCCCATAACTCCACAATAGTTATATTATTATAGGCAATGTTCATTCACTGTATTGAAAATTGATGTTTTAAATCTATAAGAATTACACCTTAAAGAAGATGTTTTGCATTAATTTGCCTTCAATGAACACAGCCGTGTTTAGGAGTATTTGATGTCATCAGAGTCCAACATACACTGGGTATTTTGACTCTTAACTGTAACACCTTCTCACTGGTGGCCAAATCACTGCTTATCTCTCCTGCTACATATTCAACAAGATTATCAATAGATATTTTTGTTCTTACTCTAACCCATCATTTCTGTGAATATTTTCAGACAACCAAAACATGGCTTGTGAGGATTTCTGGAAATATAGTTGTGATAGCTATATCACATCATTGAAGAAGGATGTAAAAGCTGATATGCAACATTCCACTAATGCAGTGGTTATGGGTATGTATTAAACTTATAATATCTTCAACAAGTTGCAATCAACCAATTGGTAGTCAGACAGAATGCTTTGCAGCATAAAGTAACGGCCCTTTACATTCTGAGTTCAAATCCTACTGTGGTTAGCTCTGCCTTTCATCCTTATGGGGTTGATAAAATAAAATACCAGTCATGCATTGGGCTCGATTTAATCGGACCCCTCCCCCTCACCAAAATTGCTGGCCTAAATCAAAAACCATTACTACTACTACTATGTTGTCCTTAGGGCATACTCCTTGTCGTGGCCACAAGAGTATCAGTTACAAAGCTTGGCTAGATAGGATGAGGAAGGATAAAAGTAACTGGGTGATGAGATTAAAGCTAGTGGTGGATGTTGTGAAGAGAAATGGAATGATATGGTTGGGTCATGTGTTGAGGAAAGATAAAAGTGACTGGTTGAGAGAAATAGAACTAGTGATGGATGTTGTGATGAGAAATTGAATGAGATGGTTGGATGATGATTTGAAGAATGATGAAAGTGACTGGGTGAGAGGAGTAGAGCCAGGGATGAATGTTGGTGCCAAGCTCTATCAGCCATTGCATTTCCCTTGGACAACATTATATACAGTGTATATATATTGTGTATATATGGAGTCTATATGAATTACAACATCACTAGAGCCAAGCTGAATTGGCCATTGCCTTTCCCTTGGACATCATCAGTGGCATATAGAAGGGAGACTGGTATGCATGGGTGACTGCTGGTCTTCCATAAAAACACATTGTGCCTTGGAGGGCAACTTTCTAGGTGGAAATCCATGGTCATTCATGACTGAAGGAAGCAACAAATCTGGATGTGAGCTCTTAATTGCACAAGGTAAACACTCAGAGTTATAAATAATATAGGGGATATTTCTTAGCCCTTTAGCATTTAAACCGGCCATATCAGGCCAGAATTCTCTCACCTCTTTCTGTTCAAACCGGCTGTAACCGGCCACTTAAACTAATGTTAAGGTACTGTGCTCAAAATAAATAATATCAAAGACTCATAGATTCCATATTATGTGAGATATTATGTAAGGTAAAGCTTTTACTGTGAAAATACAATACTTTATATAAAGTAATGTAAATGTTATGTGAGATATTATGTGAGGTAAAGTCTTTACCATGAAAATACAATACTTTATATAGAGTAATGTAAATGTTATGTGAGATATTATATGAGGTAAAGCCTTTACCATGAAAATACAATAGTGTATATAGAGTAATGTAAATGCTAAAGGGTTAAGTTATCCATTCTAGATGGTAGCACTGTCGTAATCTTACAGAAAGTTTTATAATTTTGTTTTATCTAACAGGTTTACTGGAAGAGCCACATTCAATATTTGATATACAGCCTGTTAAAATAGTCAAGAGGTTGTACAGTTCTTGCAAAAATAGAGGTTTGTATATTTTACTTTCTTGTTCAGAAACAAAAGGTCTTACATACAACAACTGTCTCATTCCATTTCTCTTTACAACATTAGCCACAGGTTCTATTCCTCTCAGCCAGTTATTTTTATCCTTCCTCAACACATGACCCAACCATCTCATTCCATTTCTCTTTACAACATTAGCCACAGGTTCTATTCCTCTCAGCCAGTTATTTTTATCCTTCCTCAACACATGACCCAACCATGTCATTCCATTTCTCTTTAAAACATTCATCACAGGTTCTATTCCTCTCACCCAGTTATTTTTATCCTTCCTCAACACATGACCCAACCATTTCATTCCATTTCTTTTACAACTTTCATCGCTGGCTCTGTTACTCTCACCCAGTCACGTACAATCTTCCTCAACACATCGATTGTTTGTTTTTGTTTTGAACTGTTTTTGTTTCACATTTGAAAAGAGGGCTATAGCCCTGAAATATCATATTGAAATATACTGGGTACAACATTAGTTTATTTTGTTTTATTTGTCATCTTTTGCCCTTTATATATTTCTACTGCATTGTACCAGACTTTTTTTAAAACTCATTGGTTTTTTATTACACATTTCACAATGCTTCAGATTAACTGTACTAATATATATATATATATATATATCAATCAAAGTAAACAAGATATCATTTAAGGTTATCTAAAATCAGGTTACAAGTAATCTGTACCGAGGGATATTTCAATGTGCAGTGCTATGTTGAGTCAACAAGATGTTTACTTAGGTTTTTCGGAGGGTTGATTCCACAAAGTACCGTGGTTAGTAGTTATTGGAGTATTAATAACAGGTAAAGGATGATTAACATGGATAAGCAATATAATAGGGTTTTATTCCAAGCATTAACATGTTTCATCACTTAATATGCAATTAATTATGTCTTGAAATCACTATTGTCTATAGTTGATTGGTTATAGCGATTTCAAGACATAATTAATTGCATATCAAGTGATGAAACATGTTAATACTTGGAATAAAACCCTATTATATCGCTTGTTTGTGTTAATAATCCTTTACCTGTTATATATATATATAATATCATTGTATATATATATATATAGAGAGAGAGAGATAGGAATTAGCTTCATGTATAGCTGTATACAGATATGTATTGAAATGTTGTATTTCTAAAGAAATACAGTGTGTTTATGGATAAACATTTAGAAAGCCGTGGCTATGCAAAACACTGGAGCTAATGCCCTCTGGTGGTGTCCAGCAGAAGCAAGGGGAACAATCATCAATGCATTTCGAACTTAACTGGTTCCCATCAGGACGATCACTCCCATGCTTGCAACTGCTGGACTTGAAAACAGTCGAGAATATAGTTTTCTCGTCTGTGTAAATGAGGTGATTAATCTCATTTGCATATAAAGCTGCATAAGTTGGCTCAACTTATAATAGAATAGAATTAGGATTTAGCTTCATGTATTGATAATGTGATATCGAATATAAATGGATATTAGTCCATTAAAAATAAATAAGTGTGTCAATACTTATTTATTTTTAATGGTCTAATATCAATTTATATTCAATATCACAACATCAATGTACACTCTTACGGGCGCAATATTTGAAACATTTGTTAGCCATTCAATATATACATGTATTCATAAATCTTTGTTGTGCTCTCCAGCATCTTAATTAAATATATATATATATATATATATATATATATATATATTTAATTAAGATGCTGAAGAGTAAGTAATATATATATTTAATTAAGATGCTGAAGAGTAAGCAATGGAGTAAGTAAGTTAATACAGATGTATTGAAGGCTTCTTCGTTTTACTCTCTTTATATATATATATATATATATATATATTGGTGATCGATTAGTATAGTATTGGTGATCGATTGATGCAAAAACAGGCGGGTACCGATCTCTAGACCTACCAGTTCAGAGAAACAATTGTCAGCAATGTGAATAAAGCCCTTATTGTATAGCAAACCATGTCACTCTTCTTTCTTGATATATATATATATGGAGGCACATGGCTTAGTGGTTAGAACATTGGCCTTGCAATCGAAAGGTTGTGAGTTCAATTCTCAGACCGGGTGATGTGTTGTTTCCTTGAGCAAGACACTTTATTTCACATTGCTCCAGTTTACTCAGCTGTAGAAATGAGATGATAGGGACTGGGGTCCCTATCATTCCACTGCAAAGTGGTCGTGGAGGTGCCACGGCAAAAGAGCAGCCAGCACTCACTGTAAATGAGGTTGGTGTTAGGAAGGGCATCCAGCTGTAGAAATCAAGCCAGAATCAGTTCCCGTCCCACCCTTGATAGCAGGGAAAAGCGGACGTAAAATGAAATGATGATGATGATGATGAATAACAATACTAACAATACTAGCAATACTACAATAAATTAGCCAGACCATAAATATTTAAAATAATCACATCAATCTAAGTAAGACATAGAGTATACTGATGACTTTAGCATGTAAAACGAGCTGATACGAAGCAGATGTATGAAATTGACATGTAAAAGTTATCATGGGGTGTATTATATATAGTGTAGAGATAACCTGGGGCTTGAAACAATGGACCATTTACTTTACTGTAGGTTTGCTGACCGTAAGAATTATTTATTATCTGACAGATAAAATATTTTCATTGTAGTGAGGATGGCAATTTTTTATGTGGTGTAAAGCGGATTCTTTATTTAAGTGGTCTATATTAGATGAAGGGGTTGTTAGTTCTAATCATGGGTTGTTTAGCTTTCACAGCATCAATAACACATCGTGCATGGATAAGACAACAATAATAATAATAATAATAATAGCAATAGAGTAAGTAAGTTAATACAGAGGTTAAGAAGCAAGGTATATATAGAGAGAACATAATGACTACAATTACGGATACATTGGGGTGGTCATTATAACATTTGCAGACATTACTGTGGTATAAAATTAAGGAGTCTAGAAGCTGCCTAAAGAATATTATAGTTCTGTGGTGGTCTGTGTGAGAGTGCGGATTTCATATGTTGAATGCTAAGTTATGTTGGTTCGAATCACGGTGGCTTAAATCTTGTGAATTTAGTAGCGATCCTGTGTCTGCAGAAAATTGACCTTTCTATCTTGTTCTATACCACAGTAATGTCTGCAAATATCTTATCAACCCATAAATATATCTCTTCTCGGCTGCTGTCAACACAACTTCCTCACTCTTGATTCTCAACAGACGAACTTAATTCCAAGTACATTATTTGACTACTACCACAGTCCTTGAGATATCACCTTCCCTCTGTTGTTATAATGACCACCCCAATGTATCCGTAATTGTAGTCATTATGTTCTCTCTATATATACCTTGCTTCTTAACCTCTGTATTAACTTACTTACTCTATTGCTATTATTATTATTATTGTTGTCTTATCCATGCATGCTGTGTTATTGATGCTGTGAAAGCATAGTATATATAGAGTAATGTAAATGTTATGTGAGATATTATGTGAGGTAAAGCCTTTACTGTGAAAATACAATAGTATATATAGAGTAATGTAAATGTTATGCGAGATATTATGTGAGGTAATGATTTTACTGTGAAATACAATAGTATATATAGAGTAATGTAAATGTTATGTGAGATATTATGTGAGGTAAAGCCTTTACTGTGAAAATACAATAGTATATATAGAGTAATGTAAATGTTATGTGAAATATTATGAGGTAAAACCTTTACTGTGAAAATACAATAGTATATATAGAGTAATGTAAATGTTATGTGAGATATGTGAGGTAAAGCCTTTACTGTGATAATACAATAGTATATATAGAGTAATGTAAATGTTATGTGAGATATTATGTGAGGTAAAGCCTTTACTGTGATAATACAATAGCATATATAGAGTAATGTAAATGTTATGCGACATATTAATACAAAAGTATATATAGAGTAATGTAAATGTTATGTGAGATATTATGTGAGGTAAAGTCTTTACTGTGAAAATACAATAGTATATATAGAGTAATGTAAATGTTATGTGAGATATGTGAGATAAAGCCTTTACTGTGAAAATACAATAGTATATATAGAGTAATGTAAATGTTATGTGAGATATTATGTGAGGTAATGATTTTACTGTGAAATACAATAGTATATATAGAGTAATGTAAATGTTATGTTAGATATGTGAGGTAAAGTCTTTACTGTGAAAATACAATAGTATATATAGAGTAATGTAAATGTTATGCGAGATATTATGTGAGGTAATGATTTTACTGTGAAATACAATAGTATATATAGAGTAATGTAAATGTTATGTGAGATATGTGAGGTAAAGTCTTTACTGTGAAAATACAATAGTATATATAGAGTAATGTAAATGTTATGTGAGATATTATGTGAGGTAAAGCCTTTACTGTGAAAATACAATAGTATATATAGAGTAATGTAAATGTTATGTGAGATATTATGTGAGGTAAAGCCTTTACTGTGAAAATACAATAGTATATATAGAGTAATGTAAATGTTATGTGAGATAAAGCCTTTACTGTGAAAATACAATAGTATATATAGAGTAATGTAAATGTTATGTGAGATATTATGAGATAAAACCTTTACTGTGAAAATACAACAGTATATATAGAGTAATGTAAATGTTATGTGAGATATTATGTGAGATAAAGCTTTTACTGTGAAAATACAATAGTATATATAGAGTAATGTAAATATTATGTGAGATAAAGTCTTTACTGTGAAAATACAATAGTATATATAGAGTAATGTAAATATTATGTGAGATATTATGTGAGGTAAAGCCTTTACTGTGAAAATACAATAGTATATATAGAGTAATGTAAATGTTACGTGAGATAATTATGTGATGTAAAACCTTTACTGTGAAAATAAAATAGTATATATAGAGTAATGTAAATGTTATGTGAGATATTATGTGAGGTAAAGCCTTTTCTGTGAAAATACAATAGTATATATAGAGTAATGTAAATGTTATGTGACATTATGTGAGGTAAAACTTTTACCATAAAAATACAAAAGTATATATAGAGTAATGTAAATGTTATGTGAGATATTATGTGAGGTAAAGCCTTTACTGTGAAAATATAATAGTATATAAAGAGTAATGTAAATGCTATGTGAAATATTATGAGGTAAAACCTTTACTGTGAAAATACAATAGTATATATAGAGTAATGTAAATGTTATGTGAGATATGTGAGATAAAGCCTTTACTGTGAAAATACAATAGTATATATAGAGTAATGTAAATGTTATGTGAGATATTATGTGAGGTAATGATTTTACTGTGAAATACAATAGTATATATAGAGTAATGTAAATGTTATGTGAGATATTATGTGAGGTAAAGCCTTTACTGTGAAAATACAATAGTATATATAGAGTAATGTAAATGTTATGTGAGATATTATGTGAGGTAAAGCCTTTACTGTGACAATACAATAGTATATATAGAGTAATGTAAATGTTATGTGAGATATTATGTGAGGTAAAGCCTTTACTGTGAAAATACAATAGTATATATAGAGTAATGTAAATGTTATGTGAGATATTATGTGAGGCAAAGCTTTTACTGTGAAAATACAATAGTATATATAGAGTAATGTAAATGTTATGTGAGATATTATGTGAGATAAAGCCTTTACTGTGAAAATACAATAGTATATATAGAGTAATGTAAATGTTATGTGAGATATTATGTGAGGTAAAGCCTTTACTGTGAAATACAATAGTATATATAGAGTAATGTAAATGTTATGTGAGATATTATGTGAGATAAAGCCTTTACTGTGAAAATACAATAGTATATATAGAGTAATGTAAATGTTATGTGAGATATTATGTGAGATAAAGCCTTTACTGTGAAAATACAATAGTATATATAGAGTAATGAAAATGTTATGTGAGATATTAAGAGAGGTAAAGCCTTTACTGTGGAAATACAATAGTATATATAGGGTAATCATCATCATCATCACCGTTTTACATCGTTCTTCCACGCTAGCATGGGTTAGACGGGTTGTCCTGTTGAGTGCAGTGTCCAGTCGGCTGACTATGCCTTGATATGTTAAAGGGCTAAATAATGATAAAGTAACCAATATCTATAAGAAACTAATGTTTTAACTTTCTATTTCAGGAAGCAAATTGGAAACACTGATCTCCTCACTGAATTATATTCTGACTAATTTCCATTTGAACAATCATGCAAACCATAGCAATATTTTACATAAATATTTACATCTCACTGGTCAGTTGCCTTGGACTAAGTACCAAATATGGAAAGATACAAGCAAGACTGGCAAAGTTATTATCAAGGTAAGTAATTCTTTTTTTATAAGGTGGTAAATTGGCTGAGTCATTAGGACATTGGAGGAACTAAATATACAGCTGGCACACTTGGGACCCTCATTGTGGGGACTGTTGAACACATACCAACCCACATACAGCGTTATGGGCTTTTTAAATGTTCCATCAGCAACACAGAAGTGTTCATGAGAGTGTATGTGGTCTATAAGATGGAGTTTCAATAACAACCTTGGTTTTCTTTTTGTATTGATTATATATATATATACGGGTGTCTGTTAATTATATGTGTGTGTTGATTATATATATATATACGGGTGTGTGTAACAAACCAGCAAGTCAGGAACCGCACCAACCAGCAGCTAGTCTCTTCTAACATCTGCAAGCGACGCCTGGGTTGGTTTGGACTTTGAGACTTCCCCCGGAGAGACTGGCGAACCAAGTACTTAAATGGAGCCTGCAGGGAAGCAGACAGAGGGGGCAACCCAAAATGAACTGGTGCAAGACAGTTGAGAGGGACCTGCGAGCGACAAACAGACAATGGCGGGACGCTGTGCAACTGGCTGCTGACCGAACGCGATGGAACACGACGATTGCCTCATGCGTCGCAAGACGCGGGAGCTTCTGAGTCTGAGAGTTAAGTATTTCCATAGAAAAAGTAAAGGAAAGAAGAATGCTCAATGTATTGTACAGAGCTATTTAATTATATAGTATGATTATAAGAGAGGTTCTTAGAGAAAAATAAGCCACTATACTTAGGCTTTGTTGACCTAGAGAAGGCCTTTGATAGGGTACCCCCAATCTGTCATCTGGTGGTCCCTAAGGAAACTAGGTGTTGAGGAATGGCTTGTGAGGACAGTGCAAACTTTGTACAGAGGCACTGTCAGTAAAGTCAGGGTAGGAATGGAGTTTAGTGAGGAATTCCAGATACAAGTAGGAGTACATCAATGTTCGGTCCTCAGCCCACTCTTGTTCATTATAGTCCTCCAAGCCATAACAGAGGAGTTTAAGACTGACTGTCCATGGGAACTTCTCTATGTTGACGATCTGGTTCTTATAGCAGAATCAGTAGAGGAGCTAGAGAATAAATTCTGGCTATGGAAACAACAGTTGGAGTCCAGAGGACTGAGAGTGAACCTAGCTAAGACAAAAGTGTTGATGAGTAGAAAAGAGGACAAAACTCTGATTCCGTCAGGGAAATGGCCATGTTCGATATGCAGAAAAGGAACTGGCATAAATTCTATAAAATGCACACAATGCAGATCCTGGGTACACAAAAGATGTAGTGGGATAGCAGGCAAACTAACAGGTAGGGAGAAATACGTATGCAGTAGATGTACAGGAAATTAGACAGTAGAAGTCACATTGATAGACACATTTTTCAAATGCGGGCGGATGCTATAGAAGTGGTGGATAGCTTTCGGTACCTAGGAGATCAGATTAGCATGGGAGTGGGGTGTTCTGAGGCCATAGTATCTAGAATAAGGACAGGTTGGAAGAAGTTTAGGGAGCTGCTTCCTCTGCTGATGAAGAAGGGTTTCTCCCTGCGTATGAAAGGCCGGTTATATGATGCCTGTGTGAGGAGTGCGATGCTGCATGGTAGTGAGACATGGGCAGCAACTGCAGAGGATATGCGACGGCTGGAGAGAAATGAGGCAAGCATGCTCCGTTGGATGTGCAGTGTCAATGTGCGTGACCCAGCATGGATGTGTTGAGAGAGAAACTGTGCCTGAGAGGGATAGAATGTAGTGTACGGCAGAGGAGACTGAGGTGGTATGGACATGTGATGTGTTGAGAGAGAAACTGTGCCTGAGAGGGATAGAATGTAGTGTGCAAGAGAGGAGACTGAGGTGGTATGGACATGTGATGTGTTGAGAGAGAAACTGTGTCTGAGAGGGATAGAATGTAGTGTACGGGAGAGGAGACTGAGGTGGTATGGACATGTGATGTGTTGAGAGAGAAACTGTGCCTGAGAGGGATAGAATGTAGTGTACGGGAGAGGAGACTGAGGTGGTATGGACATGTGATGTGTTGAGAGAGAAACTGTGCCTGAGAGGGATAGAATGTAGTGTGCGAGAGAGGAGACTGAGGTGGTATGGACATGTGATGTGTTGAGAGAGAAACTGTGTCTGAGAGGGATAGAATGTAGTGTGCGAGAGAGGAGACTGAGGTGGTATGGACATGTGATGCGTTGAGAGAGAAACTGTGTCTGAGAGGGATAGAATGTAGTGTGCGAGAGAGGAGACTGAGGTGGTATGGACATGTGATGTGTTGAGAGAGAAACTGTGTCTGAGAGGGATAGAATGTAGTGTGCGAGAGAGGAGACTGAGGTGGTATGGACATGTGATGTGCATGGAGGATGACTGATGGGTGAAGAAGTGCCAGGAAATGCCAGTTGAAGGAAGACGTGGTAGAGGTAGACCACGAAAAACATGGGCGGAAGTGGTGAGAACAGACCTCAGATCGCTGAAGCTCACGGTGGAGATGATGAAGGACCGTGACAAGTAGAGAGATGCTGTGCTGAATATGACCCGTCCCACCCTTGCAAGCAGGGAAAAGCGGACGTAAAATGATGATGATGATGATTATATCATTGCCAAAGGTTTCAAGAAACTAGATGATCATTGTAGGAAACATCCAGCTCGTTCGTCAAAATAATTGGTAATTGTTTTGTCTGACGAACAAGCTGGATGTTTCTTACAAGAATGATATGGTTTGAAACCTTCAGTAATGAAATAATTATATCGTGTTGTTTATTATGTAAAATATACGTAAATATACATATATATATATATTTGAAAAAAGGAAAAGAATGACTTCACTGGTAGTTGGTATTCTAAACAATTTAATTTTACAATTTCACAATTTTGTTATGTACATCTACATAACAAAATTGTAAAATTATAAAACTAAATTGTTTAGAATACCAACTACCAGTGAAGTCATTCTTTTCCTTTTTTTCAAATATACCTCACTGTACCAAGGATTTCACACATTTTCCAATCTCTCTCCCTCTCTCATATATATATGTATAAAGTTCCCAGTCCACACTGGAAAGTCGTTGTGTAGGTGTCACAACAAAAAGCACTCAACCTGTACTGTAAAGTGGCCATGTAGGTGCCATAACAAAAAGCACCCACTACACAGTGTAAATGTGGTTGGTATTAGGAAGGGTATCCAGCTGTAGAAACCAAACCAATGTCAGTTCTCTATGAGCTAGACATGGTCATCTGACTTGGTTTGTCTCACAACAGGGCAACTCGTCTTACCAATGCTAGCAGAGAAATGAACATTAAACAGTGATGATGATATATGTAATTATGTTTTATCTGTCTTGCCCCTGGAAAAAATAAATAGTAGACACTTGACAAAAGGCCCATGTAGTTTGGCTTTACCTGAAAATACATGGTTATGAAACAAACTCCTGAGCCCCACAGCCACCAAGTCTGCATAATATATTTTAATATGTTTTCATATGCCAACTATTTTCAGCTGCAACTTATTTTTAATGTTCAACTCCCTGATAGTTATCTTGAAACTCTACATAACATGTTTCCAAAACATGTTAATCCTGAAACAATACAGGAATTTTATAAGCAAGTATCAACAAAGGTAAGCCAATTTTGATATTGTAGCAGCTCTATAAGTCTTCTTGGTTTGAGATTTTCCCTTTAATGTTCAAACCGGCCAAAACCGGCCAGAATTCTCTACCCTTTTCTGTTGAAACTGGATATAACTGGTCATTCAAACTGATGTTAAGGTATTGTTCTCAAAATAAATACTTTCAAAATCTCATAGATTCGATATTATGTGAGATAATTATGCGAGGTAAAGCCTCTACCATGAAAATATAATAGTATATATAGAGTAATATGTATGTTAAAGGGTTAAGCTGGCATGATGATATCATAGTGATTGCCAAATCTTCAGCCCAGAAAGTTGGTTCACTCTGTTGTATAAGAATATCTTATTTCTTTATAAATCTACCAAATAGAAAATATATGATTGAATAAGAAAATACTGTATACACTCATATGTGGTATGTGTTGCATGTATTAGCAACAGAATTTTTAAGTGAAGTACTAAAATATTTTCACTTTGGTGGTGAATATTACACCTGTTTCACTTTGGAGGGGAATATTACACCTGTTTCACTTTGGAGGGGAATATTACACCTGTTTCACTTTGGAGGTGAAATTTGTTTTTCTTATTGCTTTCTGTGTTTTGAATGAATATGGCCTTCAAAAGAGTCAGAAATTGGTAAAAACATTATGTAATGGAGTTGTGAAACAAAAACTATTCTTTAAATGACACTTAAAACCTTTTAAATATCAAAATATAAAAACTTTATAAATATATTCTCCATTCATGAGAATTTCACAACTGCACCATCTAAACATAATGTGTTTATATGTTGCCTTGTCTTATATACAGGGTTTGGATTTTTGCCCATCTCTCAGACATAAAATGGTGGAGGTCAGCTCTTATTTGTTTATATACAGTAGTTAGAAATGTTGTTCTATAGAGGCAGTCAGATGACTCTATCTAGTGTTGAGAACTTAATGAAAGTGTAAAGATCAGATAGAAAATATATGATTGATGGAGAAAATAGTAATAAATGTTGATTCTCTTCCTTGTTTGTTTTACCTCTTTAGAGACAGAGTGATAAAATACCAGCTATTTATACTACTGATCAACTAAGGACGATATTATCTGCTGTAAGTATACATACAATATTTTGACAGCACACTAGCCAAGTCAACAACACATACATATCTTTTGAGAGTGTATAGCTTAGTGGTTGGAGAGTTGGCTTCACAATCATAAGGTTGTGAATTCAATTCTCAGAAGAGGGGATGTGTTGTTTCCTTGAGCAAAACACTTTATTATTCATGTTGCTCCCATTCACACAACTGTAGAAATGTGATGCCAAGCTCTATTAGACTTTACCTTGGACAACATTAATGGTATGAAGAAGGTAAACTGATGTACATGGGCAACTGTTGGTCTTTCACAAAAACACCTTGCCCATACTTGTGCCTTGTACTTGTACTTGTACTTTCTAGGTGCAAGTCCCATAATTCAGAGCATACTTATACACTGTTATCATGGGAACAACAATAATTATATTTTGTAATACATATGACGAGGCAGGAGACAGAAGCAAGACAGAAATTTTCTCTTATATTAATTAAATTCTTGCCTATACTACAGTTTTAAACCAAGAGAAAAATACTATTTACCATAATTAAAATATACCAGATAATTAGTAAATTTAAGATAATCTTCATCATCAGTAGACATGTTTTTTAGTGCAACAAAATAAATATTATCTCGCTCTCTCTCTATATATATATTATGGAGGCACATGGCTTAGTGGTTAGAGCATTGGCCTTGCAATCGAAAGGTTGTGAGTTCAATTCTCAGACCGGGTGATGTGTTGTTTCCTTGAGCAAGACACTTTATTTCACATTGCTCCAGTTTACTCAGCTGTAGAAATGAGATGATAGGGACTGGGGTCCCTATCATTCCACTGTAAAGTGGTCGTGGAGGTGCCATGGCAAAAAAGCACCCATCACTCACTGTAAATGAGGTTGGTGTTAGGAAGGGCATCCAGCTGTAGAAATCAAGCCAGAATCAGTTCCCGTCCCACCCTTGCAAGCAGGGAAAAAGCGGACCTAAAATGAAATGATGATGATGATGATGATGAAGCAATCACAGGGGAGGGATAATTTGTAAAGTGTTTCATGTGTTTATTTTAAATATATATATATATGTCAATCAATTTCATTCATTTCGTTTTTACGCCCGCTTTTCCCTGCTTGCAAGGGTGGGACGGCAACTGATTCTGGCTTGATTTCTACAGCTGGATGCCCTTCCTAACACCAACCTCATTTACAGTGAGTGCTGGGTGCTTTTTTGCCGTGGCACCTCCACGACCACTTTGCAGTGGAATGATAGGGACCCCAGTCCCTATCATATCATTTCTACAGCTGAGTAAACTGGAGCAATGTGAAATAAAGTGTCTTGCTCAAGGAAACAACACATCACCCGGTCTAAGAATTGAACTCACAACCTTTCGATTGCCAGGCCAATGCTCTAACCACTAAGCCATGTGCCTCCATATATGTCAATCAATTTCTAGTTTATATAAAATGCTCGGATCTATTCATTGGAATCTTTGAGCTTATTCTACGGTGGATATGGTGCATGTCTCGGACATGACTCCCTTAATTTAACTAAATTTTGGATATATACACAGCCCCTTAATTGTAGAGCTAACTCAATTGAAAGGACTCGGCTGCTATTTCTAGCTGTCGATAACCCTATTCACGCCACCGGGATGACGTTGACACGATGTGTGTAGTTTTAGGGATGCAACACGTGCAACTGGTCATTTGCAGATTTGCATTTGATGTGTAAACACAGATAGTTGATTCTTCCCCCCTTGCTGAAGATCCGGGATTTTGACTACTGTGACTTTACGGATTAATGGTGAAATATATTTCTCTATACAAGGAAGATTAATCATTTTTAAAAGGTAATATTTGAAGTTCTAGTTAAACTTTAATTAGTTACCTACCTAGCTATGTGTAATTACACACTTTACAAATTATTCCCTGTGATTGTTTCATATGTTTATTTTAAAAATATATATATGTTTGTGTATGCGTTTGTGTGTGTGTGTTCATGTCTGTGTGTTTGTATTCTATCTTTGCTCACTAGTGTGTGTTTATGTGTGGTTGTTGTTATTGTACCTGTGTATATTTATATTTACCTTAGGTCAGTATTGTGTGTTTATGTGTGGTTGTTGTTATTGTACCTGTGTATATTTATATTTACCTTTGGTCAGTATTGTGTGTTTATGTGTGGTTGTTGTTATTGTACCTGTGTATATTTATATTTACCTTAGGTCAGTATTGTGTGTTTATGTATGGTTGTTGTACCTGTGTATATTTATTTATATTTACCTTAGGTCAGTATTGTGTGTTTATGTATGGTTGTTATTGTACCTGTGTATATTTATTTATATTTACCTTAGGTCAGTATTGTGTGTTTATGTATGGTTGTTGTACCTGTGTATATTTATTTATATTTACCTTAGGTCAGTATTGTGTGTTTATGTATGGTTGTTATTGTACCTGTGTATATTTATTTATATTTACCTTAGGTCAGTATTGTGTTTATGTATGGTTGTTGTTGTACCTGTGTATATTTATTTATATTTACCTTAGGTCAGTATTGTGTTTATGTATGGTTGTTATTGTACCTGTGTATATTTATTTATATTTACCTTAGGTCAGTATTGTGTTTATGTATGGTTGTTGTTGTACCTGTGTATATTTATTTATATTTACCTTAGGTCAGTATTGTGTGTTTATGTATGGTTGTTGTTGTACCTGTGTATATTTATTTATATTTACCTTAGGTCAGTATTGTGTGTTTATGTATGGTTGCTGTTGTACCTGTGTATATTTATTTATATTTACCTTAGGTCAGTATTGTGTGTTTATGTATGGTTGTTGTTGTACCTGTGTATATTTATTTATATTTACCTTAGGTCAGTATTGTGTGTTTATGTATGGTTGTTGTTGTACCTGTGTATATTTATTTATATTTACCTTAGGTCAGTATTGTTTGTGTATGGTGGTAGTTGTTATTCCATTCATTTTTTCTGTTTAGCTTTGGCTTTCTAAGTTCTATTTCATTGGCCTCTCTGATTTACCTATCTGCTGGGTCATTTCTATGTTTATATATTATTTTAATTTCTATGTTGTCTATGTTACCATCATGTCTTTGTCTGGCATGTTTGTATAGTAGCGAACTGTCTTTTTGTCCTTTTAGTTTCCCCCCAGTGTTGGTCTAATCTCTCCCCTATGCTGTGAGCTGTCTCACCTATGTATGTCATTGTCATGTTTCTGCAGGTAACCTCTGTACATCTTATGCTATAGACTACATTTCTAGCTTTACAGTTTATTTGTGGATTTATTCCACAAATAACACATTTCTTATTCATACAGTGGGTTTTTTTAAAGGGGTAAAACACACACACAGACGCATGCAGAGACAAGAATAAATAAATAATTAAAAATGGAATAGACATTACAACACAATGGGAGGAAACGTAATAGTACCCCTGATGATGTCACAGGTGTGTGATGAAAGAACTTTGATAGACTATATATATATATATATATATTAACCATTGATCAACTAATGATAAACATTGATTGCCAGCTAAATTAACTATAGAGATATAAAATATACAGTGAACGTGTTTTATTATTTATTAGGGTGGTGAATTGGCAGTAACGGTAGAGGGTTGGATGCCATGCTTTCTAGCATAGTTACATCCCTTTACAGTCTGAGTTCAAATCCCGCCGAGGTTAACTTTGCCTTTCATCCTTACGGTGTTGATAAAATAAAGTACCAGTAATGTACTGGGTAATTGCTGGCCTTGTGCCTAAAGTAGAAACAATTATTATTTCTGGCAATATAACAATATGACCCTCCCTAAATATAACAATATATATATACAGGGTGGGTGGAAAGTAACGCCCTATTGAAAATTACTTTTGGCCTAATATGACCACTTTGGACAACCTCAATGACCTCAGATTCATGCATGCACTCTTTGTGAGTGGCTTCATGTCCATTTTCCAGGATGTTCGCTAGGCTGTCAAATAAAATGTTTTATGAAAATTGACCAATAATTGATACATTTTGTAACAACTTTAAATCGGTAGTTTCTTTCCACCCACTCTGTATATACACTTGTTTTATGCCATGCAGTGAATTATATCTGATATAGTAGAAGAGAGAAGACTGCATTGGTATGGACATGGGATGCACATGGATGATGACTGAGGGGTAAAGTGCCAGGAAATCCCAGTGGAAGCAAGCCACAGTAGAGGAAGACCAAGGAAGACGTGGCCTGAGGTGGTGCAAGCTTATCTGAAATTGCTTAAACTCAACAGAGATGACAAAGGATCGTGGCAAGGGAAGAGCTGTGCTGTAAAAAGATCCGTCCAATCCCTGCAAGTGTATGTAAAAACGATGATGGTGGTGGCTGTGGTGATGTTGGGGGCAGGGGGTCTAATTGTTTGTGTCTTTGCCTACCTCAGCCCAAAGAAAATATTAAATTAGTTTCTTTTCTTATTTACAGTTTGATCTTGTTACCCTATTTGAGGACATACTGAATGTGGCCAATGAAGACATCAACAATGTTTATTTTGTAATAGAAGACATAAAGACCCTTAAATGGTTGAACAATATCATACAGGAAACAGAGCAAAAGTAAGGTCTAAATTTTTATTCTATTACAGATTTCTCATTAGGCTGTGCCCATTCTAGGACACTGCCTTAAAATTGATCATATTGACCCTAATATATTTTTTCAAGTTATATTTTGTGTGGTGGGCTTTGGTTGGTATAGGTTTGTTGTTTTCATTTACCTTTATTTATGTGTATATATAATCGTTATCATCATTTTACACCTGCTTTTCCCTGCCTACAAGGGTGTGACGGGATCTATTCAGTACAGTCATGGTCTTTCGTCATCTCCTCTGCAAGCTTCAGTGATCTGAGATCAGCTCTCACCACCTCCGTCCATGTTTTCCATGGTCTTCCTCTACTGCATCTTCCTTCCACTGGGATTACTTGGCACTTCTTCACCCAGTGGTCATCATCCATGCACATCACATGTCCATACGAACGTAGTCTTTTCTCCAGCACACTACAATTTATTCCTCTTATACACAGCTTCACTCTCAACTCGTCCATGCTTGGTCGTTCACACACATTGACATTGCACATCCATCGGTGCATGCTTGCTTCATTTCTCTCCAGCCTTCGCACATCCTCCACAGTTGCTGCCCATGTCTCACTACCAAGCAGCATCACACATCTCACACAGGCATCATACAACCAACCTTTTGTTCATAGGGAGAGGAATGTAGTTCAATTATTCATAGCTGCTGCTGGTCACTTCTTTTATGTTTATAGGGGTATTTTACCTAATTATCTGAGCTATTAACATTTATAGCAATTAATTTTCTATGTAATTAATTTTATATCTCGCTCATTCCATTTATTACTACTAAATTTTCATTTCAGGGATTTCCTGATTCTAGTGTTTCTCGAAATATTTGGCAATCTTTTCTCAGATTACCCAAATCTTTCCAACCAACCAGTGGAACACTTTGAGGTGATTATGTAGCTTTAGTCTGCTTCACTAACTTTTTTTAATCTTTTTTGTTGTTACCTCTCATTGATGTTTTATAAATATTTTCATGGGAACTTTTCTTTGTTGCCTCATTTCCATGAGTTTGTAAGACTTCACTTACACTTAACAGTGTGTAGGATAACTTGCACAATCTTTGTTCACATATAAAAACATAACAACAATGATAAAATATAATAAAATATCTATTGTAGTTTCCTGGTTAGTCAGAGTATTTCTTCATGTCTTGGGAGGATCGTGCTTGCGGTGCAATCCCAATAAATAAATAAAAACTTTTCAAAAGTTACTGCCCTCGCATGGCCACAACCTAAATGCTATAAAAACTATACACATATCTTTATTTATTTGTGTATTATGATTTTATATTTATCAACTCTTTTCTCCTTATCAGTTTATTAATTCAACAAAAGAAACTAACTTGTGTTTCAACATTGCGACACTGATGAATGATGTACTCAGCTGGATGTATAGAAGAAAACATTTTGATGTGCAACAACATTACATGGTAAATAGAATAATGTTTCTGTAAGATAATGACAAACAGTGCTGGACTTACCTTACTTTAAAACTTAGGACCACACACCTCAGGAGCCTCAATTTAAAAATAAATATTTTAATTTTTCTATCTGCAAATGGAAAAATCAATTCATTAGTTAAAAGGAACATTTTGTAATAATTTATTTTTCTCTTAACATTTATTTCACTAGCCATATATTAAATTAAATTATAATAAAGGTGCATAAAAGAAAAAGGATCATACACAATTTACAAAGAAAAGAATAAAAAGTTCTCAGGAATGCAGTTAAGTAGTTTATTATAACCTTAATTTATTTTTATGTCCTGATATTTCAAGATTAACATCTCTTCTTCCAACGAAAATAAAGGAACTATTCCAGTGTCTCATGCAACTTGCTATACCATGCTGCCCAGAAGTAGTTTTATTATTAAAACTACATATGTATTTAAATATACTAGCTGGACCCGTGAAAAAATTCACGGATAATCCCGTCTCTCTCTATTAAAACCCCCCTCTCTCTATATAGAAACCCATCCCTTTCTCTATATATTAAAACCACCCTCTCTATATATTATAACACATGGAATTCTTGTGCTGCAGTGGCCCTTAAATTAAATTTTAACACTTCCTTATGACATACAAACTTTATAACTGCTGTTTGTAGTTTAAACCCATTTATTTGTTATTGTTTTTAAAAACCTGCCCAAATTGTTGTGCACCTTATAAACCATCAAATATGGTACATCCATGTATAGATACAGTTCTCTTTTCTTTATATTGTATATCCAGGCCGATTCCATTGGTGTTTATCTGTTGGAAGCAACAAAAGAAGTTATAGAAGAAACTGACTGGTTAGACAACTGGAGTAAAACATCTGCCTTAGCAAAACTCAAGGTAAATTTTTCTGCAGGGACTTTTCCTTTTTTTAAAAATTATTTACTGGTTTCAGTCATTAGACTACGGCCATGTTGGGGGTACCACACTCTTTTATTTATTTACTGGTTTCAGTCATTAGACTACGGCCATGTTGGGGGAACCACACTCTTTTATTTATTTACTGGTTTCAGTCATTAGACTACGGCCATGTTAGGGGTACCACACTCTTTTATTTATTTACTGGTTTCAGTCATTAGACTACGGCCATGTTAGGGGTACCACACTCTTATGAGAGGGTCTGGTCAGTTGGCCATGCGTACCCTGCTTGTAGTAGAACTATAAAACTAGATGGTCCCATTAGGAGGTAGGTCTGGCCAGTTGGCCACGTTGTACCCTGATCATAGTAGGACCTGTGTTTTGGTTGGGATTTTTACAATTGCTGGATGCCTTTTCTAACACCAACCACACGAATATTGTGGGACTGGGTGGTCCCACTTATGAATCAAGTCTGGCAAGTAGTGAGCCTTGTTACTCTGGAGTTTCACCTGCAGGATCATCAGACAAGAGTCTTATCTGATGAGCCTGCAAGTGTGTAAGTGAAACTCCAGAGTAACAAGGTTCACCACTTAGTCATAATAAATGAATATTCAAACTCTACTTCAGCATTGAGTACTTTTTCTCACATTCATCAATAACACACGGATAGATATATTTCTTATTCTCCAAAATGGCTGACAGAATTCACATATTTTTCATCAAAACTTTCTCAAAATCTTTTCTCTGTTCCTTCCTCTTCTTACTCTCTATCTGTCTATTTCACCTTTTATTTCTCATTCTATCCTCTGATGGTTATTTCTTTACACACCCACACACATATATTTAGTGTATATGTGTGTGTATATATATCATCATCATCATCATCATCATCACCGTTTTACGTCCGTTCTTCCACGCTAGCATGGGTTAGACGGGTTGTCCTGTTGTGGGCAGTGTCTGGTCGGCTGACCATGCCTTGCTCATACAGGAACTGATCTGGCTTGATTTCTACAGCTGGATGCCCTTCCTAACACCAACCTCATTTACAGTGAGTGCTGGGTGCTTTTTCGTGGCGCCTACACGTCCACTTTACAGTGTGGGCTGGGTGCTTTTTTGCCGTGGCACCTCCACGACCACCTTGCGGTGTGGGGGCATATTGTTTATATGCTTCAGCATGTACCCATGGGAGGTCGGGTACCCTGTATTACTGCGTGACGCCAGAAGTCACGGTCGTGTGTCATTGACTTTGAGAGGTGTAGTTGGGTAAGGTCGGCTTTTATCACCTCATCCCAAGTCATCTTGGGTCTCCTCACTCCGCGGTTTCCATCAACTTCTAGTGCTCTGCACCTTTTTATGCAGCTGTCATCCTTCATACGCATCACATGTCCATACCAGCGTAACCGCCTCTCCTGCACGCAGCATTTGATTCCTCTTATGCTCAGTCTCTCTCTCAATTCCTTTATGCTTTGTCGTTCACGTATATTACTGTTACACATCCATCGGAGCATGCAGGCTTCGTTTCTCTCTAATCTACGTAAGTCTTCCACCTTCAGCGCCCAGGTCTCACTACCATACAACATCGCTGTTCGGATACACGCATCATACAGTCTGCCTTTCATTCTGAAGGAGAAGCCTTTTGCAGCTAGCAGTGGTAGTAGTTCCCTAAACTTCTTCCATCCCGTTCTTACCCTAGTTATTGTACTTTCTGAGCACCCACCTCCGTTGCTAATTCGGTCACCTAGGTAGCAGAAGCTGTCTACTGTTTCTACAGGGCCCTCCCAGAGATTGGTGGTACTTGTTTCCTGTGGCTGTTTGCTTGCTGTTTCAGCACAACTGCTGCATGTGAATACTACATTCTTAATTAAGCTTCCTGAGATCCCGCTACATCTCTTGTGTACCCATTGTTTGCATTTGGGGCAGAGAATGGAGTTCCTACCTACACCTTTCCTACATACTGAGCAAGGCCATTTCCCTGAGGGGATCTGGGTTCTGTTTTCTCGTCTACTTATAAGGACCTTAGTCTTTGTCATGTTGACTTTGAGGCCCTTTCTCTCTAGTCCCTGCTTCCAGGTTTGGAATTTATTCTCTAGTTCTACCATAGATTCAGCTATGAGTGCGAGGTCATCAGCATACAGGAGTTCCCATGGGCATCCGGTCTTAAACTCCTCCGTTATTGCCTGCAGGACTATGATGAACAGGAGAGGGCTAAGAACAGAGCCCTGGTGGACCCCAACCTGTACGCTAAATTCCTCGCTATACTCATTGCCAATCCTAACTTTGCTGACTGCTCCCCTATACATGGCTTGTACCGCTTTCACAAGCCATTCATCTACTCCTAGTTTTCTAAGAGCCCACCAGATTACTGCACGTGGAACTCTGTCAAAGGCTTTCTCAAGGTCGACAAATGCCAAGTAGAGTGGCTTACTTTTAGCTAGGTACTTTTCCTGTAATTGCCTCACAAGGAAGAGGGCATCAGTGGTGCCTTTCCCTGGTACAAACCCAAATTGCATCTCGTCTATATTCACCCGGTCCCTAATCAGCTGTGCTATAACTCTTTCTGTTACTTTCATGACCTGGTCCATCAACTTTATACCTCTATAGTTTCCTCTATCTAGTGCATCGCCTTTACCTTTGTAGCAGTTGACAATGATGCTACTGCACCAATCTTTTGGTATGGCCCCCTCTAGTATTACCTGGTTAACGATACGTGTGGTTATAGTGTGACCTACAGACCCAGATGCCTTCAGCATCTCGGCAGCTACACCCGATGGACCGGTTGCCTTCCCTATCTTCATATCTCTGATTGCCTTACTTACTACGCTGCCGCTGACTTGTACTGCTGGTCCCTCTATAGGGTCTACGTGGGGTAGGGTCTCTTCTTCCCATGCATTCTCCTCATTTAGTAATCTATCATAATGACTCTTCCATGCATCTTTCTTCTCAGCACTTGTGAGGGCAAGCTCACCTTTATCATTCCGGATACACTTCTCTCCAATGACATCACAACTATCTCTGACACACTGCCTCGCAATCTTGAATACCTCCTGTTTCTGGTCCTCACGTTGTAAAACATGCTTGAATTTTCTATCCTCTGCTTCCCTCCTAGCTAAGTATACTTGTCGCCTAGCTTCCCTCTTGGTCTCTATGTAATGTACCCTGCTCCCCCCGTTCTTCCATTCTTTCCATGCCTGTCTCTTGGCCTTGACTGCTTCATCTACCTTATTGTTCCACCACCAAGTCACTCTCCTCCTGCTTGAGGTCTTACTCCAGCCACAAACCTCATCCGTCGCCTCTAGTAAGTTATTTTTTAGGAACTCCCAGTTCTCTTCTACGTTAAATGTCTCTATCTGTTCTTCTTTACTGTCGTAGGCGTTGAGTAAAATATCTTTAAATCTGTTACTGGTTGAGGGGACTTTCAGCTTCCAGATCTTTCTTCTCCAGGTTGGCCTCTGTTTCAGGGCTCGTCTAGTTCTGACCGTGAGGTCGCTGACAACTAAGCTATGTTGGGATGTACATTCCTCACTAGGGAAGGCTTTTGTGTTTACGACCGTCCATCTGTCACGTCCTCTGATGAGGATAAAATCTAGCGTATCTGTTATTCTTTCCCAATATAATATATATATAATAATAGTTTCACCTCACTAAGACAATGTCACTGGATCAAGATCTTTGGCACCACACAGTAATACAGAAGACCCGCCTTGCCTATGTACAAAGCGAAACCTACAGTCAGTAGGCACCTCTTAACCAAATATACACCCCATCCCACTGCCCCTACTCCATCCTCCCACTCCCGCCAACACCACCCTTTCTCTGTAAAGTTATGTTGGAACCACAACATCCAGACCAATCTAAAGAGGTCGTGTAGGTGTCACAACAAAAAACACCCAGTCCACACTGTAAAGTGGTCGTGGAGGTGCCATGGAAAAAAAGCTGATACCAATCAAATTGTTTGAGACAATCACAAAACACTCAGTGGTGCAAAACTTTAATACATTTTCATCCAGAGTAAACATAAAATTAAGAAAGAATAAAACAAGCAAATGAATGTGGCCATAGTTTCTAGCACAACAACAGTAAATACAAACAGGTAGGAGACATATATAGCGTGTGTTTTGTATACATGTGTGTATGTGTGTACACTTCACTTTTCAGTTTGTTGTCCTATGTATTACCATTTGTATTTTTATCAAATATTTTTGTTCAGGAGCTGGGAAATCATATCAATATAGGTTTTCCTCAACCAAACCTTATCAAAGCAGACTTAATTAGAGGATATCAAAATGTAAGCTCACTTTTAACCTATCTTTCTAGAAATTATTTCTCATGTTTACATTTAAATGATGTTGCTATGTGTATCTGGTTTAGAGTAGACACACTGTATCCTAGTGTCTTGTAAGAGGTAACTAAAAGGAAGGGCATTCAGTCAGAAAATATTGCCCAAAAGAAGACCCTGTGCTGTGTATGAAGTATATCATTAGGCCCACAAGGTTAACTGCTTTCGTATAGTAATAAGGGGATTAAAACAGTTGGAGCTGCATATGTATGTATGTAGTATTTTAGTTTTACGTTCTTCTGCGCCGTTCGGCACATCGAGCAGTAAGTAGTCACCAATGGTCACGATAAGTGGCGCCTTTTTCGTATCCGTGCCAAGTGATGTTGGCTGCCATCTGGTCTTTTCGGAACATTCACCACCAGGTGATCCTGGGGCAACCCCACCTCCGTTTGCTGCCAGGTGGAGTCCAGTTCAACGCTGTTTTCGAGTGTTGTTTGTCGGGTAGGCACAGAATATGGCCAGCCAGGCGGCACTGGCATTCCGTGACCATCTTCTGTAGCCTCCATGACTCGGCTCTCAGCAGGATTTCCTCGTATTTGCACCTGGTCGCGCCAGGACGCATGAAGGATCATGCTGTGCTCTTCCAGGTTTCACTTGCAGCACTGTTGGCAGTGCGATGTTCTTGTACAGGCACAGCTTGATCCTGGTGCTGATGCATGAAGATGACCAGACTGGGCGCATCTGCTGGAAAACTGCGGCTCCTTTACCGATCCAACAGTTGATATCATTGCTATTGCTTGCCAGGATGCTGTCCAGATAGGTGAAGTGATCGACTTCTTGCAGGTCTTGGTTGATTCTGATTGCTGGACCTGTATTGTTCACTGTTCTTATCACCTTGGTCTTTTTGGTGTTGATTCTCAGGCCGATCTTTTGCACGCCCTCTTGCAGATCTGCAGGGTGTTTAGCGATCAAAGCAATGTCATCAGCATACCAGTTCCCTCAGCCTCGACTGGCCTCTCCATGGGATTCCTCGACCGGGTCCTTCATCTGTTCGCCTTAGAATGAAATCAGCTGTCAACAGAAACAGCAACGGGTAGAGAATGCAACCGTCTGATTCCGGAGACAATGTCAAAGAACTCCGTCACACCAGACTCAGCTTGCACGCAGCAGCTAGAGTCTACGTACAGGGCCTTGAAAATGGCGATGAATCTTGCACAAATGCACTATGAGTGCGCGATATTCCACATCGATTCCCAATGTACACTGTTGAAGGCTTTCTGGAAATCAATGAAGTTGACCACCAAAGGTTGCTGGAATTCAATGCAGAGTTCAAAGATGTTGCGTAGTGTGAAGATCTGTTCGGTACCAGAGTAATTGTTTCGAAAGCCGGCTTGTTCTTCCCGGAGCACAGAGTCGACAGCCTGCCAGAGTCAACGTAACAGCACAGTACAGAATGCCTTGCGTGGCACTGACAGCAATGTGATACTAAACCAGATTAGTTGCAGTCGGCCAGATTTCCCTTCTTCAGCAGTTTGACGATGACACCGCGTTGTTATGTATATGTGTATATTTTTCTGGTTTTATTGTTTTGTAATGGTCAATTGGCAGAATCAGTAGAGCGTCAGACACCATACTTTACAGCATAGAGTTGCTTCCCTTTACATTCTGAGTTCAAATCACGCTGAGGTTAGCTTTGCCTTTCAACCTTATGGGGTTGATACAATAAAGTACCAGTAATGCACTGAGGTCAATTTAATCGACTTTCCCCTCCCCACAAACTGTGCCTAAGGTAGAAATCATTATTTTATAAATGTTCACCAATAGAGGGAGCCAGTTTCTAACATAGAAACAAGACTCTTTCAACTATGTAAATATGTATGTATATGTTTGTGTGTATGTGTGTGCTGGAATTGATGTTGTTTGTGTGAATCTGGATGTTTTGAATTATATGTGTACATTTGATGAGTTGTAGTGCACCTGAGCACTGTACACAATAATTTTCATTATCAGATGCATGTATCTATACATGTGTATATACAGTTATGACATGCTAAATTTCTGAAATGTAAAACCTGCTACTTGAAATGTTGAGCTGGGGCATGGTGCACAAAAGGTTAGGAACCACTTATATCCAGGATAATTAAGATACAGTGTAAAACAGTGGTTCCCAACCTTTTGTGCACCATGACACAACTTAACATCTCAAAAATTGTTATGTCCACTTTCCATATGAAATTTCCCAGCTTCAATATGACAATGCCTGCCTTTGATATGACAATGTCCCCTTTGATATGAATACAGCAATGATTAACTGCAAAGTGTAAACAAATTGGTGTATAGGTAGTGCCAGATGCACAATAACATGTACAAGTGAGACAGGAGTTTCTGACAGTAATGTGTACCCTATAGGTGGTGTCAGATGTACAATAACATGTGGTGGAGGTGAGACAGGAGTTTCTGACAGTAATATCTACCCTATAGGTGGTGTCAGATGTACAATAACATGTGGTGGAGGTGAGACAGGAGTTTCTGACAGTAATGTCTACCATATAGGTGGTGTCAGATGTACAATAACATGTGGTGGAGGGGAGACAGGAGTTTCTGACAGTAATGTCTACCATATAGGTGGTGTCAGATGTACAATAACATGTGATGGAAGGGAGACAGGAGTTTCTGACAGTAATGTGTACCATATAGGTGGTGTCAGATGTACAATAGCATGTGGTGGAGGGGAGACAGGAGTTTCTGACAGTAATGTGTACCATATAGGTGGTGTCAGATGTACAATAACATGTGGTGGAGGGGAGACAGGAGTTTCTGACAGTAATGTGTACCATATAGGTGGTGTCAGATGTACAATAACATGTGATGGAAGGGAGACAGGAGTTTCTGACAGTAATGTGTACCATATAGGTGGTGTCAGATGTACAATAACATGTGGTGGAGGGGAGACAGGAGTTTCTGACAGTAATGTGTACCATATAGGTGGTGCCAGTGGTGGAGGGGAGACAGGAGTTTCTGACAGTAATGTGTACCATATAGGTGGTGCCAGTGGTGGAGGGGGGACAGGAGTTTCTGACAGTAATGTCTACCATACAGGTGGTGCCAGTGGTGGAGGGGAGACAGGAGTTTCTGACAGTAATGTCTACCATATAGGTGGTGCCAGTGGTGGAGGGGAGACAGGAGTTTCTGACAGTAATGTCTACCATATAGGTGGTGCCAGTGGTGGAGGAGGGGAGACAGGAGTTTCTGACAGTAATGTCTACCATATAGGTGGTGCCAGTGGTGGAGGAGGGGAGACAGGAGTTTCTGACAGTAATGTCTACCATACAGGTGGTGCCAGTGGTGGAGGAGGGGAGACAGGAGTTTCTGACAGTAATGTGTACCATATAGGTGGTGCCAGTGGTGGAGGAGGGGAGACAGGAGTTTCTGACAGTAATGTGTACCATACAGGTGGTGCCAGTGGTGGAGGGGAGACAGGAGTTTCTGACAGTAATGTCTACCATATAGGTGGTGCCAGTGGTGGAGGGGAGACAGGAGTTTCTGACAGTAATGTCTACCATATAGGTGGTGCCAGTGGTGGAGGGGAGACAGGAGTTTCTGACAGTAATGTCTACCATATAGGTGGTGCCAGTGGTGGAGGGGGGACAGGAGTTTCTGACAGTAATGTCTACCATATAGGTGGTGCCAGTGGTGGAGGGGAGACAGGAGTTTCTGACAGTAATGTCTACCATATAGGTGGTGCCAGTGGTGGAGGGGAGACAGGAGTTTCTGACAGTAATGTCTACCATATAGGTGGTGCCAGTGGTGGAGGGGAGACAGGAGTTTCTGACAGTAATGTCTACCATATAGGTGGTGCCAGTGGTGGAGGGGGGACAGGAGTTTCTGACAGTAATGTCTACCATATAGGTGGTGCCAGTGGTGGAGGGGAGACAGGAGTTTCTGACAGTAATGTCTACCATATAGGTGGTGCCAGTGGTGGAGGGGAGACAGGAGTTTCTGACAGTAATGTCTACCATATAGGTGGTGCCAGTGGTGGAGGGGAGACAGGAGTTTCTGACAGTAATGTCTACCATACAGGTGGTGCCAGTGGTGGAGGAGGGGAGACAGGAGTTTCTGACAGTAATGTGTACCATATAGGTGGTGCCAGTGGTGGAGGAGGGGAGACAGGAGTTTCTGACAGTAATGTCTACCATACAGGTGGTGCCAGTGTTGGAGGAGGGGAGACAGGAGTTTCTGACAGTAATGTCTACCATACAGGTGGTGCCAGTGTTGGAGGAGGGGAGACAGGAGTTTCTGACAGTAATGTCTACCATATAGGTGGTGCCAGTGTTGGAGGAGGGGAGACAGGAGTTTCTGACAGTAATGTCTACCATATAGGTGGTGCCAGTGGTGGAGGAGGGGAGACAGGAGTTTCTGACAGTAATGTCTACCATATAGGTGGTGCCAGTGTTGGAGGAGGGGAGACAGGAGTTTCTGACAGTAATGTGTACCATATAGGTGGTGCCAGTGGTGGAGGAGGGGAGACAGGAGTTTCTGACAGTAATGTCTACCATATAGGTGGTGCCAGTGGTGGAGGGGAGACAGGAGTTTCTGACAGTAATGTCTACCATATAGGTGGTGCCAGTGGTGGAGGGGAGACAGGAGTTTCTGACAGTAATGTGTACCATATAGGTGGTGCCAGTGGTGGTGGTGGGGAGACAGGAGTTTCTGACAGTAATGTCTACCATATAGGTGGTGCCAGTGGTGGAGGAGGGGAGACAGGAGTTTCTGACAGTAATGTCTACCATATAGGTGGTGCCAGTGGTGGAGGAGGGGAGACAGGAGTTTCTGACAGTAATGTGCACCAAAGTTGCCTTGGTGTAAATGTAATAAGGTAAAACCTGAAGTTTGTTCTAATTAACATCATTTTCAAACTGCACCCCTGAAATATTGAAATTGTTCCCCTGTAGGGTGTGCACTACATCTTGGGAATCACTGCGTTACTCTTTATATTAATTATCTTGTATATTTGTAATTCTCTTTATATTTCAGGTATATCTCACCGACAGTTTTCACCAGAATGTCTTCACTGTGGCTTTACGATACACAAAACTCTGGATATTGACCAAGTTTCATAGAAGAAGGTGAATTATTCCTTTAACATTTAAACCAGCCACATCTGGCCAGAATTCTCTCATCTCTTTCTGTTCAAACCAGTTGTAACTGGCCACTCATAATTATGTTAAGGTATTGTTCTCAAAATATATAATATCAAAATCTCATAGATTCGATATTATGTGACGCAAAGCCTTTACTGTGACAATACAATAGTATATATAGAGTAATGTAAATGTTATGTGAGATATTATGTGGGGTAAAGCCTTTACTGTGAAAATACAATAGTATATATAGAGTAATGTAAATGTTATGTGAGATATTATGTGGGGTAAAGCCTTTACTGTGAAAATACAATAGTATATATAGAGTAATGTAAATGTTATGAGATATTATGTGAGGTAAAGCCTTTACTGTGACAATACAATAGTATATATAGTGTAATGTAAATGTTATGTGAGATATTATGTGAGGTAAAGCCTTTACTGTGACAATACAATAGTATATATAGAGTAATGTAAATGTTATGTGAGATATTATGTGAGGTAAAGCCTTTTCTGTGAAAATACAATAGTATATATAGAGTAATGTAAATGTTATGTGAGATATTATGTGAGGTAAAGCCTTTTCTGTGAAAATACAATAGTATATATAGAGTAATATAAATGTTATGTGAGATATTATGTGAGGTAAAGCCTTTTCTGTGAAAATACAATAGTATATATAGAGTAATGTGAATACTAAAGAGTTAATTGAAGTTTTATTCACACAGAGACACATACATATTAAAAGAAACGATGAAGTTTCTTTTACATGTAGTTAGTTTTTTATTGTGTAACTATCTGCTACATGGATTTCATAGAGGATTGGCTCGGAGTCCCCCACAGAATAATATCTAACAAGGGGAGAAACAGAAAAGAAGAAATTTGCACATGTTCTATGGATGCAGTTTGAAGTATTGCCAGGTAGAAGTATTACTAATGCCCTCTTTCTAGTGAGACAACTACAGGAGAGGCATTTAGTTAAGGGTAAACCACTGAACCTAACATTTGTAGATCTAAAGAAATACTTTGACAGGGTCCCACTTAGGAAACTTGGTGTAGATGAATGGCTTGTGAGGGTCTGCAGGCCATGTTGAGCTTTTAATATATCAAATGGTTCCGGCTGCTTACTTTTTTAGAAGCTGTACATTCTGTTTGTACTGCTCTGCACGCGATACCCATGTGCTTTTCCTCTTCTAACACATGCGTATTATACTTCTAAGAAATTTAGTAGTGAGAATTATATTGCTCAAATATCCATTGGTAAACAATCAAACCAATGTCTCTCTTCACAGAATTGTGAAACAGTTCTACCTTAAAGCTGTCTGGGTGTCGATAGCTATCATAGTAGCTTCACATACCTTAATTTATTCCTTTAATTGAGTTCTATGAACCGTACTATCTATATTTAATATATTCTTCACCTTGGTGGTTTGATGAAACATATATATCATCGTTTAATGTCCATCTTCCACACTAGCATGGGTTAGACGGTTTTGTTCCATTTGATGCGGGAATGGTCGCGATACCGTGTCTCGCTCGCTCGGAAGTGTCTCTGGCAGGTTTTCTATTCAGCTGGATGCCTTTCCTAACACCAACCACGTTTACAGTGTGGACTGGGAGGCTTTTTACCGTGTCTCCTACATGACCACGTTTACAGTGTGTACTGGGAGCCTTTTTACCGTGTCTCCTACATGACCACGTTTACAGTGTGTACTGGGAGCCTTTTTACCGTTTCTCCTACACTACCACTTTACAGTGTGGACTGGGAGCCTTTTTATTGTGTCTCCTACACGGCCACCTTACAGTGTGGACTGGGAGCCTTTTTATTGTGTCTCCTACACGGCCACCTTACAGTGTGGACTGGGAGCCTTTTTATTGTGTCTCCTACACGGCCACCTTACAGTGTGGACTGGGAGCCTTTTTATTGTGTCTCCTACACGGCCACCTTACAGTGTGGACTGGGAGCCTTTTTATTGTGTCTCCTACACGGCCACCTTACAGTGTGGACTGGGAGCTTTTTTACCCTATCTCCTACACGGCCACCTTACAGTGTGGACTGGGAGCCTTTTTATTGTGTCTCCTACACGGCCACCTTACAGTGTGGACTGGGAGCCTTTTTACCCTATCTCCTACACGACCACCTTACAGTGTGGACTGGGAGCCTTTTTATTGTGTCTCCTACACGGCCACCTTACAGTGTAGACTGGGAGCCTTTTTACCGTGTCTCCTACATGACCACCTTACAGTGTGGACTGGGAGCCTTTTTACCGTGTCTCCTACACGACCACCTTACAGTGTGGACTGGGAGCCTTTTTATTGTGTCTCCTACACGGCCACCTTACAGTGTGGACTGGGAGCCTTTTTACCCTATCTCCTACATGACCACTTTACAGTGTGGACTGGGAGCCTTTTTATTGTGTCTCCTACACGGCCACCTTACAGTGTGGACTGGGAGCCTTTTTACCCTATCTCCTACATGACCACTTTACAGTGTGGACTGGGAGCCTTTTTATTGTGTCTCCTACACGGCCACCTTACAGTGTGGACTGGGAGCCTTTTTACCCTATCTCCTACATGACCACTTTACAGTGTGGACTGGGAGCCTTTTTATTGTGTCTCCTACACGGCCACCTTACAGTGTGGACTGGGAGCCTTTTTACCCTATCTCCTACATGACCACTTTACAGTGTGGACTGGGAGCCTTTTTATTGTGTCTCCTACACGGCCACCTTACAGTGTGGACTGGGAGCCTTTTTACCCTATCTCCTACATGACCACTTTACAGTGTGGACTGGGAGCCTTTTTATTGTGTCTCCTACACGGCCACCTTACAGTGTGGACTGGGAGCCTTTTTACCCTATCTCCTACATGACCACTTTACAGTGTGGACTGGGAGCCTTTTTATTGTGTCTCCTACACGGCCACCTTACAGTGTGGACTGGGAGCCTTTTTACCCTATCTCCTACATGACCACTTTACAGTGTGGACTGGGAGCCTTTTTACCCTATCTCCTACACGACCACCTTACAGTGTGGACTGGGAGCTGGTGGAGTACAGATGATTCTTTACTATCTTGAAGCTCTCGCCAGTGTTCATTTATCCGTTCTCCTATACTACGAGCTGTCTCACCTATGTACACTATATTCTTATCTCTACATTGTCCTTCAGTACATCTTATGCTATATATACTACATTTCTAGTTTTACAGTTAATATGGGGGCTTAATTTACAGATTATACATTTCTTATCTATACAGGGAGGTCTTTGAAAAGGGTATGTATTGCTAATAAGTGTTTTTATGGAGGTACCTGGTCTTTCTACTATCTTAATATTGAGTTTATGTTTATCTAGGGCCCTTCTAAATTTGTAAGTTAATTCACCTATAGGGGTTGTATTGATGAACATTACACTCTGGTATTTATTGCTATCATACCATGAGTTTATTCTATTAACCTTATTCCTAGTTCTTTCTATTCTATTCCAAAATTTGCTCCTATACAAGGAGCAGGTCCCATTTGTATCATTATTTACCATTTTTTACCATTTGGTTCTGTCTCCTCTATATACTCTGATTTTATATCTCTGATTGTAACCAGAGAACTTCATACGGTAGATGAAGTGTTGTAAGTGTCTCTTTAGTTCTTTGGGGTTGCACATGCAGGACACGTTTCTCATCACCCGTACCAAATCCGCAATCAGTATGTTGATTTTGGTGTGGTCCTAAACAGCTGAGTTTCGGTGGATCAGATATTTGGAAGTCATGGGTTTGGCATAATGGGAATGGAGTATTTGTTTTTTGTTATTAATGGTTTCTAACCAGAGCTCTGTGTCTAGTACAGGTAATCGATGGTTGGGGTGTTTGCTTGGGTAGTCTATAGTAACTCTAATACTCTGGTGGATGGAGTTAGCTATTTGCTGGATGCTTTCCATGGTGTTTTTCTCTAATTCCTGACTGTTCTCTAGTAGGGGTGTTTTTACTACGATGTTTATATCATCAACGTAGCGGGAGTACATTATCAGGGTTAAGAGGTTGCTGTCTTCTAATTGTTCTTTAAGTTTAAGTCTATTGTCCCACCATACCATGAATAGGTTAGCTATGTCACCTGCAATGCTAACACCAATGGCTGCTCCCTCCTCTTGGGCATATGTTTTTCCATTAAATTTGAACATATGTTCCTTATACTGGCCCCACCGCATGTGCAATCATTTTCTTTAGTTCATCGTAGTTTTCAGGGGTCCATACGGCTCTGGTCCACCCGTTCCATCTATCTGTGTGGGTTTTCTTGGCCATTGAGGTAATGGTAGGTAGTCTGTCCCTTGCTGGTCTTGTAGGGCACAGGTTGCTAAGGTCATATGTATCTAGATAATCATTACTATAAGTAAGTTTAAGTAGGAGTCCCAGCTCACTGGTATCAATCCCACGGAATTCAACATTGCTCTCACTGATAATTTCTACGCATTTCTTCACAGCAAATCCACGTCAATGGATGGATATAGGGACACAACATCCATACTACCTATTATACAGTTTGTTAGGTCCCTAGATCGGTTACTTTCGCTGATTCTGCTGAGGAGGTCCTCCGTGCTGTCACATATATCTGGGGACATTTCAATGATGGGGCATATGATTAGGGAGAGGAAGTAGGAAAGTCTGATGTACTTAGGCAATTTCATTTCACAGTCTACCAGAAATAATTCTAAGTGATTAAAAATAAAGGAAAACAAGGAAAGTTGTAAAACAGTGAGAAGTTTGTTCTTTGAGAATAATTCTGTTTACTTCACTATTTTCAGCTCCATTCCAAATGAAATGGCCGTCAATGCATTTTATTATCCAGATAATTCTATTTGTAAGTATTTATCTATTTTTTGTTAACATTAAAGAAATTGAATTTGTCTATCTATCTGTCTGTTTATTTATCTATACCCAACACTGACATAAACATACCGCCACAAATGACAACCAGACCAACAACACAATCACCACCAACACAACCAGACATTTCACCAACAAAACAAACACCCACACCACCACAATCACAAACCCCAACCACAAAAAGAAAACTACAAACAGAAATAGCACACGTAAAAAAAAAAAACACATTACACATATATAAGAACCACAAACAAAAAACTGGTGGAAACTGTCCGAAAGGACCTGACCATCCAAACAGGAGGGAAAACCCACCCACAAACCTGAAACAAATTTGGGTCACAACCCTACAAAACGAAACTATGAGACAGAACTTCCCACATGATGTGGGCCCTCCTTGTCAAAAATGCCTTAATTGTGTTCTGCTAAAAGGAATCCCTCCCTCCCTAAACACCCCCAATCTGGACATGAAGATCAAACAACCCAACCTCCAGGAAACTAAAAGTTCCTGCCTTTTTCTCTCTCTAACTCTTCTTCACCAACATGGCGACTATACAAGTTGGATGTTTGAATATACGTGGCCTAGGCATGCCCTGGAAACAGGGCCAGGTTCTAAATGATTTCAAGTCACACTGTATAGATGTGATAGCCGTCACCGAGTCCAGGATTCATAACAAGCAGCAGTTAACCCCCATGTTAGATGACTTTGAGATCTACGCATCTCTCTGTCAGCCAGAAGGTAGAGGGCAAGTTGCTGTTTTGTTTCAGAAAAACTTGGATCTCAAAGTACTTGGACTCAGAGGGCAATTTGGTGGTCCTAGATGTGAATGGTGGTGAAGATGGAGCTTTCTGACTGGTGGCCATATATGCCCCGAATAGAACATCGTGACCAGAGTTCTTTAAGCGTCTGCAGCCATTCCTGGGAACGTCTCACTCTTTACTGTTAGCGGGGGACTGGAATGGCATCTTAGATACACGTTGGGACTATGTAGGAGCTTGTGATAATAGAGGGGGGTGTAATAGCCTCAAATATCTTATCAGCCAATTCCAAATGGCTGATAGATATTGACTAGATTTCCCAAGTACACCACTGTGGACGTGGAGCAACCGCACTGGGCCTTCTAGATCGTATTTAGATAGATTTCTAATTAGAACAAATGAGGGGGAAACGTTAAGCTGTCCACAAATGCACATAGTTGCCTATTCAGACCACAAATTAATGACCTGCATAGTCAACACAGACAAGGACCTGGATACTGGAAGCTAAACATGTCGTTCCCAACACGTAAAGCCTACAGTAAACGCATTAGCACTTTAGTTAAACGCCAGTTGATGTGGGGACATCATCAACAACAGCTGGAGGTGCTCTCTCAAGAGAGCAATTAGAGTAGAACAAAACTGAAAAAGAACTGGTAGCCAAAGTAGAAGAGACACTTAGGAATGGCAGTACAGCTGACGTGCTAGCAGCGAGTTCTTCAACATGAAACACGAAGGTTGTATTGTCAGAAGTAGAACACATGCTCTAAGAAATGAGGAAGCCAAAGCTGTTAGCTGGGCCCATATGGCAGAGGCGAAAAAAAGCAACAAATCCACAATTCGGCCTTTGCAAGACAAAGATGGACGCATTTTACTTGAATCCAAGCAGATGTGCACGGCCATCCAACAGCACTTTACACAATTGTTCGGGCAAAGCAGTATGTCAAGGGAGGTGATGGACTTCAGTTCCTACCTCGATCGCCTACCATGACTCTCGAGCATGGATACAGAGAGCCGCGAAAGGCCGATCACAGCGGACGAAATAGAAGATGCCCTATGCTGCTATGGGAAACGCAAATCGCCAGGTTTAGATGGTCTACCCTATGAGTTTTACATAAGCATGCCAGACTTGTTCTCTGGCATCCTCGAAGCAGTCTACTGCAACTGGCAGCAGAACAGGAGGATTCCCAGTGCTGTAGGCAGAGGTATAGTAACACTGATCAGGAAAGATGAGAACAGGGGGGGGGGGGGGTTAAGATAAGCAATTTCAGGGCTATAGCTCTGCTCAACACAGGGTTAAAGATTTTGGCCAAGGTGTTAGCAACGAGGCTGGTGCTTGTCGTCGAGAACCTGGAGGGGGAAGCACAAACGTGTACAATCCCAACCACGTCCATACACGACAATCTCCACCTCATGCGATACATCATAGAGAGTGTAGGGTGTAAACCTGACTTCGGTGGGGCTTTGATCAATTTAGATCAGTCTAAGGCATTTGATAGGGTCGACCATCAATACTTAGAAGTGGTTCTCAAGATGGCAGACTTTGGTCCAGTCTTCAGAGGCTGGATTGCTGCCATGCACACCAGCATCTGCTCGGCAATCAAGGTGAATGCGTTCCATCCATCGAGGATGACCCTCTCCTCCATTCTGTATGTGCTGACTCTCAAGCCACTACTACAGAAGTTGGAACTATTGCAAGGCATCCCAATCAAACCAGGAATGCGAAAAGCAGCATCGGCCTATGCTGACGACGTGACCGTAATGGTGTCGAAAGCCTCGGAAATCGGGGTAATCAACAACTTATTACAGAAATATGAAACGTTGACAGGAGCAAGACTAAAACTGAACAAGTCTTTTGCTTTGCAACTCGGTACATGGAGAGGCAAACCCATGCCTTCCGACAGCGTCGTTGGACGCTGGACAGAAGGACCAGTGAAATTGCTCAGGGTCTGTTTGTACTCACCCAGAAATGGGCTGAGTGCAAACTCTCCTTAAAAGGTCGAGCAGAGGTAGCAAACACTTACATAGTTTCCGCCATCTACTGCCACTTGACAGTTGTGCCTTGCCCCCGTGATCACCTCACCAAGATGAAGCATCTTCGCTTCAAATTCCTCTGGAAGAAAGAGGCTCCATTGGTGAGGAGATCCAGCTGCTGTCAACACCCTTCTAAAGGAGGGCTGGGCATGCCGTGGCTGATGATACGCAGACATGCGCTGAGGCTACGCCATCTCCAGATATTCCTGACCAGGGAACCGGTGTGGTTGTTGTTTGTGAGACAAGCTCTCCCACAACTCGACTCACTAACAGAGCTGCAGCCCTGGGTCAAGCGAAGACCGAAAATGGGCGCCTGGCACCTCAAGTGCCTTCAGGCATTCACAGCCCTCTACCAAGTGGAAACGGCAATCATCGGAGACTCCACATCGACATTCTATAGGGGATTAGTGGAGGATAAGTGCGACGATGTTCTCTGGGAAACTCTAGTCATTGAGGAAGACAAACTGACCAGTCTGTTCGGGAGGACTTTCCGCCCAGGGCCTATGGATAGCTTCCAGAGGTCTCTGGGCTGGCAGTGCTACCGAGGAGCTCTACCAGTTCGACACAAAATCTACAGGCACAGACGCCCTGGCAGAGATCCTGCCAAAAGGACCTGTCCAAGATGCGAGCAGGACATCAAAACCGTTCTGCCCATAATTCTTCAGTGCCCAGGGATGACCGACCTGTGGAATTATGTCGAACAGCTACTATCATGTGTGGGATACATCCAGTTGTCAGCCGAGTTCATCGTGAGGATCACCCCACCACTTTCATATAAGAATGAAGGAGAGGCAGTTTTCCTGTCTGGTGGCTATGGCGAAAGAAGTAATATGGTGGGCGAGGTTAAAAGGACTGAGTGCAAACACCTTTCTCTCCGGACTACAACTTATCCCCTTCTTTAAGTATCACTTCAGAAGGAAGAGAGAGAGAGGTGCTACACCCCAGTAAATTCACTGAAAGGTGGGTGAATGTGGCAAAAATGGCCCGATTGAATGGGCCTTCTCTGTATATAAACCTGTAGGTTGAGGAAGATAAACAAAGGGAAGACGGGAACACCTACAAAACGTCTTCCTGGTGTTAAGGGTTGTTCTATCTACAGGGTGTAAAACAACCCTGCAGTAACGTTCCCCCCTATTGGGGATAACAATTGTTATTTTATTATATATAGTTTATTGTTATTTATTAATGTTAAAGTCATGATATTTATGTAAAACCCTGCCGTCATGTCTTGTCATGTCCCATTTTTGTACGCCCGTCTGTCTGTCTATCCATAAGTCAGTCTGTCTATCTATCTATCTGTCTGTCTATCTATCCATAAGTCAGTCTCTCTATCTATCTCTCTATTTGTCTGTCTATTCACCTGTCAGTCTCTCTATCCATAAGTCAGTACGTCTCTCTATCTATATACCTATCTATTTAGCTAGCTAGCTATTTGTCTGTCTGTCTATTCACCTGTCAGTCTCTCTATCCATAAGTCAGTATGTCTTTCTTTCTACATACCTATCTACCTAGCTATTTATCTGTCAGTCTGTCTATCTCTGTTTGTCTATTTACCTGTCTATCTATCCATCTATCTGTCTCTCTACCTATATATATATATATATATGCAACACATTCCTTGAATGACCGGGACTACAAATGTCGGGTCTGTGAATGCCAGGGGTTCACTGTACCTACTGCTATAGTCTCACGTTTAGACCCGTTTCTCTCTAGATGTACCTACTGCTATAGTCTCACATTTAGACCTGTTTCTCTCTAGATATACCTACTGCTGTAGTCTCACATTGAGACCTGTTTCTCTCTAGATATACCTACTGCAATGGTCTTACATTTAGACCAGTTTCTCCCTAGATATACCTACTGCTGTAGTCTCACATTTAGACCCGTTTCTCTCTAGTTGTACCTACTGCTATAGTCTCACATTTACACCTGTTTCTCTCTAGATGTACCTACTGCTATAGTCTCACATTTAGACCTGTTTCTCTCTAGATATACCTACTGCTATAGTCTCACATTTAGACCTGTTTCTCTCTAGATATACCTACTGCTATAGTCTCACATTTACACCTGTTTCTCTCTAGATATACCTACTGCTGTAGTCTTACATTTAGACCTGTTTCTCTCTAGATGTACCTACTGCTATAGTCTTACATTTACACCTGTTTCTCTCTAGATGTACCTACTGCTATAGTCTCACATTTAGACATGTTTCTCTCTAGATATACCTACTGCTGTAGTCTCACATTTAGACCTGTTTCTCTCTAGATATACCTACTGCTGTAGTCTCACATTTAGACCTGTTTCTCTCTAGATGTACCTACTGCTATAGTCTCACATTTAGACCTGTTTCTCTCTAGATGTACCTACTGCTATAGTCTCACATTTAGACCTGTTTCTCTCTAGATATACCTACTGCTATAGTCTCACATTGAGACCTGTTTCTCTCTAGATATACCTACTGATATAGTCTTACATTTAGACCTGTTTCTCCATAGATATACCTACTGCTGTAGTCTCACATTTAGACCTGTTTCTCTCTAGATGTACCTACTGCTGTAGTCTTACATTTAGACCTGTTTCTCTCTAGATATACCTACTGCTATAGTCTCACATTTAGACCTGTTTCTCTCTAGATATACCTACTGCTATAGTCTCACATTTACACCTGTTTCTCTCTAGATGTACCTACTGCTATAGTCTTACATCTAGACCTGTTTCTCTCTAGATATACCTACTGCTATAGTCTCACATTTAGACCTGTTTCTCTCTAGATATACCTACTGCTGTAGTCTTACATTTAGACCTGTTTCTCTCTAGATGTACCTACTGCTATAGTCTCACATTTAGACCCGTTTCTCTCTAGATATACCTACTGCTATAGTCTCACATTTACACCTGTTTCTCTCTAGATATACCTACTGCTGTAGTCTTACATTTAGACCTGTTTCTCTCTAGGTGTACCTACTGCTATAGTCTTACATTTACACCTGTTTCTCTCTAGATGTACCTACTGCTATAGTCTCACATTTAGACCTGTTTCTCTCTAGATATACCTACTGCTGTAGTCTCACATTTAGACCTGTTTCTCTCTAGATATACCTACTGCTGTAGTCTCACATTTAGACCTGTTTCTCTCTAGATGTACCTACTGCTATAGTCTCACATTTACACCTGTTTCTCTCTAGATGTACCTACTGCTATAGTCTCACATTTAGACCTGTTTCTCTCTAGATATACCTACTGCTATAGTCTCACATTGAGACCTGTTTCTCTCTAGATATACCTACTGATATAGTCTTACATTTAGACCTGTTTCTCCATAGATATACCTACTGCTGTAGTCTCACATTTAGACCTGTTTCTCTCTAGATGTACCTACTGCTGTAGTCTTACATTTAGACCTGTTTATCTCTAGATATACCTACTGCTATAGTCTCACATTTAGACCTGTTTCTCTCTAGATATACCTACTGCTGTAGTCTCACATTTAGACCTGTTTCTCTCTAGATGTACCTACTGCTGTAGTCTTACATTTAGACCTGTTTCTCTCTAGATATACCTACTGCTGTAGTCTCACATTTAGACCTGTTTCTCTCTAGATGTACCTACTGCTATAGTCTCACATTTACACCTGTTTCTCTCTAGATGTACCTACTGCTATAGTCTCACATTTAGACCTGTTTCTCTCTAGATATACCTACTGCTATAGTCTCACATTGAGACCTGTTTCTCTCTAGATATACCTACTGATATAGTCTTACATTTAGACCTGTTTCTCCATAGATATACCTACTGCTGTAGTCTCACATTTAGACCTGTTTCTCTCTAGATGTACCTACTGCTGTAGTCTTACATTTAGACCTGTTTCTCCATAGATATACCTACTGCTGTAGTCTCACATTTAGACCTGTTTCTCTCTAGATGTACCTACTGCTGTAGTCTTACATTTAGACCTGTTTCTCTCTAGATATACCTACTGCTATAGTCTCACATTTAGACCTGTTTCTCTCTAGATATACCTACTGCTATAGTCTCACATTTACATCTGTTTCTCTCTAGATGTACCTACTGCTATAGTCTTACATTTAGACCTGTTTCTCTCTAGATATACCTACTGCTATAGTCTCACATTTAGACCTGTTTCTCTCTAGATATACCTACTGCTATAGTCTCACATTTACACCTGTTTCTCTCTAGATATACCTACTGCTGTAGTCTTACATTTAGACCTGTTTCTCTCTAGATGTACCTACTGCTATAGTCTCACATTTACACCTGTTTCTCTCTAGATGTACCTACTGCTATAGTCTTACATTTAGACCTGTTTCTCTCTAGATATACCTACTGCTATAGTCTCACATTTAGACCTGTTTCTCTCTAGATATACCTACTGCTATAGTCTCACATTTAGACCCGTTTCTCTCTAGATATACCTACTGCTATAGTCTCACATTTACACCTGTTTCTCTCTAGATATACCTACTGCTGTAGTCTTACATTTAGACCTGTTTCTCTCTAGGTGTACCTACTGCTATAGTCTTACATTTACACCTGTTTCTCTCTAGATGTACCTAATGCTATAGTCTCACATTTAGACATGTTTCTCTCTAGATGTACCTACTGCTATAGTCTCACATTTAGACCTGTTTCTCTCTAGATATACCTACTGCTATAGTCTCACATTGAGACCTGTTTCTCTCTAGATATACCTACTGATATAGTCTTACATTTAGACCTGTTTCTCCATAGATATACCTACTGCTGTAGTCTCACATTTAGACCTGTTTCTCTCTAGATGTACCTACTGCTGTAGTCTTACATTTAGACCTGTTTCTCTCTAGATATACCTACTGCTATAGTCTCACATTTAGACCTGTTTCTCTCTAGATATACCTACTGCTATAGTCTCACATTTACACCTGTTTCTCTCTAGATGTACCTACTGCTATAGTCTTACATTTAGACCTGTTTCTCTCTAGATATACCTACTGCTATAGTCTCACATTTAGACCTGTTTCTCTCTAGATATACCTACTGCTGTAGTCTTACATTTAGACCTGTTTCTCTCTAGATGTACCTACTGCTATAGTCTCACATTTAGACCCGTTTCTCTCTAGATATACCTACTGCTATAGTCTCACATTTACACCTGTTTCTCTCTAGATATACCTACTGCTGTAGTCTTACATTTAGACCTGTTTCTCTCTAGGTGTACCTACTGCTATAGTCTTACATTTACACCTGTTTCTCTCTAGATGTACCTACTGCTATAGTCTCACATTTAGACCTGTTTCTCTCTAGATATACCTACTGCTGTAGTCTCACATTTAGACCTGTTTCTCTCTAGATATACCTACTGCTGTAGTCTCACATTTAGACCTGTTTCTCTCTAGATGTACCTACTGCTATAGTCTCACATTTACACCTGTTTCTCTCTAGATGTACCTACTGCTATAGTCTCACATTTAGACCTGTTTCTCTCTAGATATACCTACTGCTATAGTCTCACATTGAGACCTGTTTCTCTCTAGATATACCTACTGATATAGTCTTACATTTAGACCTGTTTCTCCATAGATATACCTACTGCTGTAGTCTCACATTTAGACCTGTTTCTCTCTAGATGTACCTACTGCTGTAGTCTTACATTTAGACCTGTTTATCTCTAGATATACCTACTGCTATAGTCTCACATTTAGACCTGTTTCTCTCTAGATATACCTACTGCTGTAGTCTCACATTTAGACCTGTTTCTCTCTAGATGTACCTACTGCTGTAGTCTTACATTTAGACCTGTTTCTCTCTAGATATACCTACTGCTGTAGTCTCACATTTAGACCTGTTTCTCTCTAGATGTACCTACTGCTATAGTCTCACATTTACACCTGTTTCTCTCTAGATGTACCTACTGCTATAGTCTCACATTTAGACCTGTTTCTCTCTAGATATACCTACTGCTATAGTCTCACATTGAGACCTGTTTCTCTCTAGATATACCTACTGATATAGTCTTACATTTAGACCTGTTTCTCCATAGATATACCTACTGCTGTAGTCTCACATTTAGACCTGTTTCTCTCTAGATGTACCTACTGCTGTAGTCTTACATTTAGACCTGTTTCTCCATAGATATACCTACTGCTGTAGTCTCACATTTAGACCTGTTTCTCTCTAGATGTACCTACTGCTGTAGTCTTACATTTAGACCTGTTTCTCTCTAGATATACCTACTGCTATAGTCTCACATTTAGACCTGTTTCTCTCTAGATATACCTACTGCTATAGTCTCACATTTACATCTGTTTCTCTCTAGATGTACCTACTGCTATAGTCTTACATTTAGACCTGTTTCTCTCTAGATATACCTACTGCTATAGTCTCACATTTAGACCTGTTTCTCTCTAGATATACCTACTGCTATAGTCTCACATTTACACCTGTTTCTCTCTAGATATACCTACTGCTGTAGTCTTACATTTAGACCTGTTTCTCTCTAGATGTACCTACTGCTATAGTCTCACATTTACACCTGTTTCTCTCTAGATGTACCTACTGCTATAGTCTTACATTTAGACCTGTTTCTCTCTAGATATACCTACTGCTATAGTCTCACATTTAGACCTGTTTCTCTCTAGATATACCTACTGCTATAGTCTCACATTTACACCTGTTTCTCTCTAGATATACCTACTGCTGTAGTCTTACATTTAGACCTGTTTCTCTCTAGATGTACCTACTGCTATAGTCTCACATTTAGACCCGTTTCTCTCTAGATATACCTACTGCTATAGTCTCACATTTACACCTGTTTCTCTCTAGATATACCTACTGCTGTAGTCTTACATTTAGACCTGTTTCTCTCTAGGTGTACCTACTGCTATAGTCTTACATTTACACCTGTTTCTCTCTAGATGTACCTAATGCTATAGTCTCACATTTAGACCTGTTTCTCTCTAGATATACCTACTGCTGTAGTCTCACATTTAGACCTGTTTCTCTCTAGATATACCTACTGCTGTAGTCTCACATTTAGACCTGTTTCTCTCTAGATGTACCTACTGCTATAGTCTCACATTTACACCTGTTTCTCTCTAGATGTACCTACTGCTATAGTCTCACATTTAGACCTGTTTCTCTCTAGATATACCTACTGCTATAGTCTCACATTGAGACCTGTTTCTCTCTAGATATACCTACTGATATAGTCTTACATTTAGACCTGTTTCTCCATAGATATACCTACTGCTGTAGTCTCACATTTAGACCTGTTTCTCTCTAGATGTACCTACTGCTATAGTCTCACATTTAGACCTGTTTCTCTCTAGATGTACCTACTGCTATAGTCTCACATTTAGACCTGTTTCTCTCTAGATATACCTACTGCTATAGTCTCACATTGAGACCTGTTTCTCTCTAGATATACCTACTGATATAGTCTTACATTTAGACCTGTTTCTCCATAGATATACCTACTGCTGTAGTCTCACATTTAGACCTGTTTCTCTCTAGATGTACCTACTGCTGTAGTCTTACATTTAGACCTGTTTCTCTCTAGATATACCAACTGCTATGCTGCAAAAGCCAGTATTTTCAAACATAATGTAAGTACAATATTCATGCAATTATTGTTGTTGCAGTTGTAGTTGTTATTTGCCTGCAGTAAAAGAATGTTACAAGGTCTTGAGTTTCAGATAAACATATTTAATTAATTTATAAATTGGATTTTACGTGTGTGTGTGTGATCCCAGAAGATCTCAATGGAGGGAAGCTGTGGCAGTGGTAGTGGTGGTGGTGGTAGTGGAGGCGGTGGTGGTGGTGGTACTATTGGTGGTGGAGGTGATGGTGGTAGTGGTGGTGGTGTTAGTGGTGGTGGTGGTGGTAGTGGTAGTGTTGGTGATGGTGGTAGTGGTGGTGATGATAATGATGATGATCGTGGTGATGGTGGTGGTGTTAGTGGTGGTGTTAGTGGTGGTGGTGGTAGTGGTGGTGATGAAAATGAATGATGGTGGTGGTGTTGATAACGATGGTGGAGGTGGTGGTGGTGGTGGTGGTGGTGGTTGTCATCATTGTTGTCATGGTAGTAGGGATGGTGAAGAAGAACCTTCTAACTTTCATACCCTGCTCATCATTTCTAACTACACATTTCCTTATATTTACAATTTTATTTTTTACAGGTCTGCTAATTTCGGTGGATTAGGAACTGTGATTGGACACGAAATATTTCATGCTTTCAATATTGATGGTAGGTATTCAATAATCTATTGATTTCTTGTCATTCAATTGAGATTCCGGCTAATTACAGACACTAAGAAATGAGATGTTGTCATGTTTATCCTTTTCTTAAGTACTTCAGCTACATTGTTATTAATCCACTTGTTCATATGTTCAATAATTTGGCATAATCTGTGGCTGGTAACCCTTCTTAACTCTAACCTCTTTACAGAGTGTACTGGGTGTATTTTATTGTGGCACCAACACTACGACATTACAGAGTGTACTGGGTGTATTTTATTGTGGCACCAACACTATCACTTTACAGAGAGTACTGGGTGTATTTTATTGTGGCACCAATACTACCACTTTACAGAGAGTACTGGGTGTATTTTATTGTGGCACCAACAGTACCACTTTACAGAGAGTACTGGGTGTATTTTATTGTGACACTGACACTACGACTTTACAGAGTGTACTGGGTGTATTTTGTGGCACCAACATTACCATACAGAGTGTACTGGGTGTATTTTATTGTGACAACACTACCACTTTACAGAGTGTACTGGGTGTATTTTGTTGACAACACTACCACTTTACAGAGTGTCCTGGGTGTATTTTATTGTGACACCAACACTACCACTTTACAGAGTGTACTGGGTGTATTTTATTGTGGTACCAACACTACCACTTTACAGAGTGTACCGGGTGTATTTTGTGGCACCAACACTACCACTTTACAGAGTGTACTGGGTGTATTTTATTGTGACACCAACACTACCACTTTACAGAGTGTACTGGGTTAAGTTTATTGTGGTACCAACACTACCACTTTACAGAGTGTACTGGGTTAAGTTTATTGTGGTACCAACACTACCACTTTACAGAGTGTACTGGGTTAAGTTTATTGTGGTACCAACACTACCACTTTACAGAGTGTACTGGGTTAAGTTTATTGTGGTACCAACACTACCACTTTACAGAGTGTACTGGGTTAAGTTTATTGTGGTACCAACACTACCACTTTACAGAGTGTACTGGGTTAAGTTTATTGTGGTACCAACACTACCACTTTACAGAGTGTACTGGGTTAAGTTTATTGTGGTACCAACACTACCACTTTACAGAGTGTACTGGGTTAAGTTTATTGTGGTACCAACACTACCACTTTACAGAGTGTACTGGGTGTATTTTATTGTGGCACCAACACTGCCATTTTATTTTGCCATGATCTCTCTGGCCCTTCCTATCTCCAATACCTTAACCATTAAATTACATGTCTTCATAATGGGATATGTACTGCTACTAAGTTACCATATACTTGAATATAAGCAGATCCAAATTAAGCCGACCCCCTATTTTGTGTTTGAGAAATAGGCAAAAATCCAAACCCCCTTTATAAGCCAAGACAGGTTATCAACACGTTTAGATGGTGCAGTTGTGAAATTCTCATGAATGGAGAATATATTTACAAAGTTTTAATATTTTGATATTTAAAAGGTTTTAAGTGTCATTTAAAGAATTGTTTTTGTTTCACAACTCCATTACATAATGTTTTTACCAATTTCTGGCTCCTTTGAAGGCCATATTCATTCAAAATACAGAAAGCAATAAGAAAAACAAATTCCACCCCAAAGTGAAACAGGTGTAATATTCACATCCAAAGTTGGTGAAAATAGGCAAAATGTTGACCTTGAATTTAAATCAGCTCCCATTATACTGTCAATATTTTATCACATATAGAGAAGAAATTCCAAACTTGGAAGCAGGGACTAGAAAGAAAGGGTCTCAAAGTCAACATGACAAAGACTAAGATCCTTGTAAGTAGACGAGAAAACAGAACCCAGATCCCCTCAGGGAAATGGCCTTGCTCAGTATGTAGGAAAGGTGTAGGTAGGAACTCCATTCTCTGCCCCAAATGTAAACAATGGGTACACAAGAGATGTAGCAGGATCTCAGGAAGCTTAATTAAGAATGTAGGCTTCACATGCAGCAGCTGTGCTGGGACAGCAAGCAGCAAACAGCCACAGGAAACAAGTACCACCAATCTCTGGGAGGGCTCTGTAGAAACAGTAGACAGCTTCTGCTACCTAGGTGACCGAATTAGCAGCGGAGGTGGGTGTTCAGAAAGTACAATAACTAGGGTAAGAACAAGATGGAAGAAGTTCAGGGATCTACTGCCACTGCTGGCTGCAAAAGGCTTCTCCCTCAAAATGAAAGGCAGACTGTATGATGCGTGTATCCGAACAGCAATGTTACATGGTAGTGAGACCTGGGCGCTGAAGGTGGAAGACTTACGTAGATTAGAAAGAAACGAAGCTTGCATGCTCCGATGGATGTGTAATAGTAATATACGCGAACGACAAAGTATAAATGAATTGAGAGAGAGACTGAGCATAAGAGGAATCAAATGCTGTGTGCAGGAGAGGCGGTTGCGTTGGTATGGACATGTGATGCGTATGAAGGATGACAGCTGCATAAAAAGGTGCAGAGCACTAGAAGTCAATGGAGACCGTGGAGTGGGGAGACCAATGATGACCTGGGATGAGGTGATAAAAGCCGACCTTGTCCAATTACACCTATCCAAGGCGATGACACACGACCGTGACCTCTGGCGTCACGCACTAATACAGAGTACCCGGCCACCCATGAGTACAAGCTGAAGCATATAGACAATATGCCCCCACACCCCCCACCGCAAGGTGGTCGTGGAGGTGCCACGGCAAAAAAGCACCCAGCCCACACTGTAAAGTGGACGTGTAGGCGCCACGAAAAAGCACCCAGCACTCACTGTAAATGAGGTTGGTGTTAGGAAGGGCATCCAGCTGTAGAAATCAAACCAAATCAGTTCCTGTATGAGCAAGGCATGGTCAGCCGACCAGACACTGCCCACAACAGGACAACCCGTCTAACCCATGCTAGTATGGAAGAACGGACGTAAAACGGTAATGATGATGATGATGATGATATTTCTTGGCTTATATACAAGTATATACAGTAATCCAGATGTTAAGAATATTCTATAATTCACATGTTTAATACTGTAATTCAATTTATTTCAGATGAAAACTCCACTGTTCAATGGCTGAATGATTCTTCTCGACCGAAATACTTCGAGTTGAAAAATTCTGTTGCTAATATATACAGCAAATACCAGTTGAAATCACCAAACGAGACAGTAAGTTATCATCATTATCACCATCATCAGAGTTACGGCCCTTTATGGTCTGAGTTCAAATCCCGCCGAGGTTAACTTTGCCTTCCATCCCTACGGGGTCGATAAAATAAAGTACCAGTAATACACTGAGATAATTGCTGGCCTTGTGCCAAAAGTAGAAACAATTATCACCATCATCATCATCATCATCAATGATTAATGTCTATTTTCCATACTTACATGGGTTAGATAGGCTGTCACGTTATGGGGTTAGCCAAGCCAGGTGACCATGTGTTGCTTATACAGATTCATCATCATCGTTTAGTGTCCATTTTCCCTGCTTGCAAGGGTTGGACATGTTGTCACAGACTTGGTGTATTTTATCATGGCATTAATACCAGGAAAGTTATATACTTGGCATAGCTGAAGATCCTCCAAGCTCTTTGTTTGGCAAGTATTCTATAGCTAGGTGCCTCTTCTATCACCAACCACTTTCCACAAGTGTACTGGGCGATTGTTTATTGTGTAATTAACACTTAAGAAGATGCCATGTCCTTGGCATAACTGAAGTTGTCTATAGCTAGGTACCTTTCCTATCACCAACACTTGGTATAACTGCAGTTGTCTATAGCTAGGTACCTTTCCTATCACCAACACTTGGTATAACTGAAGTTGTCTATAGCTAGGTAGGTACCTTTCCTATCACCAACACTTGGCATAAGTGAAGTTGTCTATAGCTAGGTACCTTTCCTATCACCAACACTTTGCATAACTGAAGTTGTCTATAGCTAGGTACCTTTCCTATCACCAACACTTGGTATAACTGAAGTTGTCTATAGCTAGGTAGGTACCTTTCCTATCACCAACACTTGGCATAACTGAAGTTGTCTATAGCTAGGTACCTTTCCTAACACCAACACTTGGTATAACTGAAGTTGTCTATAGCTAGGTACCTTTCCTATCACCAACACTTGGTATAACTGAAGTTGTCTATAGCTAGGTACCTTTCCTATCACCAACACTTGGCATAACTAAAGTTTTCTATAGCTAGATACCTTTCCTATCACCAATACTTGGCATAAGTGAAGTTGTCTATAGCTAGGTGCCTTTCCTATCACCAACACTTGGCATAACTGAAGTTGTCTATAGCTAGGTACCTTTCCTATCACCAACACTTGGCATAACTGAAGTTTTCTAAATCTAAGTGTCTTTCCTATCACCAACACTTGGTATAACTGAAGTTTTCTATAGCTAGGTACCTTTCCTATCACCAACACTTGGTATAACTGAAGTTGTCTATAGCTAGGTACCTTTCCTATCACCAACACTTGGCATAACTGAAGTTGTCTATAGCTAGGTACCTTTCCTATCACCAACACTTGGCATAACTGAAGTTGTCTATAGCTAGGTACCTTTCCTATCACCAACACTTGGTATAACTGAAGTTTTCTAAATCTAGGTGTCTTTCCTATCACCAATCACTTTATACAAGTGTACTGGGTGATCTTTTATCATGTGGATCACAAGCACTAAGGAAGCCCTCATGGAACTTTGTCACCTCTGTTGTGGGATTCAGCTTCTTAAAGTCAGTCAGCCCTCACTACCTAATCCTATGATTTCTTGGGTCTGCCTCTTCCATGAGTTCCATCCACTGAGATTTCTCTGCACCTCTTTATACAGCTGTCATCCTACATGTACACCGCATGTCCATTCCATTATAGTCTTTTTTCTGGCTCAATACATCCAATTCAGCTCATGCCAAGTTTTGCTCACAACTCACTTATGCTGTGTCGTTCATGCACACTAATATTACACATCTGAGCAGGCATACTTCATTTTTTTCTAGTCTTCTCAGGTCTTCTGCAGTTAAGGCCATATCACACTGCCATTTTATTCATAATCTGACATAATACATATTTCTATGGTCTTAATAATTACATAATGCTGCCATCACACAACCATTAACACAACTTCATCAAACAACATCTTACATAATATGATTGTTATGTAACATTTCTAATACAATACAGTCTATTGGCAAGGGGATGGACAAATTCAGTCTAGGACCTATAACAGTCCGTCCCCTTATACATCATGATAATCATTTAATGTCTACTTTCCCAGCTAACAAGGGTGGGATGGGTCTTCACAGACTGAGTCTGTACTAAAGCATGGCTACTGAACTCCCAGAGAAGCCAGAGGTTCACATTTCCCTTACATACAGTTCCATCTTCTATCAAGTCCATTTTATCATGGTACCAGCACAAGAGAGGCTGCCATGTCTTTGACACAACTGAAAGATCCTCCATTCCTTTGTTTGACAAGCTTACTACAGCTGGATGCCCTCCCTATCACCAACTACTTTACAACATGTACTGGGTCTGTTTATCATGTAGATCACCAACACTAAGAAGGCTGTCGTGTTCTTGACACAACTAAATCCCTTTGTTTGGCAAGCTTTCTAAGGCCAGATACCCTTCTTATAACCAACCACTTCATAGCATGTACTGGTGGTGATTATCGTATGGCATCGCTAGCAGGGCCACTTCTGTATTAATGTTTTGTCTCAATTCCTTGTTCATATTTTACTGTAACCCAATAGGGATGATTTATCTAAATCTTTCATATTCAATACATCTGATGACAAATGTTGTGTCATGGTCTGATGATGTAAGCCAGCCACAGAAATATGTATTATGTTATTGTGAAACAATTAAAGAGGTGATTGGAATACGACTTTCTTGTATTTTCATTGAAGTTTGTATGTGTGTGTGTGTGTATATATATTGTTATACTTTGGGAGGGGTCATGCTGCCAATAAACGAAATATATATATATATATCATCATCATCATTTTACATCCACTTTTCCTTAATAAACAAAAGATAGTTACTTTAGATCATCTCTATTTTATTATATATATTTCAAAGATGCAAGGCTGATATATAACATAATCCAAAACATGTTCTCGTCGGACAAAATGCATCGAAGATGCAGGATCTGTCCAACTCGTTTGACCGCCAGTATATCACAAGAAACCTACATCTTCTATGTATTTTGTCTGACGAGAACATATTTTGGATTATGTTATATATCAGCCTTGCATCTGCGAAATATGTATAATAAAATAGAGATGATCTTAATTAACTATCTTTCATTTATTATTATTATAATACTCTGGATAAATATATACTGTTGAGTGCTTGACATCCGTTATATAAAAGTCAGCTGATTGTATAACAACTAACTATTTATATTTATATATATATCATAATCATTGAAAAGAATAGATATTAAATGATGACGATGATGATATATATATATATATATATATATATATATATATATATATATATATATACCAATCTTATCTGGAGACTTTTTGAAATTTGCAGACTAACTTGGAAAAGGTGACACAAGAAAATATCGCTGATCTAGGGGCAATAAAGATAGCTTATAAGGTTTGTTGAAATATCATTTATGGGATGTTTTCTTGTATAATAATTTCTAACTTAGTCATAAGGCCGACAATTTGTGGGCACAGAAAGTTGATTGTATCGACCCCAGTATTAAAAAGAATATGTGTGAATGTATGTGGCTTAGTGGTTAGAGTGTTTGGCTCAAGGTCGTGAATTTGTGACTTCAACCTCTGACATTTTGTCGTGTCCTTGAACAAGACACTTTATTTTTATTTCACCATGCCACAGTCAACACAGAAAAAAATGAGTGATAACAGAAATTCAAGGGGCCAGCCTGTCATACCTTTCTGAATCTCCCTGGGAATTACATTATGGGTACATGTGTCTGTGGAATGCTCAGCTACTTATACCATTGCACAATATGAAGTATAGCTGTAATTCAAGGGTCATGGCTGTCATACAATGTCTTGCTGAATCTCCCTGGGAACTACATCAAGGGTAAACGTGTGTGGAATACTCAGCTACTTACATTTCAAGGCACGTGGCTTTGTGGTTAGGGTATTCAGCTCAAGGTTGTGAGTTTGTCTTTAGTCTGTTTGAGGAGGGGTATCACTTAAATTTCTATTGCCTTTAGTGCAGTGATTCCCAACAAGGGGCTCATGCCTCACAGTAGGTCACTTTTACTATACACCAAGCAGCTTTAGTACACATTGTCAAAATTCCTATCTCCCTTCCTTCACGTGTTATTGTGCATCTAGCACCACCTTTACACTTCATCATTGCTGTTTTCATATCAAAGGAGAGCATTTTCATACCAAAGGAGAGTATTTTCATACCAAAGGAGAGCATTTTCATACCAAAGGAGAGTATTTTCTTATCAAAGGAGAGCATTTTCATACCAAAGGAGAGTATTTTCTTATCAAAGGAGAGCATTTTCATACCAAAGGAGAGTATTTTCATATCAAAGGAGAGCATTTTCATACCAAAGGACAGCATTTTCATACCAAAGGAGAGCATTTTCATATCAAAGGGGGCATAACAATTTTGAAGGTGTTGAGGTGGGGCATGGTGCACAAAATGTTGGGAACCACTGCTTTAGTGTTTTTAATAATTTGTACCTTCTATATGTCATGGTTTCCCTGGGTTGAATAGCATTTGAGATGTTCATATGATTTGAAAAGTTTAAAGAGCTTTAATAATGTATTGAATCCTTTAACATTTAAACCGGCTGTATCCGGCCAGAATTCTCTCACCTCTTTCTGTTCAAACCAGCTGTAACTGGCCAGTCATACTGATGTTAATGTATTTTTCTCAAAATAAATAATATCAAAATCTCATAGATTCGATATTATGTGAGGTAAAGCCTATAGCACAAAAATACAATAGTATATATAGAGTAATGTAAATGTGAAAGGGTTATTTGATCCAATGAAGATAATGTTGACTAAAATATTCCACTTGCTATGTTACACCAGGCTTATTTGGCATGGAAGGCAAAAGAGAAACGCATGGAAGAACAATTTAAAGAGCAAATGACAGACTTACAATTACTATTTTTCACATATGCACAGGTAAGTGTGGAATTATGCTGACATATTTAGTGCCACGTATAAGAATATAGTACCAGGATTAAGGATAAAATACTACATATAAAGTTATATTACCATGTATAAGGATACTTGGCATTGCCATTAGAGCGGCAGATAGAATGCATTGTAGTATTCATTCCAGCTCTCTGAGTTCAAACCCCATTGGGGTGAATTTTGTTTTTCATCCATTTGAAGTTGATAAAAAAATACTAGTCCAGTATTAGGGTCAGTTCTTCTTCTATATCTCTTTCTCATTTCTTCTCTCTAACTATCTATCATTTTCTGGAAGAAATCTACTGTTTTTAGACCTGGAGAGGGATTAGCTCTGCCAGGTTCAAAATGCCCAAGAAATGCTGTATGTCACGATGGCCCTCTTACGACTCCATCAGGAGTTACGGTACCATACCATAAGAATATAAAGATATAGTACCATGAATAAGTATTTTGTACTTATACTATAGACATCCAATATAGTAAGTGTACCACAGTGGTGATGTCTAGATAACATTGTAGTAAGTGTACCACAGTGGTGATAGATATGTCTATATAACAGTGTAGTAAGTGTACCACAGTGGTGATAGACATGTCTATATAACAGTGTAGTAAGTGTACCACAGTGGTGATAGACATGTCTATATAACAGTGTAGTAAGTGTACCACAGTGGTGATAGATATGTCTATATAACAGTGTAGTAAGTGTACCACAGTGGTGATAGACATGTCTATATAACAGTGTAGTAAGTGTACCACAGTGGTGATAGATATGTCTATATAACAGTGTAGTAAGCGTACCACAGTGGTGATAGACATGTCTATATAACAGTGTAGTAAGTGTACCACAGTGGTGATAGACATGTCTAGATAACAGTGTAGTAAGTGTACCACAGTGGTGATAGACATGTCTATATAACAGTGTAGTAAGTGTACCACAGTGGTGATAGATATGTCTATATAACAGTGTAGTAAGCGTACCACAGTGGTGATAGATATGTCTATATAACAGTGTAGTAAGTGTACCACAGTGGTGATAGACATGTCTATATAACAGTGTAGTAAGTGTACCGCAGTGGTGATAGACATGTCTATATAACAGTGTAGTAAGTGTACCACAGTGGTGATAGACATGTCTATATAACAGTGTAGTAAGTGTACCACAGTGGTGATAGATATGTCTATATAACAGTGTAGTAAGTGTACCACAGTGGTGATAGACATGTCTATATAACAGTGTAGTAAGTGTACCACAGTGGTGATAGATATGTCTATATAACAGTGTAGTAAGCGTACCACAGTGGTGATAGACATGTCTATATAACAGTGTAGTAAGTGTACCACAGTGGTGATAGACATGTCTATATAACAGTGTAGTAAGTGTACCACAGTGGTGATAGACATGTCTAGATAACAGTGTAGTAAGTGTACCACAGTGGTGATAGACATGTCTAGATAACAGTGTAGTAAGTGTACCACAGTGGTGATAGTTATGTCTAGATTATACTTCACTGATACGGTACTTTTTAACATCAAAGATAGAGGAAGTCTCTATTTATTGACAACTACAGATAGTGAAAGAATGAACCCCAATACATGACTGCTACTTTATTATAATCTCTATTGTGATTGCTAAGTGGTTTGAGAATGTTAGAGAAAGAATCATCCCCAATATATGACTGCTACTTCATTCATCAAAATAAATCAAAAGGATGAATGTGGGATTTGAACTCAGAATGCAGAAAACCAAAATAAATACCTCAAAGCATTGTAACTTATGTTCTCAGGATTCTGTTAATTCACTGCCTAGAGATATATATAAGACGATATGACCTATATTTGTATTTGAAAACCGTTAGCAGATTATCATAATCTACCTGGAGTGACTCCCTAATCTCTGATCTATGAACCCTATTGGGAGGAAGCCCATCTCAGCTATTTGTATTTACAATCATACTTGTGACTTAGGTAAAGGGTAGGCAGAATCACTGTATTGAAGATAGAAAATTTGGCTCATACACCTACCTCCCTTCTTCTGATGAAAGAGTGGTGTAGCTGGCACATTATTACACCAGCCCCTGCAGGTTTTTCATTTAATTCAGCCTCCTGCTTTCCATCACCTGTGAAAATGATCCAAAAATACTTTACTATAATAATAGGGGAAAATATTGACTGGAACTTGGAAGTAATTACAACTCCTAACATTCAGACATTCAGTTTACTGTATTGTTTCATAAGAGTCTTGTTTCCTTTGCTTTTGGCAGACATGGTGTTCAGCTGAGAATCCTAATGACGAATTTGATACTTACTCTCCAAATAAATTAAGGTAATTGAAAAAGTTTTGGTTTTAAAATTTTGTAATTTTCTTTATCTTTACAAATCCCAAAATGCAACCAATCATCATCATCATCATCATTTGTAGTTTTAGTAATTGTTTCATTTTCCAGTAGTTCATTTGAAAATCCAGTTCTGGTTACTGGTAATCTCAAGCTTCCAGGTTCACATGTAAGTCATGGAACCCTCACTGTAGAGATACAGAGATAGATACAGGCACTAGAAATGAGATGATACTACCACAATATCTTAGGTATCTCATATAATGGCCATATCAGTCCTATGTAATCTCCAAATTATTCTCTCTATAAAATTGTACTCTTAATCCTATGTACTCTACAATTTATACTCTCTATAAATTATACTTACAGTTACATGTACACTATAAACTGTACTTTCAGCCCCATGTACTCTATAAATTGTACTTATAGTCCTATGTACTCTATAAACTGTACTTTCAGTCATATGTACTCTATAAACTGTACTTTCAGTCATATGTACTCTATAAACTGTACTTAGAGCCATATGTACTCTATGAACTGTATTTTCAGTTCTATGTACTCTCAAAATTATTCTCTCTATAAATTCTATCAAGTCCCTTTCTTCTCTTTTTTTCAGGGTTCAAGTGCCACTGCAGAACAGTAAAGAATTTGCTGAGGCATTCAAATGTAAAAGAGGAACCAAGATGAATCCAGAATCGAAATTGTTATTTTGGGGGAAATAGTAACAGATATATTTAACATATCATCATCATCATCATCATCATCATCATTATAGTGCTGTCCACCTATCATGTCATGTTACCCTCAACAAGATCATTAAGGATGGTCTGGAGGGAGTAGGTCTCTTCACAGTTCAAGGATAGGTCCCTCGTCTGGGAATCCACATTGTAACACCTTCTCTTGTGGCAACCTGGTGTGTATGACTAGCATCCCAGGTTTCACTAACAACCAGACCAAAGAGGGCAAACTGTCCAAGTCTCAGCTGCTCTTTGATGGGTTTGTGGTTGAGTCTGTGGCAGTGGAGACCCCTTGACCACATCCCTGTCAACACTGCATCCTATATGACAAGTGGAGAGATACTGTGCTGAATAGGACCCATCCCACCCTTGCAAGCAGGGAAAAGCGGACGTAAAATGATGATGATGATGATGATGATGTATGTGTATATATATATATATATATATATTTATGTATGTATGTATGCGTGTATATATATATATATATGCATGTATGTATGAATGTATATATATATATATATAGATCAGTTCCTGTATGAACAAGGCATGGTCAGCCGACCAGACACTGCACACAACAGGACAACCCGTCTAACCCATGCTAGCGTGGAAGAACGGACGTAAAACGGTGATGATGATGATGATGATATATGTATGTGTACATGTATATATATTACCACTCCCACCCCTCCCCTCCTTCAAATGCGCGTGCAACCTCCGCCACCTCCTCGTCCATAGCTCCCTATCCCCCCCCCCCCGGTTATCTTCCCTGCTCCAGACCCCACATCACCAACACCGTCACCTTCCAGGGTCCCAATGGCCTCTCTCTCTCTGTCTGGCATGCCTTCCACTGCACCTCCTCCAACCTCATCTACGTACTCCGCTGCACTGAGTGTGGCACGACCTATGTCGGACAGACCGGACATTCCCTGGTGGATCGCTTCACGGAGCACCTCCAAGACATTCTTCTCAGTGGGAGTTCCCCCATCGCCCGCCATTTTGGCTCCGCCAGACACTCCGCCCACAACCTAGCCATCTGTGGCCTGATTGAGTGCCATGGGACCCCCGACACCCAACTTAGGGCCAAACAACGCACCATCTTCCACATAGACCCCCCGCCCAACTTGAACTCCCCACCCCTCTTCCTTTAGCCTTCGACCGTCCCCCTGTCAGTGCCCCCATATCAACATCACTAAAACACTTCCCCTCCACATCCAGCCACCCCCACATCTACATTGGTCCACCCCACCGGTAATATTACTAACACCACCACCCCCTTCCCCCTACCACAGACTCTTTTTTAAAGCCATGTCAGTGGAATGAGCTCCTCCTTCTTGCTCTTGTATTGGCATGTAAACAGAACTGCAGACACTAATGCTTCTTGGTGTCACTCTTCATTAGTACACTCCACTGTTTTATATATTCATTTGAACTTTACAACTCTATACTTATTGCTTACAACACGTCATAACCATTGAGCTTTAGGTAAGAGATATGTTTCTTTTATTTGCCACCAGGGCATCAAAAGTGGGACAAGTACAATGGGGGGAGTTTACAAAGCCCTCAATAGGGAGGAGGCAATAACAATATATAAAAATAAAATAAAATTATAACAAAATCCTCAATAGAGGATTTTGTTATAAAATATAACAAAAAATAAAATTTATAACAAAATCCTCAATAGAGAGGAGGCGCCTTGGGGGGTCGCACACACCCCCGAAAAAAGTGTGCAACCCTTCTCCTCAGGAGCACAGAGAGGGGAGCTCCCTCGTTCCTTCCTCTTTTCCACCTACAGGCTTATGTAATCCTCTTTTCCACCTACAGACTTATGGATCACCCCCCCCCCCCCCCCCCAGTATTTCAGTAGTTTATTCTGTTAAGCTATGGTTGTAGTGACTGCCACCTTCAACATGGAGTGAAATATTCGCTGACACTGGTGTCATATATGAAGCTTCTATCTCTTACCTAAAGCTCAATGGTAAAACTATCAGGTCTTTAAACCATCGGCATTTATCAATCTGTCTTTTCCAATTCATAAAAGCGCCCTCAATACATTTTATTACTAGTTTTAAGGATGTTTAAACTGGTTGAGTACCCCACAACAGTTGTTTGTTTACAACGTATGAATAAAAATAATCATAATCCCATGGTGTTTATTAAATAAATCACGGTATTTCAGTAGTTTATTCTGTTAAGCTATGGATGTAGTGACTCCCATCTTCAACATTATTTACGCATTTTTAATGTTATGTATGCTCACCTGAGGTGTCAGGTGATACTCGTGAGGGGTACCTGGTTATTTCAGCACCTTAGCCTCACCTTACTGAGGTGTCAGGTGATACTCGTGAGGGGTACCTGGTTCTTTCAGCACCTTAACTTCACCTTACTGAGGTGTCAGGTGATACCCGTGAGGGTACCTGGTTATTTCAGCACCTTAACTTCACCTTACTGAGGTGTCAGGTGATACCCATGAGGGTACCTGGTTATTTCAGCACCTTAACCTCACCTTACTGAGGTGTCAGGTGATACCCGTGAGGGTACCTGGTTATTTCAGCACCTTAACTTCACCTTACTGAGGTGTCAGGTGATACCCATGAGGGTACCTGGTTATTTCAGCACCTTAACCTCACCTTACTGAGGTGTCAGGTGATACCCATGAGGGTACCTGGTTATTTCAGCACCTTAACCTCACCTTACCGAGGTGTCAGGTGATACCCGTGAGGGTACCTGGTTATTTCAGCACCTTAGCCTCGCCTTACTGAGGTGTCAGGTGATACCCGTGAGGGGTACCTGGTTATTTCAGCACCTTAACCTCACCTTACTGAGGTGTCAGGTGATACCCGTGAGGGTACCTGGTTATTTCAGCACCTTAGCCTCACCTTACTGAGGTGTCAGGTGATACCCGTGAGGGTACCTGGTTATTTCAGCACCTTAGCCTCACCTTACTGAGGTGTCAGGTGATACCCATGAGGGTACCTGGTTATTTCAGCACCTTAGCCTCGCCTTACCGAGGTGTCAGGTGATACCCGTGAGGGTACCTGGTTATTTCAGCACCTTAACTTCACCTTACTGAGGTGTCAGGTGATACCCGTGAGGGTACCTGGTTATTTCAGCACCTTAGCCTCACCTTACTGTGGTGTCAGGTGATACCCGTGAGGGTACCTGGTTATTTCAGCACCTTAGCCTCACCTTACTGAGGTGTCAGGTGATACCCGTGAGGGTACCTGGTTATTTCAGCACCTTAGCCTCACCTTACTGAGGTGTCAGGTGATACCCGTGAGGGTACCTGATTATTTCAGCACCTTAGCCTCGCCTTACTGAGGTGTCAGGTGATACCCGTGGGGGTACCTGGTAAGAAACATTTTTTCTACTCGATCTTTTCATGTGCTATCAACTAATCTAATCTCCAATATGCTCGCAATCGACCTTTTACCCAGGAAAACGTAGGAGTGAGGTAGGTGTGCTTCCCCTTCTCAGAGTTTTCTATATGATTTTTCTTTTATCGCTTGTGAAACATCAGAGAGTGGCTCCTGGTTGAGCTGCTACTCTGAATTGAGAGATCACAGCTCTGATACTACAGACATGAGGTTAGAATGTCTGAGGAAAGAATCTCTGAATTGAGAGATCACAGCTCTGATACTACAGACATGTGGTTAGAATGTCTGAGGAAAGAATCTCTGAATTGAGAGATCACAGCTCTGATACTACAGACATGTGGTTAGAATGTCTCAAGAAAGAATCTCTGGATTGAGAGATCACAGCTCTGATACTACAGACATGTGGTTAGAATGTCTCAGGAAAGAATCTCTGAATTGAGAGACCACAGCTCTGATACTACAGACATGTGGTTAGAATGTCTGAGGAAAGAATCTCTGAATTGAGAGACCACAGCTCTGATACTACAGACATGTGGTTAGAATGTCTGAGGAAAGAATCTCTGAATTGAGAGATCACAGCTCTGATACTACAGACATGTGGTTAGAATGTCTGAGGAAAGAATCTCTGGACTGAGAGATCACAGCTCTGATACTACAGACATGTGGTTAGAATGTCTGAGGAAAGAATCTCTGAATTGAGAGATCACAGCTCTGATACTACAGACATGTGGTTAGAATGTCTGAGGAAAGAATCTCTGAATTGAGAGATCACAGCTCTGATACTACAGACATGTGGTTAGAATGTCTGAGGAAAGAATCTCTGAATTGAGAGATCACAGCTCTGATACTACAGACATGTGGTTAGAATGTCTGAGGAAAGAATCTCTGGACTGAGAGATCACAGCTCTGATACTACAGACATGTGGTTAGAATGTCTGAGGAAAGAATCTCTGAATTGAGAGATCACAGCTCTGATACTACAGACATGTGGTTAGAATGTCTGAGGAAAGAATCTCTGGACTGAGAGATCACAGCTCTTATACTACAAACATGTGGTTAGAATGTCTGAGGAAAGAATCTCTGAATTGAGAGATCACAGCTCTGATACTACTGACATGTAGTTAGAATGTCTCAAGAAAGAATCTCTGAATTGAGAGATCACAGCTCTGATACTACAGACATGTGGTTAGAATGTCTCAGGAAAGAATCTCTGAATTGAGAGATCACAGCTCTGATACTACAGACATGCGGTTAGAATGTCTCAAGAAAGAATCTCTGAATTGAGAGATCACAGCTCTGATACTACAGACATGTGGTTAGAATGTCTCAGGAAAGAATCTCTGAATTGAGAGACCACAGCTCTGATACTACAGACATGTGGTTAGAATGTCTGAGGAAAGAATCTCTGGACTGAGAGATCACAGCTCTGATACTACAGACATGTGGTTAGAATGTCTGAGGAAAGAATCTCTGAATTGAGAGATCACAGCTCTGATACTACAGACATGTGGTTAGAATGTCTGAGGAAAGAATCTCTGGACTGAGAGATCACAGCTCTTATACTACAAACATGTGGTTAGAATGTCTCAAGAAAGAATCTCTGAATTGAGAGATCACAGCTCTGATACTACAGACATGTGGTTAGAATGTCTCAGGAAAGAATCTCTGAATTCAGAGATCACAGCTCTGATACTACAGACATGTGGTTAGAATGTCTCAGGAAAGAATCTCTGAATTGAGAGATCACAGCTCTGATACTACAGACATGTGATTAGAATGTCTGAGGAAAGAATCTCTGAATTCAGAGATCACAGCTCTGATACTACTGACATGTAGTTAGAATGTCTCAAGAAAGAATCTCTGAATTCAGAGATCACAGCTCTTATACTACAGACATGTGGTTAGAATGTCTCAGGAAAGAATCTCTGAATTGAGAGATCACAGCTCTGATACTACAGACATGTGGTTAGAATGTCTGAGGAAAGAATCTCTGAATTGAGAGATCACAGCTCTGATACTACAGACATGTGGTTAGAATGTCTGAGGAAAGAATCTCTGGACTGAGAGATCACAGCTCTGATACTACAGACATGTGGTTAGAATGTCTGAGGAAAGAATCTCTGAATTGAGAGATCACAGCTCTGATACTACAGACATGTGGTTAGAATGTCTGAAGAAAGAATCTCTGGACTGAGAGATCACAGCTCTTATACTACAAACATGTGGTTAGAATGTCTGAGGAAAGAATCTCTGAATTGAGAGATCACAGCTCTGATACTACTGACATGTAGTTAGAATGTCTCAAGAAAGAATCTCTGAATTGAGAGATCACAGCTCTGATACTACAGACATGTGGTTAGAATGTCTCAGGAAAGAATCTCTGAATTGAGAGATCACAGCTCTGATACTACAGACATGCGGTTAGAATGTCTCAAGAAAGAATCTCTGAATTGAGAGATCACAGCTCTGATACTACAGACATGTGGTTAGAATGTCTCAGGAAAGAATCTCTGAATTGAGAGACCACAGCTCTGATACTACAGACATGTGGTTAGAATGTCTGAGGAAAGAATCTCTGGACTGAGAGATCACAGCTCTGATACTACAGACATGTGGTTAGAATGTCTGAGGAAAGAATCTCTGAATTGAGAGATCACAGCTCTGATACTACAGACATGTGGTTAGAATGTCTGAGGAAAGAATCTCTGGACTGAGAGATCACAGCTCTTATACTACAAACATGTGGTTAGAATGTCTGAGGAAAGAATCTCTGAATTGAGAGATCACAGCTCTGATACTACTGACATGTAGTTAGAATGTCTCAAGAAAGAATCTCTGAATTGAGAGATCACAGCTCTGATACTACAGACATGTGGTTAGAATGTCTCAGGAAAGAATCTCTGAATTCAGAGATCACAGCTCTGATACTACAGACATGTGGTTAGAATGTCTCAGGAAAGAATCTCTGAATTGAGAGATCACAGCTCTTATACTACAGACATGTGGTTAGAATGTCTCAGGAAAGAATCTCTGAATTGAGAGATCACAGCTCTGATACTACAGACATGCGGTTAGAATGTCTCAAGAAAGAATCTCTGAATTCAGAGATCACAGCTCTGATACTACAGACATGTGGTTAGAATGTCTCAGGAAAGAATCTCTGAATTGAGAGATCACAGCTCTGATACTACAGACATGTGATTAGAATGTCTGAGGAAAGAATCTCTGAATTCAGAGATCACAGCTCTGATACTACAGACATGTGGTTAGAATGTCTCAGGAAAGAATCTCTGAATTGAGAGATCACAGCTCTGATACTACAGACATGTGATTAGAATGTCTGAGGAAAGAATCTCTGAATTCAGAGATCACAGCTCTGATACTACAGACATGTGGTTAGAATGTCTGAGGAAAGAATCTCTGAATTGAGAGATCACAGCTCTGATACTACAGACATGCGGTTAGAATGTCTCAAGAAAGAATCTCTGAATTGAGAGATCACAGCTCTGATACTACAGACATGTGGTTAGAATGTCTCAGGAAAGAATCTCTGAATTGAGAGATCACAGCTCTAATACTACAGACATGTGGTTAAAATGTCTTAGGAGAGAATATGTGGTCAGATTTTACTGGCAAAACCTCATGTTATCTACTATCAAAAATATATACTCCCATAATTATCTGTTATATATATTTATAATATTTGTAAATCTAACTTTAGCTGCAGTATAGCAATTAGTACAATTTGATTTGTTTGAGGCAATCACAAAGCAATGGATCGGAAGTTAGAAAGAAACATTAAGTCCAGAGTTAAACACCGTAGTTATAAAATGTGACACCAAGAGAACCGACCGAAGGTACAAACAATACATACAACAAAATAACGATATATATTTAAAAGTTTTCATATATATATATATATGTCAGCATATAGGGAGAACACAGAGATATATGTTCAATCATATCTCTGTGTACTTCTCTAGAGCCCGGAATCTATTCCTTGAGCTTATTAAATTATAGGGGATTAATGTGAGTCTTTAACTCCCTTTTTTAATTTGATATATATATATATATATATATATGTATATATATATAATTCAAAATATTAACAAATATAAACATTCGTGTGATCAAGTATATTTTATTATACATATTTCAGAGGTACTGAGCTATCTTCAACAGTACGTCCTCATCAGATAAAATAAGATGATGCATGACATACCTTGACTAAGTAGATGGTTAAAATTCAGTCATGGTAGTCATGAGGACGTACTGTTGAAGATAGCTCAGTACCTCTGAAATATGTATAATAAAATATATTTGATCACACAAATGTCTATATTTGTTAATATTTTAAATTAATATTGATAACTCGGGAAAACCATTTTCTGTGGAGTGCTTCTAATCTATTGTAAAACTTTATTCATTGATTTATTCATTGAACCTGGTTTAACCTTTAAATATATATATCTTTGGGGCCATTGCTCAATCACCCAGAAGACGAAGCTCCGTAATTACAATGCATCGGTTCTCTCAGTTCTCCTCTTTGAAGCAGAAACGTGGCCCCTCACAAAGATCCTGGTAAAGAGGATTGACAGCTTCGATAGCAGAGCGCTGAGGACCATGAAGAATATCAAATGGGGCCACCATGTTTCCAGCAAAGTGTTGCATGGATCAGCCCACAGCTTCCCGCCCAATGTGCTTCTGCGGAAATATCTTCCGATTACCTGGGCCTTAAAGTAGCTGCAGAGTGGAAGAGGGCCGACAGCAGGCCCCACCAGCAATGCAGGAGGCTGGTGCACCTGGTCGGGTCTACGCACAACGATGCTTTAGGATCGTTGGCTTAGGATGACTCCGACCTCGTCGAGCAAGAATACATACACAGTTACCTATGTGTGTGTGTGTATATATATATATATGCACACGTTTATATATACACACAATCACACATACATTTATACAATACATACACAGTTACCTATGTGTGTGTGTATATATATACATATATGCACACGTTTATATATACACACAATCACACATACAT
>OZ024764.1:7097825-7142825 GCA_964016885.1 Eledone cirrhosa | reverse complement strand
CAGCTTCTCAAACATCACAGACTGGAATAAATACTTTGCCGATAATTACTGGTAGTTTAGCTTTTATTTCGTTCGTCTACGGAAACAGTGACCCTCACTTTTACTACAGCACGCAGGATGTGGGAGGGAGACAAAAACATCTCTAACTGGGGTCTCACAAATGTGACGGTTAGTTTTGAAAATATATATACAAGATACAAGACAAATGACTAGACTAAAATATATTTGATAGGGAATAAAGAGTAGAATATTCTAGTCTGTTGTGTTGGAGGAGATAGGTCGCTGACAACGAGGTTCTTATCATCGTTGGCAGCTCTCCTTACCGAGGTGTCAGGTGATACATATGAGGGTGTTTGGTAGTTCCAACATCTTAGCCTTGCTATCACTCGAGGTAAGACTGCCTCAGAAAGTATTAGAAGGAGACTCCAGCACTCCATGTGATGTGAGACTGATTGACAGAGTGTTGACTTAATATTTTCATTTGTTGTGATTCTATGTGAAATATATCTCTATGTAAGTAACTTGGTTACGTGAATCATTGTGAATACCTAAACAGAAATCTACTTAGGACACAAAGTAAAGCAGATTCCATTGAACGATGTATCAAAACGTATATAAAAAAAAACAAGAGGGGTTGTAACGAGAGTTGTCTCCCCTTACACATGTTGTATTTATGTGTGTGTGTGTGTATATATACATATTCGATATGTCTCATATGAAATAATACAGCCAATTTTCCACGCAATACTTTTAGTTAGCACCCCGAACGCATAATAGGGAATATAATCACTTATTTCCTAATGTTTGTCGAGTGAGTTGGAACTTGGCCGGAGTATCGCTAAAAAGCTTTCTCCGATATTGTATTTATTTACATATACATATATATAAAGGGCCGTGTTTCAGGGGACAAGACCCCCCCCCCCCCCCCACACACACACACACACTTTTCAGGAATGGGGAAAAAACCATCTTTTGTTTATTTGATATAATAAATTCTTTTCATGCTTATTTTTTTTTATATGCAAACTTCATTTGAATATATAAAATTTAATAATGATTTCTGATTTAGGTACAAGGACAACAATTAGGGGTGGGGAAGTCGATTAAATCGACCCCACTATATTACTGGTGCTTTATTTATTGACGCCGTAAGGATGGAAGGCAAAGCTAACCTCGGTAGGATTTGAACTCAGACCGTAAAAGGCCGTAACTCTGTGCCGTAAAGCATATTGTCCGACGCTCTACCGATACTGCCAATACACAGCCATGAATGAATTTAATAAAGCCACCTGACTATCGTTAACCTGTTGTGTGTAGGTCACTTAATCTGGATGGAGATCACCTTTGTTGTTCTTCCTCTACCAGATCCAGCTGGAACTCCTCTCCACCTCCTCTGCTATAGTCTTTAGTACTTTGGTCCTGTTCCACCCAGTTACTCAGAGATATTTCATGAGATTGTAGGCAGATATTTCTACCAACCCCCTCCCTCCAGCCTGTGGGGTGAGGACTGTGACAGGGAAACCTACTTTTTAAAGAACTTTCTCTCTCCTGTATGTCTGTCCTTCTCGTAATCATAGCTGAAGTATTGATCAGTGTTAACAGATCGATATCGATTAACTTTTCCCCACGTGAATTCTCAATTATTAGGTGAGAGAGTGACATCTTAGGCAAGTGTCATCATAACCGCCAGGTGACCCATGTACTGTGAGTGAAATTAAATTTAGTAGACAGAAACTGTCTGGAAGCCTGTAATGGACTGTACCTGTAATTAAGTCAGTCTTGTCAGACACCATGTCAAACTTCAGTATTTCTTCCCATAATGGTTACAGTGTTGGACTTACAATCATAATGTAATAAGTTCGATTCCTGGATCGTGTTGTGTTCTTGAACAAAACACTTCATTTCACGTGGCTCCAGTATACTTAGCTGAAAATGAGTACCAGCAGTATCTTTGGGATGTACCTCTGTGATAAACTGGCGTTCTGTCCAGCTGAGAGTCCTGTATTTTCAGCCAACTGACTCGGTTAAGCACCGGTCTAATGAGCCTCCTAGTTTAAGACAAACTTTAACCTTGCAATCGACTGTCGTCCTATCCAGGTGAAGTCTCTTCTTACCGTATTCCTAATGAAATACACAGACCAAGTGTTCCAATTCGTGTTGAAAATGAACAATAAAATGTAGGGATTTAATAAAATTCAATGTGTTTCTTTTTTATTCACAAATAATTTGTCGAGTGTATTTCTTTAAAACTCTTCTTAGTTTTAGTTAATATTTCGGTGTATTTAAATGCTTCTTCCAAGATAGAGATGAAAGGCCTTAAATTGTTGATTCAATTCTTGAACCGTGCTAAATACTTTCTGAAACTGTTGTAAATTCATTTTGTATTCTGCAGCATCCGAGGGGGGGTCTCATGAGGTTTTCTCGGGTGTTTTAACGATAGGGTCCACAGTGCAGTTATTCAATCCCCACTCCTACACACATATATATTATATCTGCAAACCTTTCTACTGCACAAGCTCTTGATATTTGGCCTTCCTATCACGAACTCCTATAGAGATTTGAGAGTGATCCTGGGCAGGCAATGATCCTTCATCCTAGAGACGTACCCTGCCCAGCGTATTTAGGAGTTCAGCTTCGTGTTTAATCTTCCACACGTTAGTACAGTCTACCAAATTCACTGCTCACCTTTGCCAGTCTGTTGCTGATTTCCCTGTCGATCTTGGCATCCGATGTGAAGATGCACCCCAGGTAGCTGAAATGATGGACTGTTTTCAGTACAATCCCGCCAATTGTGATATGGGGAGGGTGGTACACTTCCTGAGGTGCAGGATGGTGGAATACCCCCATCTTCTTTAAGCTTACTTACAGTCCAGAGAGCTGGAAGTGATACGCAACAAGACTCTTTCTCTGTGATAAAAGAATGGGCCTGTCTTTTAACGTCCTTTATATAGATTATATTGTGAGACCTGTCACACCATACGACCCACAGTTACATCTAAGGATGGGTCTGTCTTTTAACGTCCTTTATATAGATTATATTGTGAGACCTGTCACACCATACGACCCACAATTACATCTAAGGCTGGGTCTGTCTTTTAATGTCCTTTATATAGATTATATTGTGAGACCTGTCACACCATACGACCCACAGTTACATCTAAGGATACGTCCTTTATATACAGTATATTATACATGGTGAAGCTCAATGGAGCAAATCATACAACGAAGAGCAACAACCCTGGATTCTTCAACAGACAGTAATGAACATAATCGAGACCATCAAGAAAGGCAAACATTGATGGGCTGGCCACGTCTCCTCAGAGACAATAGGTAAGCTATTAGAGTGATAGAGTGGATACCAAGGTACTGAAGAAGAACCAGTGTGTATATATTACCAACAAGTACAAATGGTCCAGTGTCTGACAAAATAATGAACACTTCTTAGACTATTAAGACGAAAACAAAACTTTAAAATGATTGGTTATGAAGGGAACTAAGAAGGTAAGATCATTAGAAAATTTCTGAAGATCCCTAAGCCCGTGTCTATAAAGTTTGCTTGGCGTTAATCAACTGAAAGTACGAGACTTTCTCTGGATAGGACGCCAGTCTATGGCAGGGTTAAACCCCAAGATACTGCTGGTACTCATTTTCAGCTACGTATACTGGAGCCACGTGAAATGAAGTGGTTTTCTCAAGAACACAACACGATCCAGGAATGGAACTTATCACATTATGATCCTAAGTCCAACACTGTCACCACTATGGGAAGAAATACTGAAGTTTCACATGGAGTGTGACAAGACTGACTCAATTACAGGTACAGACATACACTTAGGTGTATAGAATTAAATGTATGACATTACAAGACGGAAGATAAGACTTCCCCCATCGAGAAAGTCAAATGGGAGAAAGAGGGTTTAAAACATAGATGGTGAACAGCTGGACTTATTGCGTGTACCTCGTAAAGTTTGCAAGAGATGGGCAGCTTTTGGAAAAGTCTCGCAAGTCAACAATCGAAACTACCATGTTCGATTGCTGTTAGTGAGTTAGATCTTGAGAGGAAGATAACCACACAGTGATAGGGAGAAATAGTCGACAGAAGGATTTGATAAAGACAAAGGAACTACCCCAGGAAGAAGTAGGAACAATTTTCAAACTATACTAGATACATATTTATTAATAAAAAAAATGTTAAATTTTATTATATCCGCAATGTATTGAAACAGGTGAGTGTGTATCTCATTAAGAATACATTAACAAGAGAAGAACTAGGTAGGTGTAAATAGTAGATCATACGAAGGAGACTAAGAGGGAAAGATTTACAAAAATATCTCAACATAATATAAAAATCTACGTTACCTTTCAGAAAGCTGCTATTGTCCATTGCTAAACCATTTAGCAAGAGTTTCTGTAAAGCTTGTAACATTCTACAAACTAACGGCCATTTTTTTTCTTGTTTTGGATGGAGTTGAATGCGCGAGATTTAGAAATCCAGTGCGCATGTTCCAAGTATCCTGGCCATGCTACAGCACCAGCTAAACAGCCTGACCATACTACAGCATTATCTAAACAGCCTGGCCATACTACAGCATTATCTAAACAGCCTCACCATACTACAGCATTATCTAAACAGCCTGGCCATACTACAGCATTATCTAAACAGCCTGGCCATGCTACAGCACTAGAAGTTAATCTATAATTATGAACATACGTAATTCTCAGGGAGATTCAACGTTATAAGACTGGTCATTTGAATTACAAATGACAGACTTCTATACAGTCTCTGTCTACCCAGTTTCAAATGGGATGTGATCGAACCTGGGACTTAATGATGGCAAAATAAACTCACAAGTTAGTCGATATCGATCTTTACAAACACTGATCGACAGTTAACCAATGATGGACATACAGAGGAAGAAAGTGATCGGAAAACTGAAATGAATTTACAATTGTTTTAGTTTTAACGGCCAGTATAATTCAGCTGAACATGTGTACCAGTAATAGGTGGGGGTTAACCCTGTGATGGACTGTTGGCCTGTCCAGGGGGGAGTCTTGTACTCTCATTCGCTTTACACTATAAGCTTCTGGGCTCGCGATAGACCAGATAACTTCAACTTCCTTCTCCACGTACTTTGGGGATGTAAGGCAACAAGACAATCACTGATTAACTAACAATATTAAATTGTGATTGGGCGGTGGTTGGCAGTAATTGAATCCTTTGTTGCTGAAGGAGAAACCCCTGTTAACATTCACAAGGGGGGGAAACATATTTATAAAGGTGAACTTGAGTAAATTGGACAATCGATGGAATGGCGTCACCCAACATCTCCAAAAACCCAAAAGTTCAAGCTGGAAAAATGAAGGCGGCTGTCTTTTGGGATATTCAAGGAATGATTCTTATTGATTTCTTGCCAAGAGGAGAAACAATTAACTCTGAAGTATATATTGAGGCACTTCTTGTTGTGTCCACAAGAGTGTCAGTTACAGAGCTTGGTTAGATGTGGTTCCACCACAGCTGAACACATTGCTGTCCTTTCTCATTAAACTCTGCCAAGTCCAATACTGTCCAGGGGTGTTCCAGCAGCGGACATATCAGGAGGTGCTGCGTAGTCTGTGGTTCAATGTCGCAGTCACACACAACGTCCCCATCCTTTAAATATCCTTATTTTGCATGTCCAACATCAGGTCTTAATCTGTTGAGACATGTTCATACCAACGCAGTCTTCTCTCCCACACACTACAGTTTACCCTCTTATACACAGTTTCTTTCTCAACACATCCATGCTTGGTCGTTCACGCACATTTACACTGCACATCCAACGGAGCATGCTTGCCTCATTTCTCTCCAGCCGTCGCATATCCTCTGCAGTTTCTGCCCATGTCTCACTACCATGCAGCATCGCGCTCCTCACACAGGCATCATACAACCGGCCTTTCGTACGCACTTCTATAGCGCCCTTCTGCATTTGAAAAATGTGTCTATCAATGCGACTTCTACTGTCTAATTTCCCTGTACATCTACTGCATACATATTTCTCCCTACCTGTTAGTTTGCCTGCTATCCCGCTACATCTCTTGTGTACCCAGGATCTGCATTGTGTGCATTTTATAGAATTTATGCCAGTTCCTTTTCTGCATATCGAACATGGCCATTTCCCTGACGGAATCAGGGTTTTGTCCTCTTTTCTACTCATCAACACTTTTGTCTTAGCTAGGTTCACTCTCAGTCCTCTTGCTTCCAACTGCTGTTTCCATAGCCAGAATTTATTCTCTAGCTCCTCTACTGATTCTGCTATAAGAACCAGATCATCAGCATAGAGAAGTTCCCATGGACAGCCAGTCTTAAACTCCTCTGTTATGGCTTGGCGGACTATAATGAACAAGAGCGGGCTGAGGACCGAACCCTGATGAACTCCTACTTGTATCTGGAATTCCTCACTAAATTCCATTCCTACCCTGACTTTACTGAGAGTACCTATGTACAAAGTTTGCACTGTCCTCACAAGCCATTAGGGACCACCAGATGACAGATCGGGGTACCTTATCAAAGGCCTTCTCTAGGTCAACAAAGGCTAAGTATAGTGGCTTATTTTTTTCTAAGAACCTCTCTTGCAATTCTCTCACCAAGAAGAGGGCATCTGTTGTACTCTTCCCAGGCACAAAACCAAACTGCATCTCATCTAGTTTGACCCTTTCTCTAATTAGTTGTGCTAAAATCCTTTCTGCCACTTTCATAACCTGATCTATCAGTTTTATACCCCTATAATTGCTCCTCTCCAGAGCATCCCCTTTACCTTTGTAGCAATTTATGAGAATACTGCTGTACCAGTCTTTGGGTATGACACCACCATATATAGCCTGATTGATGATGCGTGCAACCAGTTTAGTGCCTACGTCCCCTGATGCCTTCAACATCTCAGCAACTATTCCCGATGGTCCAGCAGCCTTACTATTTTTCATTTCCCTAATCACCTCTTGGATCCTATATTCGTCAATCTCAATAGCTGGTCCCTCTGTCGGATCTACTAAGGGTAATTTCTCTCTCTCCCATTCCGTCTCCACATTCATCAGTCTCTCATAATGACATTTCCAGGCCTCCTTTTTCTGATCATTCGTTACACTAAGTACACCGGCATCATCCCGGACACATTTATCTCCAACAACATCCTGATTTGCATTGACACACTGCCTTGCAATGTGGAACACCGCACGCCTCTGATCTTCCCGTCGCAGAACATTGACAAACCTCCTACTCTCCGCCTCCCTGCGTGCTAAGTACACCTGACGTCTAGCTTCTCTCTTAGTGGCTGTATATTCTTCCCTACTCCCACCCTTTTTCCAAGCCTTCCATGTTAGTCTTTTGTCTCTAATGGCCTTATCTACTGTGCTGTTCCACCACCAGGTCACTCTCTGTCTGGTTGGAGCTCTGCTCCAGCAACAAGTTTCATCAGTAGCCTGCAGCAAGTTGTCACGTAAGAAATTCCAGTTATTATCTATGTCATACGTCTCTAAATCGTCTTCTTTTTCATCATATACATCTTGAAGGGCTTTCCTAAATTTGTATTTTAGTGAAAGGTCTTTTAGCTTCCAGACCTTTCTTCTCCACACCTTCCTATATGTCTCATTCCATCTCTTGCTTACTGAGATATCACTAACAACTAACCTATGCTGTGGGGTACATTCTTCACCAGGTTATGCCTTGGTATTAGACACTATCTTCCTGTCCCGCTTCCTAACTAGTAAGAAGTCAATCTGGCTTATGTGCTCACCAGATTTGTAGGTTATTGGGTGATTGGCAGGTTTCTGGAAGTTTGTGTTGCAAATAGTCAATGTACCTGCATCACAAAATTCAAGAAGTCTCACTTCATTTTTGAGCCGTAACCGTGCCCACCATGTACCCCAGTGTAACCATCCAGGAGCTGTCCAACATGACCATTGAAGTCTCCTGCTAGCATAGCGATGTCTCCGTCCTCTGTCATTGCGGTTGTTTGTAAAAGTTGCTCGTAAAAGCAGTCTTTCTCATCTTTGCCTATGCCTGCTTGGGGAGCATAGGCCGAGATGATTGTCAGTAGTCTCCTGCCTACAACTAATCTAAGCTTAATTATTCGATTACTAACTCGAACTACCTCTATTGTCTTATTGATCCATTTCTCCCCCTAACCCATCATCTTTACCTACCCAAAATAGCTTATAGCTCAGACGTTTGCCTACGACTAGTCTGGCAGAGGCACCTCTCCATCTCACCTCTTGCACGCAGTACACATCCACCTGCCTTCCCTCCAACATCTCCGCTATTTCAGCAGATCTACCTCTGAGAGTGCCAACATTAAGTGTTGCAACTCTGAGATGCGACGTCTTCATATTTTGTTGTTGTTCCTATTTGTTCCTGTGCTGATAAGCGTTTTGGCATTGATACACTGGTTGGATGCCCTTCCTAACACCAGCGCCATTTTACAGCATGGACTGGGTGCTTTGATTTGTGCCACCAGCACTAGAGAGGATGTCTTACTAGACTCAAGGACCCTCTCTACCCCTCCATTTTACAGCATGGTCATTAAAAAAAAAAAACTTATTGACACGACGCACACACACACACACACACCAACACTCATGCATACAAACCACAACCACACACACACACTCACACACCAACATTCATGCATACAAACCACAACCACACACACACACTCACACACCAACACTCATGCATACAAACCACAAACACACACACTCACACACCAACACTCATGCATACAAATCACAAACGCACACACACACTCACATACCAACACTCATGCATACAAACCACAACCACACACACGCCACTCACATACCAACACTCATGCATACAAACCACAAACACACACACGCCACTCACATACCAACACTCATGCATACAAACCACAACCACACACACGCCACTCACATACCAACACTCATGCATACAAACCACAACCACACACACGCCACTCACATACCAACACTCATGCATACAAACCACAACCACACACACGCCACTCACATACCAACACTCATGCATACAAACCACAACCACACACACGCCACTCACATACCAACACTCATGCATACAAACCACAAACACACACACGCCACTCACATACCAACACTCATGCATACAAACCACAACCACACACACGCCACTCACATACCAACACTCATGCATACAAACCACAACCACACACACGCCACTCACATACCAACACTCATGCATACAAACCACAAACACACACACTCACACACCAACACTCATGCATACAAACCACAACCACACACACGCCACTCACACACCAACACTCATGCATACAAACCACAAACACACACACGCCACTCACATACCAACACTCATGCATACAAACCACAAACACACACACGCCACTCACATACCAACACTCATGCATACAAACCACAACCACACACACGCCACTCACATACCAACACTCATGCATACAAACCACAAACACACACACGCCACTCACATACCAACACTCATGCATACAAACCACAAACACACACACGCCACTCACATACCAACACTCATGCATACAAACCACAAACACACACACGCCACTCACATACCAACACTCATGCATACAAACCACAAACACACACACGCCACTCACATACCAACACTCATGCATACAAACCACAAACACACACACGCCACTCACATACCAACACTCATGCATACAAACCACAAACACACACACGCCACTCACATACCAACACTCATGCATACAAACCACAAACACACACACGCCACTCACATACCAACACTCATGCATACAAACAACAAACACACACACACTCACACACCAACACTCATGCATACAAACCACAAACACACACACGCCACTCACATACCAACACTCATGCATACAAACCACAAACACACACACGCCACTCACATACCAACACTCATGCATACAAACCACAAACACACACACGCCACTCACATACCAACACTCATGCATACAAACCACAAACACACACACGCCACTCACATACCAACACTCATGCATACAAACCACAAACACACACACGCCACTCACATACCAACACTCATGCATACAAACCACAACCACACACACGCCACTCACATACCAACACTCATGCATACAAACCACAAACACACACATGCCACTCACACACCAACACTCATGCATACAAACCACAACCACACACACACACCAACACTCATGCATACAAACCACAAACACACACACACCACTCACACACCAACACTCATGCATACAAACCACAAACACACACACGCCACTCACACACCAACACTCATGCATACAAACCACAAACACACACACACCACTCACACACCAACACTCATGCATACAAACCACAAACACACACACGCCACTCACACACCAACACTCATGCATACAAAGCGCAAACACACACACGCCACTCACATACCAACACTCATGCATACAAACCACAACCACACACACACGCCACTCACACACCAACACTCATGCATACAAACCACAACCACACACACACACCACTCACATACCAACACTCATGCATACAAACCACAAACACACACACGCCACTCACACACCAACACTCATGCATACAAAGCGCAAACACACACACACCACTCACATACCAACACTCATGCATACAAACCACAACCACACACACACACTCACACACCAACACTCATGCATACAAAGCGCAAACACACACACACCACTCACATACCAACACTCATGCATACAAACCACAACCACACACACACACTCACACACCAACACTCATGCATACAAAGCGCAAACACACACACACCACTCACATACCAACACTCATGCATACAAACCACAAACACACACATGCCACTCACACACCAACACTCATGCATACAAACCACAACCACACACACACACCAACACTCATGCATACAAACCACAAACACACACACGCCACTCACATACCAACACCCATGCATACAAACCACAAACACACACACGCCACTCACATACCAACACCCATGCATACAAACCACAAAAACACACACGCCACTCACATACCAACACTCATGCATACAAACCACAAACACACACACGCCACTCACATACCAACACTCATGCATACAAACCACAAACACACACACGCCACTCACATACCAACACTCATGCATACAAACCACAACCACACTCACACACCAACACTCATGCATACAAACCACAACCACACACACTCACATACCAACACTCATGCATACAAACCACAACCACACACACGCCACTCACATACCAACACTCATGCATACAAACCACAAACACACACACGCCACTCACATACCAACACTCATGCATACAAACCACAACCACACACACGCCACTCACATACCAACACTCATGCATACAAACCACAAACACACACACGCCACTCACATACCAACACTCATGCATACAAACCACAACCACACACACGCCACTCACATACCAACACTCATGCATACAAACCACAACCACACACACGCCACTCACATACCAACACTCATGCATACAAACCACAAACACACACACGCCACTCACATACCAACACTCATGCATACAAACCACAAACACACACACGCCACTCACACACCAACACTCATGCATACAAACCACAACCACACACACGCCACTCACATACCAACACTCATGCATACAAACCACAACCACACACACACACTCACATACCAACACTCATGCATACAAACCACAAACACACACACACGCCACTCACATACCAACACTCATGCATACAAACCACAAACACACACACACACACTCACATACCAACACTCATGCATACAAACCACAACCACACACACACACTCACATACCAACACTCATGCATACAAACCACAACCACACACACGCCACTCACATACCAACACTCATGCATACAAACCACAAACACACACACACGCCACTCACACACCAACACTCATGCATACAAACACACACACACGCCACTCACACACCAACACTCATGCATACAAACCACAAACACACTCACATACCAACACTCATGCATACAAACCACAACCACACTCACACACCAACACTCATGCATACAAACCACAACCACACACACTCACATACCAACACTCATGCATACAAACCACAACCACACACACACACTCACATACCAACACTCATGCATACAAACCACAAACACACACACACGCCACTCACATACCAACACTCATGCATACAAACCACAAACACACACACACACACTCACATACCAACACTCATGCATACAAACCACAACCACACACACGCCACTCACATACCAACACTCATGCATACAAACCACAAACACACACACACGCCACTCACACACCAACACTCATGCATACAAACACACACACACGCCACTCACACACCAACACTCATGCATACAAACCACAAACACACTCACACACCAACACTCATGCATACAAACCACAAACACACTCACACACCAACACTCATGCATACAAACCACAACCACACACACTCACATACCAACACTCATGCATACAAACCACAAACACACACACTCACATACCAACACTCATGCATACAAACCACAAACACACGCCACTCACACACCAACACTCATGCATACAAACCACAAACACACACACGCCACTCACACACCAACACTCATGCATACAAACCACAAACACACACACGCCACTCACACACCAACACTCATGCATACAAACCACAAACACACACACGCCACTCACACACCAACACTCATGCATACAAACCACAAACACACACACGCCACTCACACACCAACACTCATGCATACAAACCACAAACACACACACGCCACTCACATACCAACACTCATGCATACAAACCACAACCACACACACGCCACTCACATACCAACACTCATGCATACAAACCACAACCACACACACGCCACTCACATACCAACACTCATGCATACAAACCACAAACACACACACGCCACTCACATACCAACACTCATGCATACAAACCACAAACACACACACGCCACTCACATACCAACACTCATGCATACAAACCACAACCACACACACGCCACTCACATACCAACACTCATGCATACAAACCACAAACACACACACACCACTCACATACCAACACTCATGCATACAAACCACAAACACACACACGCCACTCACATACCAACACTCATGCATACAAACCACAAACACACACACGCCACTCACACACCAACACTCATGCATACAAACCACAAACACACACACGCCACTCACATACCAACACTCATGCATACAAACCACAAACACACACACGCCACTCACATACCAACACTCATGCATACAAACCACAACCACACACACACGCCACTCACATACCAACACTTATGCATAGAAACCACAAACACACACACGCCACTCACACACCAACACTCATGCATACAAACCACAAACACACACACGCCACTCACATACCAACACTCATGCATACAAACCACAAACACACACACGCCACTCACATACCAACACTCATGCATACAAACCACAAACACACACACGCCACTCACATACCAACACTCATGCATACAAACCACAAACACACACACGCCACTCACATACCAACACTCATGCATACAAACCACAAACACACACACGCCACTCACATACCAACACTCATGCATACAAACCACAACCACACACACGCCACTCACATACCAACACTCATGCATACAAACCACAAACACACACACACCACTCACATACCAACACTCATGCATACAAACCACAAACACACACACGCCACTCACATACCAACACTCATGCATACAAACCACAAACACACACACGCCACTCACATACCAACACTCATGCATACAAACCACAACCACACACACGCCACTCACATACCAACACTCATGCATACAAACCACAAACACACACACGCCACTCACATACCAACACTCATGCATACAAACCACAAACACACACACGCCACTCACATACCAACACTCATGCATACAAACCACAAACACACACACGCCACTCACATACCAACACTCATGCATACAAACCACAAACACACACACGCCACTCACATACCAACACTCATGCATACAAACCACAACCACACACACGCCACTCACATACCAACACTCATGCATACAAACCACAAACACACACACGCCACTCACATACCAACACTCATGCATACAAACCACAAACACACACACGCCACTCACATACCAACACTCATGCATACAAACCACAAACACACACACGCCACTCACATACCAACACTCATGCATACAAACCACAAACACACACACGCCACTCACATACCAACACTCATGCATACAAACCACAAACACACACACGCCACTCACATACCAACACTCATGCATACAAACCACAAACACACACACGCCACTCACATACCAACACTCATGCATACAAACCACAAACACACACACGCCACTCACATACCAACACTCATGCATACAAACCACAAACACACACACGCCACTCACATACCAACACTCATGCATACAAACCACAAACACACACACGCCACTCACATACCAACACTCATGCATACAAACCACAAACACACACACGCCACTCACATACCAACACTCATGCATACAAACCACAAACACACACACGCCACTCACATACCAACACTCATGCATACAAACCACAAACACACACACGCCACTCACATACCAACACTCATGCATACAAACCACAACCACACACACACGCCACTCACATACCAACACTTATGCATAGAAACCACAAACACACACACGCCACTCACACACCAACACTCATGCATACAAACCACAAACACACACACACGCCACTCACATACCAACACTCATGCATACAAACCACAAACACACACACGCCACTCACATACCAACACTCATGCATACAAACCACAAACACACACACGCCACTCACATACCAACACTCATGCATACAAACCACAAACACACACACGCCACTCACATACCAACACTCATGCATACAAACCACAAACACACACACACGCCACTCACACACCAACACTCATGCATACAAACACACACACACACACGCCACTCACACACCAACACTCATGCATACAAACACACACACACATATATATATATTACCATCAGTACTGATACAAATACAAAATCAAAATCATGTCAACTGTTGACCTTTCCCAGTCCAGTTCAGTTTTTATATAATAATAATAATAATTGTTTCTACTTTAGGCACAAGGCCAGCAATTACCCCAGTGCATTACTGGTACTTTATTTTATCGACCCCGTAAGGATGAAAGGCAAAGTCAACCTCGGCGGGATTTGAACTCAGATCGTAAAGGGACGTAACTATGCTGGAAGTTTGCTTTACGCTGGTAATGGTGGTGGTGGATGGTGGATGGTGGTGGATGGTGTCAGTATGGTGATGGTGGTGGTGGTGGATGGTCAGTGATGGTGGTGGCAGTTGTTGTTGCTGTAGTTGTTATTGTAGTTGCTGCTGCTGTTGCTGTTGTTGTTGTTGTTGTTGCTGCTGCTGCCGTTGTTGTTGTTGTTGTTGTTCATTTCACTGCTGCTGTTGCTGCAGACAATGGCGTTGATGCTGTTATTGTAGTCGCATATATATAAATACATACATACACACACATTCAACACAGACAATGGTGTATATATATATATGAAAAAAAAAATTCTGAATTTGTTGAGCAAGATTCTTTATCTGGAAACGTGTGTTGAAACCGATATTGTTATACTTTGGGAGGGTCATGTTGCCAATAAGAAACACACGCACCAGTTGCTTTCACTTCAATTTATTATAAATTAAATTTATAAATTTCTGGTTGGTTGGTTGGTTCCATAACCGGACGGTTGTTCATATATTGTCAAAGTTCTTTCGTCACTCATTCTGTGACCTCTTCAGTGACTGGGGATTCTTTTCTTTGTTTTGTGCGTCTCCTTTGTTCTGAAGAGCCATTAAAATGAGCACTCCGAATGTGAGGACTGTTCGGACATTGGAGAGGAGTTGGGTCATCTGTTCGAGGAGAGTGGTATGCAGATACTTGTGGTCCAAGAACACAGGATCCTACACGATGAGCCTGTGAGGAGTGTGATGATTGGGAAGAGGAGCCAGCTCACCAGCAGTGAGGAACACAACGAATGCTGCAGTAGGAGTGGGTTTTGTTTTCAATGCAAAAACCAATCTATTGGTGAGGGAAATCGTACCCGTCTCCCCACGAGTGTTGAGGGTGACCTTCAATGGAAACCCAAGACTGTCATCTCAGCCTATAGTCCAACTGAGGGAGCCAGTGATGTGAGTGCGGAAGAGTTCCATGAAGTGTGTAGAGCACACAACATCCTGCTTGTTCTGGGGGACTTCAATGCACATCTGAGTAAGGAGAGCAGTGAAGATCCTTGCTAGTACTTCCATAACAACACCAACCATAATGGAAGACTACTGAGAGACGCCTTGCTAGAAGCGAACTTGATGGCAACCAACCTAAGGTTTAGGAAGAATCAGGGGAAGATGTGGACCTACATCTCTGATTTCATTCTGTGGCGGAATAGTGCTCTGAACACAGAACCATACAACTATTTCAGTACACTGGGCAGTGACCATCGGCTTGTTATGAGTGAGGTCCAGGTGAGCTTAAGAAAGAGCAAGGCTCAGCCCCGGAGAGCTTTCAAGGAAGATGATAAGCTACAGGAGAGGTTCACAGTAGAAATGAGGAACAGGTTCAGTGCTCTGTGTGGAGAGAGATTGGAGGGACTGAGGAGGTACAGGTACTTCACCAATGCAGTGGCGGAAGCAAGTGAGACCCTGGTGTTAAGGAGAAAAAGAGGACGCACGTAAGCTCTGCAGGCCCAAAAGTGTGTGCAGCCAGAGAACACATGAAAGCTGCCAAGGACCAATTCTATGCTGATCCTGCGGAGGAGAGAAAGGAGAATATGGAGGTGATGAGGGAAGAACTCTGTACCGCTTACAGTGAGGCCAGAGACACTTTCTCAACCTGGTGTAGTCTGTGACTAACCTAGGTTCTGCTGCACTTCGGGCTGAGGAGGCCAAACTCTCCAAGTATCGGTCGCTTTCTGACAGGTTTGCTGTCGTGCTCTTGGCAGTGGAGACTTCTGGTATCCTTGGCCCTAGGGCTACCTCCCTACTTACCACCATAGGTGCTGACTGGCCCGCCGAAGGTGTGAGCTTCGCGACATGGAATGGCTCTTCCAGCTCATCTCACTTACCATCCTCCGGGGAAACGCCTTCTCCATTCTGTCTGCCAGGGCTGTGAGCCGGCAAGCATGTGGGGCCCCATTTGCTCATAATAGAGAGAGATGGGGAGGGCGAGAGAGATGGAGGTGATGACAGTGGGAGTTCGGCCATTCCGTGTTCGGAGCTGGTGTACGTGTGAGAGATGGGAAGGGCGAGAGAGATGGAGGTGATGACAGTGGGAGTTCGGCTCTTCCGTGTTCGGAGCTGGTGTACGTGTGAGAGATGGGGAGGGCGAGAGAGATGGAGGTGATGACAGTGGGAGTTCGGCTCTTCCGTGTTCGGAGCTGGTGTACGTGTGAGAGATGGGGAGGGCGAGAGAGATGGAGGTGATGACAGTGGGAGTTCGGCCATTCCGTGTTCGGAGCTGGTGTACGTGTGAGAGATGGGGAGGGCGAGAGAGATGGAGGTGATGACAGTGGGAGTTCGGCCATTCCGTGTTCGGAGCTGGTGTACGTGTGAGAGATGGGGAGGGCGAGAGAGATGGAGGTGATGACAGTGGGAGTTCGGCTCTTCCGTGTTCGGAGCTGGTGTACGTGTGAGAGATGGGAAGGGCGAGAGAGATGGAGGTGAGGTGATGACAGTGGGAGTTCGGCTCTTCCGTGTTCGAACACATTACGCCTGTCAAGAGTGTATTTTCATACTCTACTATACCATGTATTGAGTAACGCACTGAGGTCGATATAGTCGACTCCAACTGCCCTTAAATTGCTGGCCTTGTGCCAAAAGCAGACACAATTAAGTTGTCATAGTGCCCATGCGCAGTGGTAGACTACTCCACCGGAAGTAGTTGTCGAAAATGTCTCAAAGTTTTAAAGACCTGAAACTAATGTAAGTATTATGTCTACAAATATTGTAGAATTATGTTAAAACTTCTTACTGCTCACGAGTGAGAGATGGAGGAGGGCGAGAGAGATGGAGATGATGACAGTGGGGGTGGGCCCTTCCTTGTTGGGACCTGGTGTACGTGTGAGAGATGGAGGAGGGCGAGAGAGATGGAGGTGATGACAGTGGGAGTTCGGCCCTTCCTTGTTGGGACCTGGTGTACGTGTGAGAGATGGAGGTGATGACAGAGGGAGTTGGGACCTGGTGTACGTGTGAGAGATGGAGGAGGTATTATGTCTACAAATATTGTAGATTTATGTTAAAACTTCTCACTTCTCACATCACAAATATATTTTCGTATTTCTTTCATTATTGGAAATATAAAACGTTATGGTGATCATGTGTAATTAACCCACCTTTAATTAAAGTGAAAACTTTAGTTGTTGCAAGTCAGACATTGATATTCCATTGTCCAGTATATTGTCTCAAATATCTCAGCTTAAACAGATTTTAACAACAACACAAATAAACAACTTTATTCCTGATTATCTAAATTACGATGTATAAATGTTTAGAAATGTAATACAATCTTACAGCTTTTACTAGGAAGAGGCTATGTAGCCGGTAAGAGTGTCAGACGCTAGGAGTTGCTGCCAGAGTTAAGACAATTTGAAATCTTTTCCACCATAAATTGTTTTAAAAATTAGTTAAAATATTTAGTCGTCCATTGGTAACATATGTTACACTTTAGTTACCTACACACATCTACAGGTAAATATATAGACAGATAGAGACAAGAGAGGTGTAAACCTACATATACACACATCTACAGGTAAATATATAGACAGATAGAGACAAGAGAGGTGTAAACCTACATATACATACATCTACAGGTAAATATAGAGACAGATAGAGACAAGAGAGGTGTAAACCTACATATACACACATCTACAGGTAAATATATAGACAGAGACAATAGAGGTGTAAACCTACATACACACATACATCTACAGGTAAATATATAGACAGATAGTGTAAACCTACATAATCATCATCATCATCATCGTTTAACGTCCATCTTCCACGCTAGCATAGGTTTGGACGGGAGTTTTCCCACTTGTGGCAAGATTGGTTGTCTTGCTCGTATAGGACTGTCTGGCGGGTTTTCTACGGCTGGATGCCCTTCCTAACACCAACCACATTTACAGTGTGGACTGGGAGGTTTTTACCGTGTTACCTACATACACACATACATCTACAAGTAAATATATAGACAGATAGAGACAAGGGAGGTGTAAACCTACATATACACTCATCTACAGGTAAATATATAGACAGATAGAGACAAGAGAGGTGTAAACCTACATATACACTCATCTACAGGTAGATATATAGACAGATAGAGACAAGACAGGTGTAAACCTACATATACACACATCTACAGGTAGATATATAGACAGATAGAGACAAGAGAGGTGTAAACCTACATATACACACATCTACAGGTAAATATATAGACAGATAGAGACAAGAGAGGTGTAAACCTACATATACACACATCTACAGGTAGATATATAGAGAGATAGAGACAAGAGAGGTGTAAACCTACATATACACACATCTACAGGTAAATATATAGACAGATAGAGACAAGAGAGGTGTAAACCTACATATACACACATCTACAGGTAGATATATAGACAGATAGAGACAAGAGAGGTGTAAACCTACATATACACACATCTACAGGTAAATATATAGACAGATAGAGACAAGAGAGGTGTAAACCTACATATACACACATCTACAGGTAAATATATAGACAGATAGAGACAAAAGAGGTGTAAACCTACATATACACACATCTACAGGTAGATATATAGACAGATAGAGACAAGAGAGGTGTAAACCTATATATACACACATCTACAGGTAAATATATAGACATATGGTGACAAGAGAGGTGTAAACCTACATATACACACATCTACAGGTAAATATATAAACAGATAGAGACAAGAGAGGTGTAAACCTACATATACACACATCTACAGGTAAATATATAGACAGATGGTGACAAGAGAGGTGTAAACCTACATATACACACATCTACAGGTAAATATATAAACAGATAGAGACAAAAGAGGTGTAAACCTACATATACACACATCTACAGGTAAATATATAGACAGATAGAGACAAGAGAGGTGTAAACCTACATATACACATCTACAGGTAAATATATAGACAGATGGTGACAAGAGAGGTGTAAACCTACATATATACACATCTACAGGTTGATATATAGACAGATGGTGACAAGAGAGGTGTAAACCTACATATACACACATCTACAGGTAAATATATAGACAGATAGAGACAAGACAGGTGTAAACCTACATATACACACATCTACAGGTAAATATATAGACAGATAGAGACAAGAGAGGTGTAAACCTACATATACACACATCTACAGGTAAATATATAAACAGATAGAGACAAAAGAGGTGTAAACCTACATATACACACATCTACAGGTAAATATATAGACAGATAGAGACAAGAGAGGTGTAAACCTACATATACACACATCTACAGGTAAATATATAGACAGATAGAGACAAGAGAGGTGTAAACCTACATATACACACATCTACAGGTAAATATATAAACAGATAGAGACAAAAGAGGTGTAAACCTACATATACACACATCTACAGGTAAATATATAGACAGAGACAAGAGAGGTGTAAACCTACATATACACACATCTACAGGTAAATATATAGACAGATAGAGACAAGAGAGGTGTAAACCTACATATACACACATCTACAGGTAGATATATAGACAGATAGAGACAAGACAGGTGTAAACCTACATATACACACATCTACAGGTAAATATATAGACAGATAGAGACAAGAGAGGTGTAAACCTACATATACACACATCTACAGGTAAATATATAGACAGATAGAGACAAGACAGGTGTAAACCTACATATACACACATCTACAGGTAAATATATAGACAGATGGTGACAAGACAGGTGTAAACCTACATATACACACATTTACAGGTAGATATATAGACAGATAGAGACAAGACAGGTGTAAACCTACATATACACACATCTACAGGTAAATATATAGACAGATAGAGACAAGACAGGTGTAAACCTACATATACATATATCTACAGGTAAATACAAACTTACAGGTAAATACAAACTTAATGAATTTATATTCTACTAGACTACACCACCTGTGACTCGTTGGGCCATGTTCACTTCAGAATATTTTTTAAATAATTAAAATATACACAGACATGTATATAATGTGAAAGCGAAACTGGAAGGCCTATATATATATATATATGTGTATGTATATATGTGTGTGTTTGTATATATATGTATGTGTGTATACATATATGTGTGTGTGTTTGTGTATATATATGTATGTGTATATATATATGTATGTGTTTGTGTATATATATATATATATGTATGTGTGTATATATATATGTGTGTGTGTTTGTGTGTGTATATATATATATATATGTATGTGTGTATATATATATATGTGTGTGTTTGTGTGTATGTATATATATATATATATATATATGTATGTGTGTATATAAATATGTGGGTGTCTGATCTATATACACTGGTCATAGACATATATACACAACACCACCAGCTCTTTCTTCCATTCTCCTTCTCTGTCTCCTCTCTCTCTTTCAATCTACTCTCTCACAACCACTATCTCTTCCTCTCTATCTCTATCTCTGTTTATGAAGGTACCCAGAAAACCCCATATCTCGGGAACCCATGGTCCAATTTATGTGAAACATTTTATTCCGTATGTATTCCCATTTCAGAGGCTACTTTCAAAGTACTTTCCCATTATGTGCCGTAACAAGCTATCACTGAGTTTTAGTAATATATATATATATTTCTTTATTAGCCACAAGGGCGCACAAGAAAGGGGGACAATACAAAGACACATGCCGGGGATTTTACATACAGTCGTGTAAAAATATTGAAATAAACAAATATAACAACTGAAATCCCCAATAGGGGGGAGGCGCCACAAATGGGTTGTTTAATACCCCGTAGATAGAACAACCCTCAACTTCAGGAACATGTTGTGCAAGTGCTCCCTTCTTTCTTTTGCTCTCTTCTTAAACCTACAGGCTTATATACAGAGAAGGCCCAATCACACGGGCCATTTTTGTCACATTCACCCACCTTTCAGTAAATTTATGGGGTGCAGTGCCTCTCTCTCTACCCTGATTCTCCTTCTAAAGTGGTACCTAAAGAAGGGAATGAGTTGTTGTCCGGAGAGAAAGGCATCTGTCCTCTCAATCTCGTCCACCATATAACACCTTTCAGTAAATTTACTGGGGTGCAGTGCCTCTCTCTCCACTCTGATTCTCCTTCTAAAGTGGTACCTAAAGAAGGGAATGAGTTGTTGTCCGGAGAGAAAGGCATCTGTCCTCAGTCCTCTCAATCTCGTCCACCATATAACACCTTTCAGTAAATTTACTGGGGTGCAGTGCCTCTCTCTCCACTCTGATTCTCCTTCTAAAGTGGTCCCTAAAGAAGGGAATGAGTTGTTGTCCGGAGAGAAAGGCATCTGTCCTCAGTCCTCTCAATCTCGTCCACCATATAACACCTTTCAGTAAATTTACTGGGGTGCAGTGCCTCTCTCTCCACTCTGATTCTCCTTCTAAAGTGGTACCTAAAGAAGGGAATGAGTTGTTGTCCGGAGAGAAAGGCATCTGTCCTCAGTCCTCTCAATCTCGTCCACCATATAACACCTTTCAGTAAATTTACTGGGGTGCAGTGCCTCTCTCTCCACTCTGATTCTCCTTCTAAAGTGGTCCCTAAAGAAGGGAATGAGTTGTTGTCCGGAGAGAAAGGCATCTGTCCTCAGTCCTCTCAATCTCGTCCACCATATAACACCTTTCAGTAAATTTACTGGGGTGCAGTGCCTCTCTCTCCACTCTGATTCTCCTTCTAAAGTGGTACCTAAAGAAGGGAATGAGTTGTTGTCCGGAGAGAAAGGCATCTGTCCTCAGTCCTCTCAATCTCGTCCACCATATAACACCTTTCAGTAAATTTACTGGGGTGCAGTGCCTCTCTCTCCACCCTGATTCTCCTTCTAAAGTGATACCTAAAGAAGGGAATGAGTTGTTGTCCGGAGAGAAAGGCATCTGTCCTCAGCCCTCTCAATCTCGTCCACCATATAACCTCTTATTTCCAATGTTGACTACTCATTCAGGATAATTATTTTATGTTCACGGTTACATGGTGACATGGGTTGCACCAATCCTTTTCAGTACAGCATCTCTCCACTTGTCACGTTCCTTCATCATCTCCTCAATGAGCTTCAACTATTTGAGATCAGCTCACACCACCTCTGCCCAGGTTTTCTTTGGTTTTCCTCTACTGCAGCCTCTATCTGCTGGGAATTTCTGGCACTTCTAGTAATCATCATCGATGTGTATTACATACCCATACCAATACAGTCTTCTCTCTTGCACACTACTTATTTCTCTTATACCCAGTTTTTCTCAAAGTTCACTCAACTTCTGTCGTTCATGTACATTAACATTACAAATCTATCAAAGCAGAGTTTCTTCATTTTTCTCCAGCAGTCACATATCCTCTACAATCACTATGTCTCATTACCATACAGCAGCACACATAACACACAGCCGCCATTCAAAGGGAGAAAACTTTTGTTTGATTAGTTTCTATCTTTTGTTATAAAAGTGTATTTTGTTCAGAATGCAGCCATGAATCTGACTTTAAGGCCTTAGCTACAGTTTCAATACAAAATATATGTATCATCCATGTTTATCACATGTCGATACCAGCACAGTCATCCCTCTTTCACACTACCTCTGTTTCCTCTTATACCTAGTTTATCTCTCAGTTCACTTATGCTTTGTTGTTCATGCACAGTAACATTGCACATCCATCAAAGCATGCTTGCTTTATTTCTCTCCAGCAGTTTCTGCCCATGTTTCACTACCATGTAGTATCACACATCACACACATTTGTAGGGAGAACCCTTTTGTTGTCAACAGAGGGAGTAGTTCCCTGAACTTCTTCCATCCTATTCTTATTCTAGCTACTGCACTCTCGAAGCACTCTCCTCCACTGTTAATTATATCAGCCAGGTAGCAAAAGCTATCAACCACTTCTATGGATCTTACCTGTCATTGGAATAGGTTTACTATTGATAAAGTCTATTCTATCTCTTCTTACACATCTGTTACTGGTGCCATGATAAAGTTCCACCTCCGACTCACACATCATTGCCATGTGAAGTTACCTCCAACCTGGTGTAATCTTCAAGGTCCTCTGACCTGATTTCTCACAAAGGGACTGGCCGTCCTACCCAGGCTAACATGGAAAATGGACATTAAACGGTGATGATGATGTTGATGTAAAGAATAGAAACTAATAAATATTGCAAAGTGTTGTCTCATTGCTAGATTTATCTCAGGTTTTTCTTCCTTGCTTTGAATTTTGTCTCTAACACTCCCACAGTTTCAGCTATGATGATTAGATCATCAGTAAACCTGGTGTCATCTTCAAGGACATTCTTTAGTGTGATATTTGGTCCCCTAACTTGTCACCACACATGGTTTTTCAGATAAGACATGGCCCACCAACATGTGTTAAAACTGAATTAGAATGACATCCTTTGAAAAATTGTTGTTTTTAACATGAAATATGAAGTGATACTGTTTAGAAATATAGTAAAATTGTTCACAGTTGTTTCTCTACATTCTACATGTCTCATGATATTTCTCTGTTATTTCAGAATATCAGATGACATTCACATAGACATTTCTAGTTGGATAAATTTACAAAACAGTTTCCAGCCTCTTCAGATATCAACAAAGATCAAAGTTGAAGGAAATACACCAGAAGGAATATTTGTTTGTGATATAATTTTAAATTGTAAAGAAGAAAAATAACCACATATTGTGGTGAGAGGAGAATAGTTTGTGAGAAAGTTGACAAATATATTTTATTTGAAGAAATGCCGAAAGAGGCTGGAAAATCATCATACCACTGTGATATCTGTGGTAAATTATTCTCCCAAAATATCAAATTAACTATTCACAAACGTATTCATACAGGAGAGAAGCCATATCACTGTGATATCTGTGATAAATGTTTCAATCAAAAAGGTAATTTAACTACTCACAGATATATTCATACAGGAGAGAAAGCATATCATTGTGATATCTGTGGTAAATCTTTCTCTCAACCTGCCCACTTAACTAAACACAAACATATACATACAGGAGAGAAGTCATATCATTGTGAAATCTGTGGTAAAGCATTCTCTGAAATAGGTAACTTAACTACTCACATACGTACTCATACAGGAGAGAAGCCATATCACTGTGATATATGTGGTAAATCATTCTCTGTGGGAAGCTGCTTAACTACTCACAAACGTATTCATACAGGAGAGAAACCATATCACTGTGATATCTGTGGTAAATCATTCTCTCAAAGTGGGGAGTTAACTAAACACAAACGCATCCATACTGGAGAGAAACCATTTCATTGTGATATCTGTGAGAGATCATTCACTACAGATTCCAACTTAACTAAACACAAATGGATCCATTCTAGTGAGAAACCATATTCCTGTGATCTCTGTGGCAAATCTTTCTGTGTAGTTGGTCGCTTAACTAAACACAAACGTATCCATACAGGAGAGAAGCCCTATCATTGTGATATCTGTGGTAAAACATTTGCATATGGAAATTCCTTGACTGAACACAAACGTATTCATACAGGAGAGAAACCATATCACTGTGATATCTGTGGTAAATCTTTCTCTCAAAAAAATATTGTAACTACTCACAAACGTACTCATACAGGAGAGAAGCCATATCAGTGTAACATATGTGGTAAATCTTTCTCTCAAAGTGGTGAATTAACTACTCACAAACGAATTCATACGGGAGAGAAGCCATATCATTGTGATGTCTGTGGTAAATCATTCTTTCATGGGAATTCTTTAACTTATCACAAACGTACTCATACAGGAGAGAAGCCATATCATTGTGATATCTGTGGTAAATCATTTTGTCAAAAAAGTAACCTAACTGCCCATTCAGCTACACATCATATTTCCCTTTCTTGAGGCAACATTTTACAGCCTGAAGCCTTTCTAGACACCATCTTTCATGTATATTACACATAAATTTGTTTTAATTTTTTTAATGATTATCTAATGACAGTGTGATGTAATCAGTTGGTTTGGTAGCCAACATCCCAGAGTTGACACTGTACTCAGTGTTCCTGTGGGAGCCCCTGCATGGACACACTAGAAGAGGGTGACCGAGGTTGACATGTTGATTCCCTAAAGACAGACACTGGTCTGTTGGAGACGCAGGACATGGCAGTGATGATGAGGGACAGAGACCGCTGGAGAGAACTCATCCATGGATCTCGGGAATTTTACTCGCCTTAGATAGATAGTATGGTAGCCAACTTTATATATTAAATGGTAATGACCATATTTCTCATAAAATACACTCCATTTCAATTAATTAATAAAGCCTTTTGAGGAATCTACCTGAATTATTAATTATTTCATTACTAAGATAGTAATTTAATGTAAGATTATGCTGTGTGCAGGAGAGGAGGTTGCGTTGGTATGGACATGTGATTCGTATGAAGGATGACAGTTGCATAAAAAGGTGCAGAACACTAAAAGTCGATGGGGAGACCCAAGAAGACCTGAGATGAGGTGATAAAAGCTGACCTTGCCCAATTGCACCTCTCAGAGGCGATGACACACGACCGTGACCTCTGGCGTCACACAGTAATACAGTAGACCTGACTTCCCACGGGTACAAGCCGAAGCTGAAGCATATAGACTGCCCCCATCCCCTTCCACTATAAAGTGGTTGTGGAGGTGCCACGGCAAAAAAGCACCTAGCCCACACTGTAAAGTGGTCGTGTAGGTGCCACAGTAAAAAAGCACCCAGCACTCACTGTAAATGAGGTTGGTGTTAGGAAGGGCATCCAGCTGTAGAAATCAAGCCAGAATCAGTTCCCGCTAGCGTGGAAGAATGGACGTAAAACGGTGATGATGATGATGATTCTCATATAGAATTATGTTGGTAGATTTTAATTTAAATTCAATACTTTTAAAACTGGTAGTTTTCTTCCATACAACCAGGGCTGGTTTTAGCCGTGTTGGTAACATAAAGGTTATATGATACATTAACACTTTAGCATTCACATTACTCTATATATACTATTGTATTTTCACAGTAAAGGCTTTACCTCACATAATATCTCACATAACATTTACATTACTCAATATATACTATTGTATTTTCACAGTAAAGGCTTTACCTCACATAATATCTCACATAACATTTACATTACTCTATATATACTATTGTATTGTCACAGTAAAGGCTTTACCTCACATAATATCTCACATAACATTTACATTACTCTATATATACTATTGTAATGTCACAGAAAAGGCTTTACCTCACATAATATCTCACATAACATTTACATTACTCTATATATACTATTGTAATGTCACAGAAAAGGCTTTACCTCACACAATATCGAATCTATGAGATTTTGTAAGTATTTATTTTGAGAACAATACCTTAACATCAGTTTGACTGACCAGTTACCGCCAATTTCAACAGAAAGAGGTGAAAGAATTCTGGCCGGTTTGTCATTAAAGGGTTAAAGTACTAACTCCATTCCTTGTAATGATAGTAACATTGTTTCTAGCTTCCATCACAAAGTCCACAAATATCAGTTGTTGAACCATTTCTTTTTCTTTAGACCAGTCATGGGCAACCTGTGGCCTGTGAAGCTTTCTGAATGACTTGCCTAAGTCACCTCTACATTCCAGAACCACATCATGAGACTTATGACTGGCCAGCAGCTCAGGGACCGTATCTGTATCAGTGAGCTGCTCAACATGACTTGACAATTGATGTAATTGGTCTAAGTCTGGTAAAGAGTACTCAAACTATACAGTCATATAAAAAGATCAACTCGTGGTGTGAGTAGGTTATGCCTGGAAGGAAGGTTGGCTGGTAAGAGAAGCAGAGGCCGGCAGCCAAAACAATGGCTTGATAATGTCAACTTATGGACTGGACTTGATCTTTGTTGTTAAAACTCTGCTGTTGGTGATCAAAAGGTATTATATAATCCTGGAAGGAAGGTTGGCTGGTAAGAGAAGCAGAGGCTGGCAGCCAAAACAATGGCTTGATAATGTCAACTTATGGACTGGACTTGATCTTTGTTGTTAAAACTCTGCTGTTGGTGATCAAAAGGTATTATATAATCCTGGAAGGAAGGTTGGCTGGTAAGAGAAGCAGAGGCTGGCAGCCAAAACAATGGCTTGATAATGTCAACTTATGGACTGGACTTGATCTTTGTTGTTAAAACTCTGCTGTTGGTGATCAAAAGGTATTATATAATCCTGGAAGGAAGGTTGGCTGGTAAGAGAAGCAGAGGCTGGCAGCCAAAACAATGGCTTGATAATGTCAACTTATGGACTGGACTTGATCTTTGTTGTTAAAACTCTGCTGTTGGTGATCAAAAGGTATTATATAATCCTGGAAGGAAGGTTGGCTGGTAAGAGAAGCAGAGGCCTGCAGCCAAAACGATGGCTTGATAATGTCAACTTATGGACTGGACTTGTCCTTTGCTCTTTAAACTCTGCTGTTGGTGATGGAACTTTGTGGAGAGAGATATCATATGTTGATGAGCAGTCTGCAACTGGTGGAGTTTAGTGACAAGAAGATTGACCACATTCTAAAAGCAACAGCATTGAGTTCACATCTGGTATCAAGTTATCAAACCTGGCATTTGCAGATGACATTGTTTTGTGCCTTCAATACAGAAAGCACAAGATGATTTAAATCACATAATATATCAAGCCCACACTGTTGGTCTGGAACTAAATGTCGCAAAAACTGAGCACGTGTTTAAACATTGATAACAATAATGGAATATTTGCAAATATTGCTTAGCTCAGAAGAACCGTTTGCCTTATCTACTTGAATCAAAGGTTCAGCTGTAATGGCACTGGTGAGGAAGACATACGTCACAGGGCAGCATTAGCCTATAAGGTAATGAATGACCTTAGATAGATTTGGAAAGCGAGAATCAGTATTTATCTTAAGTTAGGGATGTATAATACATTATGGCTGCCAGAGTTCTTTATGGCTTGAGGAATGAATTGAATATATGCAAAACCAAAAAGTGAACACATTTCACACATTGCGCATCATCTGTGGCGTAACATACCAAGATCGTATAATAAATGCAGAAATATCGTTGGAGCAACGTAAGGCATGGCCAACCCTGGCCTGGCTTCTCTCCCAATGTGAACGACCCATCTAACCCATGCAAGTGTGGAAAAATGGATGCTAACCAGTGGTGATGATGATATATATCATCATCACCCGGCTGCCTCAGCCGAAATTGACTCAACAATTGATCTCCACATGGGTCTGTTGTTCATTGCCGTTGCCAACTCCTGGATTTCAATCTCTGGAGATGACATCGTGATAGGAGAGCTTGTGTCCCCTGTTATTAGTGACTGCTTGTTGTTTCTATAGCAGTAATGGAGACACAGCCTCAGAGGTGGCACGATGGCAGTGGCCAGCAAATTGGGATAGGAGAGCTTGTGGCCCCTGTTATTAGTGACTGCTTGTGGTTTCTATAGCACTAAAGGGGACACAGCCTCAGAGGTGGCACGATGGCAGTGGCCAGCAAATTGAGATAGGAGAGCTTGTGGCCCCTGTTATTAGTGACTGCTTGTGGTTTCTATAGCACTAAAGGGGACACAGCCTCAGAGGTGGCCAGCAAATTGAGATAGGAGAGCTTGTGGCCCCTGTTATTAGTGACTGCTTGTGGTTTCTATAGCACTAAAGGGGACACAGCCTCAGAGGTGGCACGATGGCAGTGGCCAGCAAATTGGGATAGGAGAGCTTGTGGCCCCTGTTATTAGTGACTGCTTGTCGTTTCTATAGCACTAAAGGGGACACAGCCTCAGAGGTGGCACGATGGCAGTGGCCAGCAAATTGGGATAGGAGAGCTTGTGGCCCCTGTTATTAGTGACTACTTGTGGTTTCTATAGCACTAATGGGGACACAGCCGCAGAGGTGGCACGATGGCAGTGGCCAGCAAATTGGGATAGGAGAGCTTGTGTCCCCTGTTATTAGTGACTGCTTGTTGTTTCTATAGCAGTAATGGGGACACAGCCTCAGAGGTGGCACGATGGCAGTGGCCAGCAAATTGGGATAGGAGAGCTTGTGTCCCCTGTTATTAATGACTGCTTGTGGTTTCTATAGCACTAATGGGGACACAGCCTCAGAGGTGGCACGATGGCAGTGGCCAGCAAATTGGGATAGGAGAGCTTGTGTCCCCTGTTATTAATGACTGCTTGTGGTTTCTATAGCACTAATGGGGACACAGCCTCAGAGGTGGCACGATGGCAGTGGCCAGCAAATTGGGATAGGAGAGCTTGTGGCCCCTGTTATTAGTGACTGCTTGTGGTTTCTATAGCACTAAAGGGGGGACAGCCTCAGAGGTGGCACGATGGCAGTGGCCAGCAAATCTTACTCTCCTCTAACGTATGACAGATATGTGTGGGAGGCCGGCATATATCTCTCTCAAAGTCAGATGTCACCAGCTTTTGTTCTGAATGTGTCGAAGCAGGCGAGTGTAGGTGTCATCAAGGTAGTGGTGGTAGTGGTAGTAGTGTAGGTGACATCAAGGTGGTAGTGGTAGTAGTGTAGGTGCCATCAAGGTAGTAGTGTATGTGACATCAAGGTAGTAGTAGTAGTAGTGTAGGTGCCATCAAGGTAGTAGTGTATGTGACATCAATGTAGTAGTAGTAGTAGTGTAGGTGTCATCAAGGTAGTAGTAGTAGTGTAGGTGCCATTAAGGTAGTAGTGGTAGTAGTAGTAGTAGTGTAGGTGCCATCAAGGTAGTAGTAGTAGTGTAGGGTGCCATCAAGGTAGTAGTAGTAGTAGTGTAGGTGTCATCAAGGTGGTAGTAGTAGTAGTAGTGTAGGTGTCATCAAGGTAGTAGTAGTAGTAGTGTAGGTGTCATCAAGGTGGTAGTAGTAGTAGTAGTGTAGGTGTCATCAAGGTAGTAGTGGTAGTAGTGTATGTGACATCAAGGTAGTAGTGGTAGTAGTAGTGTAGGTGCCATCAAGGTAGTAGTAGTAGTAGTAGTAGTAGTGTAGGTGCCATCAAGGTAGTAGTAGTAGTGTAGGTGCCATCAAGGTGGTAGTAGTAGTAGTGTAGGTGCCATCAAGGTAGTAGTAGTAGTAGTGTAGGTGCCATCAAGGTGGTAGTAGTAGTAGTAGTAGTAGTGTAGGTGCCATCAAGGTAGTAGTAGTAGTAGTAGTAGTAGTGTAGGTGCCATCAAGGTAGTAGTAGTAGTAGTAGTAGTAGTGTAGGGTGCCATCAAGGTAGTAGTAGTAGTAGTAGCAGTAGTGTAGGTGCCATCAAGGTAGTAGTAGTAGTAGTAGTAGTAGTGTAGGTGCCATCAAGGTAGTAGTAGTAGTAGTAGCAGTAGTGTAGGTGCCATCAAGGTGGTAGTAGTGTAGGTGCCATCAAGGTAGTAGTAGTAGTAGTGTAGGTGCCATCAAGGTGGTAGTAGTAGTAGCAGTAGTGTAGGTGCCATCAAGGTAGTAGTAGTAGTAGTAGCAGTAGTGTAGGTGCCATCAAGGTGGTAGTAGTAGTAGCAGTAGTGTAGGTGCCATCAAGGTAGTAGTAGTAGTAGTAGCAGTAGTGTAGGTGCCATCAAGGTGGTAGTAGTAGTAGTAGTAGTGTAGGTGCCATCAAGGTAGTAGTAGTAGTAGTAGCAGTAGTGTAGGTGCCATCAAGGTAGTAGTAGTAGTAGCAGTAGTGTAGGTGACATCAAGGTAGTAGTAGTAGTGTAGGTGCCATCAAGGTGGTAGTAGTAGTAGTAGTGTAGGTGCCATCAAGGTGGTAGTAGTAGCAGTAGTGTAGGTGCCATCAAGGTAGTAGTAGTAGTAGTAGTAGCAGTAGTGTAGGTGCCATCAAGGTGCTTTTGTTGTTTGGATGAAAGCGTCCATGTTTCACTTCCATATAGCAAGATTGGTTGAATTGTGACTTGGAAGAGTCTGATCTTGGTGTGGTTGGAAAGATTTGAGCACCAAACTTGATCCATCTTTTTGCAAGCTGACCTGATTGGGCCTTTCTGGTGGTGAAATCCTTCTCAGAGTCCATGATCCAGGACCTAAGATACTTAAAATCCTCGACTTGGTTGATATCACTGCCGTTGATTTCTTTGATGCTGTTGCCTGTACAGTTTGATATGTACTCTGTTGTACTCTCATTGAGATGAAGGCCAACAAGGGAAGCTGCTTTACTGGAGAGATGTCAAAAGTTGTACATTTTCTAGGCAATCTGCAAGAAGTGCAATATCATCTGCAAAATGATATATATATCATCACCGTTTTACGTCCGTTCTTCCACGCTAGCATGGGTTAGACGGGTTGTCCTGTTGTAGGCAGTGTCCGGTCAGCTGACCTTGGCTTGCTCATACGGGAACTGATTCTGGCTTGATTTCTACAGCTGGATGCCCTTCCTAATACCAACCTCATTTACAGTGAGTGCTGGGTGCTTTTTTGCCGTGGCACCTCCACGACCACTTTGCAGTGGAATGATAGGGACCCCAGTCCCTATCATCTCATTTCTACAGCTGAGTAAACTGGAGCAATGTGAAATAAAGTGTCTTGCTCAAGGAAACAAGACATCACCCGGTCCGAAGGGTGGTTTTTCTGCTAGTTTTAATAATAAAATGTTTATCAATGTAGATATGAAAGATTTTCCCCTATTAAATCTCTACTTTTTAAGTCTTCTCTCTTATCTCACACTGTTTCTTTATCATTTCAGAAAACCAGATAATATTGGCATAAAAGAATATTTTACATCAGATGTATCGTCAATATTTATCGTAGTTTAAAAACTAAAAGGAGATGTAATACAGAACAGATAAAACCATCATCATCATCATTTTATGTCCGCTTTTCCCTGCTTGCAAGGGTGGGACGGGAACTGATTCTGGCTTGATTTCTACAGCTGGATGCCCTTCCTAACACCAACCTCATTTACAGTGAGTGCTGGGTGCTTTTTTGCCGTGGCACCTCCACGACCACTTTGCAGTGGAATGATAGGGACCCCAGTCCTATCATCTCATTTCTACAGCTGAGTAAACTGGAGCAACGCCAAATAAAGTGTCTTGCTCAAGGAAACAACACATCACCCGGTCTGAGAATTGAACTCACAGCCTTTTGATTGCAAGGCCAATGCTCTAACCACATATAAATCTCTGGTAGAATTATCTCTAGTCTGAGGAAACATTTCTCTTCTTTACTGCCTGAAATATATACATGCAAATTAAAGTTGAATAGATTTACAAAGGAGTTTAAAACATCTTCAGATAACAACAAAGGTCAAGGTTGAATGAAAGACAACTAAAGGAATATTTGGAATAAAATTTGAAATCGTAAAGAAGAAGAATGGTAAATTGTGGTAAGAGAAATAATGTGAAAGGAAAGTATTGATGTTGTCTTGAAAGTGATTGGAAAGTGATATTTTTGGTAAATTATTCTCAAAAAAAGATCACTTCACTACTTAACCCTTTAGATAAAGCATTTAATGTGAAAATACATTACTCTATATTTACTATTGTATTTTCACAGTAAAGGCTTTACCTCACATAATATCTCACATAACATTTACATTACTCTATATATACTATTGTATTTTTACAGTAAAGTCTTTACCTTTCATAATATCTCACATAACATTTACATTACTCTATATATACTATTGTATTTTTACAGTAAAGTCTTTACCTCTCATAATATCTCACATAACATTTACATTACTCTATATATACTATTGTATTTTCACAGTAAAGGCTTTACCTCACATAATATCTCACATAACATTTACATTACTCTATATATACTATTGTATTTTTACAGTAAAGTCTTTACCTCTCATAATATCTCACATAACATTTACATTACTCTATATATACTATTGTATTTTTACAGTAAAGGCTTTACCTCACATAATATCTCACATAACATTTACATTACTCTATATATACTATTGTATTTTCACAGTAAAGGCTTTACCTCACATAATATCGAATCTACAACATTTTGAGAACAATACCTTAATCTAGGTATGAGCAGCTAGTTTGAACAGAACAACGTGAGAGAGTTCTGGCCGGTTTAAATGCTAAAGGGTTAAATTGTAAAGAAGAAAAATTACCATATATTGTGGTGAGAGGAGAAAAATATAAAGGGAACTTAGTGGATTGATGTATTTCCCTGAAAAAATGCCGAAAGGGACTGGAAAATCATCACATCGCTGTGATATCTGTGGTAAATTATTCTCCAGGAAAGATTACATAACTGCTCACAAACGTATTCACACAGGAGAGAGGCCATACCACTGTGATATCTGTGGTAAATCATTCTCTGTAAGTTGTCACTTAACCATACATAAACGTATTCATACTGGAGAGAAACCATACCGCTGTGATATCTGTGGTAAATCCTTCGCTCAAAATAAAACCTTAGCTAAACACAAATACATTCATACAGGAGAGAAGCCATTCCACTGTGACATCTGTGGTAAATCATTCTCTGCAAGTAGTCACTTAACTGTTCACAAGCGTACTCATACAGGAGAGAAGCCATATCACTGTGATATTTGTGGTGAATCATTTTCTCAAAACGAACACTTAGCTAAACATAAACGCACTCATACAGGAGAGAAACCATATACTTGTGACATCTGTGGTGATTCTTTCTCTCAAAATGAGCATTTAATTACTCACAAACGTAGTCATACAAGAGAGAAGCCATACTGCTGTGATATCTGTGGTAAATCATTCTCTCAAAGCAGTGTCTTAACTAGACACAAACGTATTCATACAGGAGAGAAGCCATATCATTGTGATATCTGTGGTAAAACATTTGCTCGAAACGATGGGATAACTACTCACAAACGTACTCATACAGGAGAGAAACCATATCGCTGCGATATCTGTGGTGTATCTTTCCCTAGAATTGATACCTTAACTATTCACAAACGTATTCATACAGGAGAGAAACCATACCACTGTGATATCTGTGGTAAATCATTCACTGGAAGTAGTCACTTAACTATTCACCAACAAATTCATACAGGAGAGAAGCCATATCCCTGTGATATCTGTGAGAAATCATTCTCTCAAAAAGGTCACTTAACAAAGCATGCACATATACATACAGAAGGGTAACTCTGAAACTCATTACATCATTGAACAACATGTTGTAAGACTATATTCACTGCTAAAGTTAGGATCAACCTTGTTGGTTTTACCTATGACAGTGATTATCTTCTTTGCCCACTTATTCCTGGGAGGGCCATGGGAAGCAGAGTCCAACATGGTTTGAAGCTGGTCCTGTCAGATGCAACTGTCAGCAATGGCCCTTCATCCAAACCAAATCTTCCAAGTCGTCTTCCACATATTCCCGGGAGGGTCAGAGTCTTCAAACATACCTTCCAACAGATCCTGTCAGAAGTAACCATTTCCAATTGATGCAGATGAGGATATGGATGTTACCATGGGCAATAATTATAAACAGCATCATATGATTCTTCCTTTATATCTCTTTCACACTTCCTCCATCTCATTTTCTCTCCTTCTCTGGAAGAAACCTGGAATGAGATGGGCTCTGCTAGGCCTAAAATGCCCAAGAAATGCTGTATGCAACTATAGCACATTTAGGACTCCAAGAGGAGTTACAGGACCATACCATTATAAACATCATTTCCATTTTATGAAAGAGAGATGATGATGTCAAGAATGGCCCACATTTCAGGTATCAAGGATCTGTAAAAAGTTCTGCTGTTGAGAAACTTTCCAGGTTTTCTTTCAAACTCACAATACACATACTTGGAAACACTATCTCTCTCTAATCCAAATATACATACTAAATCTATAATATAATAAAGTAAGAAGTGTGGGATAGTGTCTGTTTTATATTTTTGTTATCCCATCAGTAAAATAAGTTGGATTACTTTGAATAATTCATGAAAGAATATTATGTAATTTATCTACTAAATTTCGTGGCTGTTGATTAAACATAAATATCTATATACTACTAAAACTCTGTGATTGCTTGCTTGTCTACAATGTAATGTAATACAGCCAAAAGGGCGCATAATGGGAAAATACTTTGGAAGGAAGTTGACCCTGAAATGGGAATACAAATGGAATAAAACAAGTTTCGCATAAATTGGAGCACGGGTTCCTGAGATATGGGGTTTTCTGAGTACCTTCATAAACAGAGAGAGAGAAAGAGATAGTGGTTGTGAGAGAGTAGATTGAAAGAGAGAGGGGAGAGGTTGCTTTTTTACTGTGTCACCTACATGACCATGTTACAGTGTGGACTGGGTACTTTTTGTTGTGACACCTACATGACCATGTTACAGTGTGGGCTGGGTGCGTTTTTGTTGTGACACCTACATGACCATGTTACAGTGTGGACTGGGTACTTTTTGTTGTGACACCTACATGATCATGTTACAGTGTGGGCTGGGTACTTTTTTGTTGTGACACCTACATGACCATGTTACAGTGTGGACTGGGTGCGTTTTTGTTGTGACACCTACATGATCATGTTACAGTGTGGGCTGGGTGCGTTTTTGTTGTGACACCTACATGACCATGTTACAGTGTGGGCTGGGTACTTTTTTGTTGTGACACCTACATGACCACTTTACAGTGTGGACTGGGTGCTTTTTACTGTGTCTCCTACATGACTACTTTACAGTGGAAGGGGGTGGGGGCATACTGTTTATATGCTTCAGCTTCGGCTTGTACCTGTGGGAAGTTGGGTCTTCTGTATTGCTGCGTGATGCCAGAGGTCACGGTACTGTGTCATCACCTTTGAGAGGTGTAATTGGGTAAGGTCAGCTTTTATCACCCCCATCCCAGGTTTTCCTGGGTCTCCCCACTCCATGGCTTCCATTGACTTTTAGGTAAATATAATGCCTGCATACGAACAGCAATGTTACATGGCAGTGAGACCTGGGCATTGTGTGCAGAGGATATACGCAGACTGGAGAGGAACGAAGCATGCATGCTCCGTTGGATGCGTAATAGTAATATACGTGAACGGCAAAGCATAAACGAACTAAGGGAAAAATTAGAAATAAGAGGGATCAGATGTTGTTTACTTGAGAGAAGTCTACGTTGGTATGGTCACGTGATGCGCATGAAAGACGACAGCTGTATAACAAAGTGTAGGGCAATAAAGATAGATGGTAGCCACGGAGTAGGCAGACCCAGAAAAACCTGGGACGACCTGATAAATTCCGACCTCACACACTTACACTTCTCCAAGACAATGTCACTGGACCGAGATCTTTGGCGGTACTCAGTAATAGAGAAGACCCGCCTTGCCTAAGTACAAAGTGAAACCTACTACAGTCAGTAGGCACCTCTAACAAAAATACACCCCTGTCCCACTACCCCCACCCCATCCACATCACCCCTTTCAATGTAAAGTTATATTGGTACCACAACATCCAGCCCGAAACAAATGAGGTCGTGTAGGTGTCACGACAAAAAAACACACAGTCCACGCTGTAATGTGGCCGTGTAGGTAACACGGTAAAAACCTCCCAGTCCACACTGTAAATGTGGTTGGTGTTAGGAAGGGCATCCAACTGTAGAAAACCCGCCAGACAGTCCTATGCGAGCAAGACAACCAGTCTTGCCTCAAGTGGGAAAACTCCCGTCCAAACCCATGCAAGCGTGGAAGATGGACGTTAAACGATGATGATGATGCTTCCCGAAATACGCCAAAACTACACCTGATGTACCCCTTCCATACACATGCACACATGTGTGTATCATGACTCGTGCACTGTTCATTTTACTGATGTTTGTGCATTGCCCTATGTACTGTACATACACTTTTTTGATGAGTTGTGGTGCACCTGGGCACTGTACACAACATTTCATTATTGTTATTGTTATTATATCATGACTCATACACTGTTCATTTTCCTGACATTTGTACATTATTCTATGTACTATACATGCACCTTTGATGAGTTGTAGTGCACCTGAGCACTGTACACAATAATTTCATTATTATTATTATTATTATAATCATAGAGTGAATGAATCCTAACCATTGGATTAACTCCAGATGCTCTACACCTTTTGCACCTGTTGATTATCAACATACTTTGAGCCATTACTTTACTATACATATAGTTGTTTTCTCAACTTGTCTGAATTTATGAATGAAACAGTTCTGTAAAATTAAGATGTCTGTACTTTGGTATGTATTGAGTAATTAAACTGTGATCACCTATATAATAGGTCTAGTCTAAAGTCTGCGTTGAGGCAGTGCTTATCCTGGTTTCATGGTGTGAAGCAACTGAGAGTACAATTCTTCCCCTTGGACAGGACGCCAGTCCATCGCAGGGTTAAACTCCCAGTTACTGCTGGTGCTTGCCCCGGTTTCATGGCATGAAGCGACTGAGGGTACAAGACTCCCTCCTGGATAGGACGCCAGTCCATTGCAGGGTTATGTAAAGTATATGCATAATGTTAAGTTAAAGTCTGTCTGAAGCCAGAAGGGTTGTTAGGCTGGTGCTTATCCTGGTTTCACGGTGTGAAGCCACAGAGTACAAGACTTCCCCCTGGACAGGACACCAGTCCATCACAGGGTTAAACTCTCCAGCTATTGCTGGTACTCATTTTCAGCTGAGTATACTGGAACAATGTGAAAGGAAATGTTTTGCTCAAGAACACAACATGCGACCCAGTCCGGGAGTGAAACCCACAACGTTATGATCGTAAGTCCCACACTAGGACCACATGTCTCCACTAGGTGGATTCCCAGTTTATATCAAGTGACCATAGTTAAAAAAGGTAATCAATACAGTTCTAGAGTACCGGTATCTTTATTTTACAGGACTAGAACTGTTTCATTCATAATTGTTTCTACTTTTGGCACAAGGACAGCAATTACCCAGTGCATTACTGATACTTTATTTTATCGACCCCGTAAGGATGAAAGGCAAAGTTAACCTCGATGGGATTTGAACTTAGGATGGAAAGGGCCGTAACTCTATGCGACAAAGCATGGCATCCGACCCTCTACTAATACTGCCAGTCCACTGCCCTTTGAAACATTCCTACTCCTGTAGTAATTTCGATAATAAAATAAAGACATATACACTACCCTTCATTTACAGATTGGTGAGAACAGGGTTGCAGCATGACCCCAATATCACAATATGTTTTGAAATTGATTTCTATTAAAAATGTAGGTGAGGCTAAGTTAAATATCAAATTATAACGAAAAAAATGTTATATATATATGTGTGTATGTATACGAGGTGGGTCAGAAAAGTTCCAGGACTGATGTCACAAAAGATTCATTTCAAACCCAAACTTCACACCAAGAGTTTTCTCCTTCAAAGTAATCCCCCTGGAGTCTAATGCACTTTTTCATCCTTTTCTGCCACGCTTGCATGCACTTCTGGAAGGATTCTTCCGGGATCCTCCGCAGTTCTGTCGTCACGGCCTTTTTGATGTCAGCCACGTCTTCAAAACGGGTCCCCTCCGGGTCGTACTTGAAGATCCATGACTCATCACCGGTGGTGACTGTCCCTAGCAAGTCTAGTTCGGTTTCAAGATGCTCGAGGATGTCCTGGCACACCTGCATGCGTCGACCCTTCTGGTCATCGTTCAGCAGTTTTGGCACCATCTTCGTGCAGACTTTCCGCATGTCCAAATCTTCAGTGAGAATCTTCCAGACGCTGTCCCGATTCATGCCCAGCTCATTTGCCATCAGTCGAACAGTCAGCCGATGATCGCTACGCACCATCTGCCTGACACGCTCAACGTTGACCTCAGTCCTGGTTGTTGAGGGCCTTCTGCTCCTGAGGTCATCTTCCACATCCTCGCGTCCTTCTTTAAACCTCTTGCACCACTCAAAAACACATGAGCGTGACATCGGCTCATCTCCATACACTTGCTGCAGCAATCCCAGTGCTTCTGACAGAGTTTTCAAGTTTGTTCGTTGCTCTGTGCTCATTGCTTGACGACCTGAAACAGAGGACATGTATATAAAATTATGAAGAAAAAAGTTTGATCGCTGCAGAGAGCTAAGATTACAGTTACATACTCCAGGGGGATTACTTTGAAGGAGAAAACTCTTAGTGTGAAGTTTGGGTTTGAAATAAATCTTTTGTGACATCAGTCCTGGAATTTTTCTGACACACCTTGTATATATATAATTATATATTCTATAAATCTTAACTATTATTACTGTTATGATTTTAATAACCTTTGACATTTTCGCTGTACTAATTTATTTACATTATTCTTAAACTATGGAGCTGAGAATCATTCAGTTTCCTAAATGGAATATTAGTCTAATGACTCCATTTACACCATAAACTTGGTTTTGTCTTTGCGTGTAATTGTTCTCATCACTCCACATAATGATGTATTATGTTCGCTATTATCCGTTCATTGCCAGGGAACGTCTTCACGAACCAAAGTATCGTCTTCCTGTTTTCCTTCGGTTGCAACGTTTTTCGAAATATTTACTTCTGCATTCACAGATTGATTTTTTTTTGTTTCAGAAGATCCCGTTAAGGGTGAAAGCAGCGATTCTTTGCTTAAACTTTAATCTGTTATTTTAATATGGAGGTGGAGGTGCCACGGCAAAAAAGCACCCTGCCCACACTATAGAGTGGACGTGTAGATGCCACGGAAAAAAAGCACCCAGCACTCACTGTAAATGAGGTTGGTGTTAGGAAGGGCATCCAGCTGTAGAAATCAAGCTAGAATCAGTTCCCGTCCCACCCTTGCAAGCAGGGAAAAAGTGGACGTAAAATGAAATGATGATGATGATTTATATACTGATAAACTATATATATATATATAAATTAATTAATATAATAACTAATTAGAGAAAGGGTCAAACTAGATGAGATGTAGTTTGGTTTTGTGCCTGGGAAGAGATCAACAGATGCCCTCTTCTTGGAAAGACAATTATAAGAGAGGTTCTTAGAGAAAAATAAGCCACTATACTTAGCCTTTGTTGACCTAGAGAAGGCCTTTGATAGGGTACCCCGATCTGTCATCTGGTGGTCCCTAAGGAAACTAGGTGTTGAGGAATGGCTTGTGAGGACAGTGCAAACTTTGTACAGAGGTACTGTCAGTAAAGTCAGGGTAGGAATGGAGTTTAGTGAGGAATTCCAGATACAAGTAGGAGTACATCAAGGTTCGGTCCTCAGCCCGCTCTTGCTCATTATAGTCCTCCAAGCCATAACAGAGGAGTTTAAGACTGGCTGTCCATGGGAACTTCTCTATGCTGACGATCTGGTTCTTATAGCAGAATCAGTAGAGGAGCTAGAGAATAAATTCTGGCTATGGAAACAGCAGTTGGAAGCAAGAGGACTGAGAGTGAACCTAGCTAAGACAAAAGTGTTGATGAGTAGAAAAGAGGACAAAACCCTGATTCCGTCAGGGAAATGGCCATGTTCGATATGCAGAAAAGGAACTGGCATAAATTCTATAAAATGCACACAATGCAGATCCTGGGTACACAAGAGATGTAGTGGGATAGCAGGCAAACTAACAAGTAGGGAGAAATATGTATGCAGTAGATGTACAGGGAAATTAGACAGTAGAAGTCGCATTGATAGACACATTTTTCAAATGCAGATGGGTGCTATAGAATTGGTGGATAGCTTCCGGTACCTAGAAGATCAGATTAGCATGGAAGGGGGAGGGGGTGTTTCCAAGGCCATAGTATCTAGAATAAGGACGGGTTGGAAGAAGTTTAGGGAGTGGCTTCCTCTGCTGACGAAGAAGGGTTTCTCCCTGCGTACGAAAGGCCGGTTATATGATGCCTGTGTGAGGAGCGCGATGCTGCATGGTAGTGAGACTTGGGCAGCAACTGCAGAGGATATGCGACGGCTGGAGAGAAATGAGGCAAGCATGCTCCGTTGGATGTGCAATGTCAATGTGCGTGAACGACCGAGCATGGATGTGTTGAGAGGGATAGAATGTAGTGTGCAGGAGAGGAGACTGCAGTGGTATGGACATGTGATGCGCATGGAGGATGATTGATAGGTGAAGAAGTGCCAGGAAATGCCAGTTGAAGGAAGACGTGGTAGAGGTAGACCATGAAAAACATGGGCGGTGGTGGTGAGAACAGACCTCAGATCAGTGAAGCTCACAGTGGAGATGACGAAGGACCATGACAAGTGGAGAGATGCTGTGCTAAATAAGACCCATCCCACCCTTGCAAGCAGGGAAAAGCGGATGTATGATGATGATGATAATATAAATATATTTTGAGTATATGTTGGTTGTTTACCGACACCTCAGTATGCAGATTGGAGCACTCGATGAAGTACGCAGGTTGGTTTGGTTACTCCGGAGTAATGTAAAATAATTAAGTCAAATATTTAAAATTTGGCTTCGTTTATTAAAGATGTACTGCTATATATATTTTGGTGACAGCCATCATTGGCTGTGACATCTTCAGGCAGTCCGAATTGGTGTGGTGTGTCTTCCACAGACAGCACCCAGTTCTCACTACCATGCAACATTGCTGTTCGGATACACGCATCATACAGTCTGCCTTTCATTTTGAGGGAGAAGCCTTTTGCAGCCAGCAGTGGCAGTAGCTCCCTGAACTTCTTCTATCCTATTCTTACCCTAGTAATTGTACTTTCTGAACACCCACCTCTGCTGCTAATTTGGTCACCTAGGTAGCAGAAGCTGTCTACTGTTTCTACAGAGCCCTCCCAGAGTTTGGTCGTACTTGTTTCCTGTGGTTGTTTGCTGCTTGCTGTCCCAGCACAACTGCTGCATGTGAAGCCTACATTCTTAGTTAATTAAATGAGGAGAATAAATGGGAAAAAGATAGTCTGCCCCAAATCGATCCAATAGAAGGACCAGCGGTGCATCTGGAATGGTGGAACACACTATGGTCATCCGTATAGTTAACCAAGTAATACAGAATGGGGTCATACCAAAAGACTGGCGTAGCAGCACCATCATTAACTGCTACAAGGGTAAAGGGGATGTTCTAGATAGGGGAAACTATAGAGGCATTAAGTTAGTTGATCAGGTCATGAAGGTCACAGAAAGAGTTATAGCGCAACTAATCAGAGAGCGAATTGATCTAGATGAAATGCAGTTTGGGTTTGTGTCAGGTATAAGTACCACAGACACGCTTTTCCTTGTACTACAAGTGAAGTACCAGGCTAAAAGTAAACCCCTCTACTTAGCTTTTGTAGACCTGGAGAAAGCCTTTGACAGAGTCCCCCACTCCATTATCTGGTGGGCTTTAGAAAACTAGTTGTAGATGAATGGCTTGTGAGAGCTATACAAGCTATGTATAAAGAAACAATCAGCAAGGTTAGAATTAACAGTGAATATTGTGAAGAATTTAGTGTAAAAGTTGGTGTTCATCAAGGCTCTGTCCTTAGCCCCCTCCTATTTATTATTTCCCTTCAGGCTATAACAGAGGAGTTCAAGACCGGCTGCCCATAGGAACTCCTATATGCAGATGATCTAACTATCATAGCTGAACCTATGGCTGAACTAGAGAAGAAATTCCAAACATGGAAGAATGGCCTAGAATCAAAAGGCCTTAAAGTTAACTTGTCTAAGACTAAAGTTCTAGTTTGTAGAAAGGAAAATAGGGCACAGGTGCCCTCAGGGAAATGGCCATGCTCAGTGTGTAGGAATGGAGTAGGCAGAAATTCCATTTTATGTCCCAAATGCAAACTATGGGTACATAAAAGATGTAGTGGGATCACAGGTAAATTATCTAAGAACGTAGATTTTATATGTGGCCGATGCTCAGGTGCAATAAGTAGCAAGTGCCCACAGGATACTAGCCCCTTCTATTGCCCAGATGGTTCTATAGAAATAGTGGATACTTTCCGTTACCTGGGTGACAAAATCAGCAGTGGTGGAGGGTGTTTTGAAAGTACAGTAGCCAGAGTCAGAACGGGATGGAAAAAGTTCAGAGAGCTTATACCACTTTTGGTCACAAAAGGTTTCTCTCTAAAAATGAAAGGCAGATTGTATGATGTTTGTATACGAACAGCAATGCTACATGGCAGTGAGACATGGGCATTACGTGCAGAGGACCTGCGTAGACTGGAAAGGAACGAAGCATGCATGCTCCGTTGGATGTGTAATAGTAATATACGTGAACGGCAAAGCATAAATGAACTAAGTGAGAAATTAGGAATAAGAGGGATCAGATGCTGTTTACTTGAGAGAAGACTACGTTGGTATGATCACGTGATGCGCATGAAAGACGACAGCTGTATAAAAAAGTGCAGGGCGATCAAAATTGATGGTAGTTACGGAGTAGGTAGACCCAGAAAAACCTGGGATGATTTGATAAATTCCGACCTTACACACTTACACCTCTCTAAGACAATGTCACTGGACCAAGTTCCTGTATGAGCAAGGCATGGTCAGCCGACCAGACACTGCCCACAACAGGACAACCCGTCTAACCCATGCTAGCGTGGAAGAACGGACGTAAAACGGTGATGATGATGATCCAGCCCTAGAAAACCTGCCAGATAGTCCTATATGAGTGAGACACGGTCACCCGACCAGCCTTGCCTCCAGTGGGACAACTCCCGTCTAACCCATGCTAGCGAGGAAGATGGACGTTAAACGAAGATAATGATGATGATGATGCTG
>OZ024764.1:7087825-7092825 GCA_964016885.1 Eledone cirrhosa | reverse complement strand
ATATATATAGTGTATATATTTACATATATAATGTATATATATACATATATAGTGTATATATATATACAAATATATATATATATATATATACTATATATATATATACACTATATATATATATATATATATACATACATATATATATATATATATACATATATATACACACTATATATATATATATATATATATATACATATATATATATATATATATATATACATATATATACACACTATATATATATATATATATATACATATATAGTGTATATATATATATATATATATATATATATATATATATATATATAGTGTATATAAATATACATATATATATAGTGTATATATATATGTATATATATATAGTGTATATATATATATATATATATATATATATATATATACTCCAAAAACCTGTCGAGTGCTTTATATCAGTTATAAAATATTTACTTGTTGTAACCCAACAATTTTAAATAAAACCTTTGCATATATATATATATATATATCTCCCTTACATTAATACTTGAGCTAAATAAATAAATAAATAAATAAATAAATGTATCATTGATACACTTACTCAAAATGACCTCCCACTACCTAATTTTCTATATATATTTATGTATCTATCTCTATTTCCTCTCTCTCTATATATATCTCTTTCTGTTTCTTTACATGAAGCTCTTCGCTTTATCTATTTTTCCATCTCTCTATTTTGTTCCATGCATTTCTGCATTTCTTCTTTTTCTTTTTCTTCTTTTTCTTCCTTTTCTTCGCTTTGTCTTTCTTTCTTTTTTCTCTCTTTTTTTCTCTCTTTCTTTCTCTCTGTATAAAATTTTCACTGCTAGCGTAAACCTCTTCAAATGAAGTCGATGTTTATTACGGTATGTCGAATATATTTATCTATAAAACTGTTTATATTGTATTTTGTCTGATGAAGGCATAGCATATTGTTAATATGATATCCCCGAAATATATATAATGAAATAAATATGGTTTTATAAATATAGTTTTCCATTTATTTAATATTGTATATATATATATATATATATATAGTAGAATAATCGAGAATCGGAATATCAGCCCACGAAATCACGATAAACAATATCCGACATGAGTGGCAGAGGGCTCAATAATTTGGATAAATCAGAGCTATAACTATCGTTAAAATACCAACACATAGAGATCATGCCTAAAATCACCCGTGCAGCCGAAAAAGAACGACCAGGAAGATTCGGGTCACTCAAATAAAATATCAATAAATTAATAAATTAAATGAATGTAAAAAACTCACCCGGACCCGCTAGAAAGATGTTAAATATATATTAAAATAACAGATTAAAGTAAGTTTAAGCTGGTTTCACCCTTAACGGGATCTTCTGAAACAAAAAAAAAATCAATCTGTGAACGCAGAAGTAAATATTTCGAAAAAAAAGTTGCAACCGAAGGAAATCAGGAAGACGATACTTTGGACATGAAGACATTCCCTGGCAATGACCGAAAATAATACGTCATTATGTGGAGCGATCAGAACAATTACACACAAAGACAAAACCACGTTTATGGTATAAATGAAGTCATTAAACTAATATTCTATTTAGGAAACCGAATGATTCTCGGCTTCAGAGTTAAGAATAATTGTTTCTACTTTAGGCACAAGGCCAGCAATTACCCAGTGCATTACTGGTACTTTATTTTATCGACCCCGTAAGGATGAAAGGCAAAGTCAACCTTGGCGGGATTTGAACTCAGATCGTAAAGGGACGTAACTATGCTGGAACGTATGGCGTCCGACTCTCTACCGATACTGCCAATCCACCGCCATCTTCAGAGTTAAGAATAATGTAAATAAATTAGTAGAACAAAAATGACAGAGGTTATTGAAATCAACAATAATTAAATATATACATACACGCATCCACGCATGTGAGTATACATATAATTATATAAACGTATATAAATATGCACACATAAATATATATATAATGCATGCACACACATACCTACAGGTAAATACACATATGTTCACTAAATGTACGTCAACCAAAACACAAAGTGCACGTATACACGCACCCTACATACGTACAAACCCACATACTCACACAAACACAAAATACACATATACACAAGTACCAGCATATATAATATAATATATACACCTATAACAAATACAAGCAAATATACGTACGAGAAAGTATACGTACCTTCACAACACATACGGGTAAGGTATACTTACCTACAAATAAGTAATGGTGTAAACATAAAATATACTTAGCTACCACATCAAGACATAAATTAGCCGCGTATTGTCCGTACTATCTGTTAGGGTATAATGTGGGGCTGTAAAACAGGAAGGTTTTATGCAATTTGTGTTTACAAGCCGAAATTGCCTCAGATTTTTTGTTTAAGATGTGGTCATTGGCGTAGAGTATTTCCAGGGCTTCAGCGGCGCAAAGATCACATGGTCTTTTATTTCCGTTATATGATCTAGCCTAGATAAAACTGAGAAACTGAGAAATAAAAATGGCGTGAACATTACAATACAATAGGAGGGAACATGATAATAGCACAACTGATGATGTTGCAGATGTGCAACGAAAGAACTTTGTTAGACAATATATATATATTTATATATTTATTTCTGTATTTTTAACCGTTGGTCAGTTAATGATAAATATTGATTGCCAAATAAATTAACTATTGAGATATAAAAGTTACAGAAGCGAAAACCAACGAAACAGTGAGTGTGTTCTGTTATTATTTCTGGCAATATTATTACAACAATATGACCCTCCTTAAGTATAACAATATTTGTTTCGACACACAATTTCATATAAAAAACCTTGCAAAACAAATTCATCGCTGTTATATATATATATATATATTTATATAGTAATGTATTATATAATATCTTTTTTATACTTATATTGACATGGCAACAAAAAGAATGGAATTAATGTTTACTTCATACATATATTTAAACTATATATATTTCACATAGATTACAACTAGAATTAAAAACATTCCAAACATTAAACCTTTGCTTTACACCCAGCATAAACATTTCTACATGAACTCTAGTATATGCAATAAACAACATAAGATAATTATTTCATTTACCAGTGGTTTCTTGAAAGCAGATATATCTGTTTTCAGTCATCAGAACTGAACTCTAGTATAAACATTTTTGAATGATACTAACATATCTTATTTTCCTTATATTATTTGCATTACACAACATTTATTCATCTTATCATTACGTATTTTTTTTACCATAATGCATGGCATTTTAAACATTTTAAACATTTTTTAACATTCTGTATGTAATAAGCTTGGTATATTCATTTTCTAATTTTTACCTCTCATTAGCCTTTACTAATATTCTGTATATTTTGCTTCGTATATCCTTACTATTACACCTTTCAATGGTATGATATCTTTTTACTGTAATATGTATTTACTTGGTATCTTTTTGCACCTGAATTACCTTTATGAATAACTTTCTATATAATATGCTCACTATTTTCACTTTATGTAATAATTTATATAAAATATAAAACAATCAAATTTTTGCTTAATACATTTAATTGCTGACGATCGTTTCTTCCAGACAACTGTCTGAAATCATCAGAGCATACACAATGTTTAAACAAGTAATTACATTCCTAGTCCTCAGAACATTCATAAAGATACATTACTATTGACAGTGACATCATATTGAAAAGCAACAGTAACAAAATGATATTATATTATAAAGATAGCAAGGTATTAAGAGCTGTTGTGAAGAGGTTATTACATGGATTGATATTCTACTGCTTCAACAAACTTTTAATTTTTAACGTTTTAATTTGTAAATTCACATACACTTTAATATAAGCTGCTCTTTCTTCTTCCTATTTATATATCCTAATAATTATTTAAATGTACCTAGCATCTAAAAATAATGATTTTTTTCAGCCCTACGCTTCAACTTCATTTGCATATTCATCAAAATAATTGGAAATATTTCTTCTTTTTTCCTCTCTTCCTCTTTTTGACTTATTTTTTCCTCTTTCTTCTCACTATCCAAACGGAACCTGAACCGTTAAGATCTGATTCCTGGGTACGTCCCTATTTATAAAACAAATTTTGTATTTTATCTGATGAAGGCGTACCAAAGTTTTGGTACCCTTGAAATATATATAATAGAATAAATATGGTTTTATAAATATAGTTTCCATTTATTAATATCATTGATATATATATATATATATATATGAGAGAGAATGAGACAGAGAGAGAGAGAGTGAGAGAGAGAGCAGAGAGAGAGACTCTTACAGAGGGCGTTGCTGTCCAGTGAGATTGAACACAGGAAGCCGTCCTCCCCAAACAGTCCCCCTCTATCCATCAACAATATTAAAAACACTTTTACTCATATATTGGATCTGTTTATTCACTCAAATAATTTCAATTTTTTAATTATTTTTACAAACTTTACACAAAACATATTTTACAAAAAAAAAAAACGAAAAAAAAAACCCAGTAAAATATTGGAAAACAAATAGAATATTTGAATAATAATAATAATAATAATAATAATAATAATAATAATAATAATTTCTAGTATAGGCACAAGGCCAGTAGTTTGGAGGGAGGGTAAAGTTGATTAAATCGACCCCAGTACATTACTGGTACTTTATTTTATCGACCCCCCCCCCCCCGTAAGGATGAAAGGCAAAGTTAACTTTGGTGGGATTAGAACTTAGACTGTAAAGGGCCGTAACTCTATGCTGCAAAGCATTTTATTTGACGCGATACCGATTCTGCCAAATCCACTGCCAATAAGGATAACAACAATGATGATTTCTTTATTAGCCATGAAGGGCTCACATTAAGAAAACATTCAGGACCACACAGGACAGTAATATAAAAAACAAACAATTACTGTAACAACAGGGCTCTGGGAATAATACAAAAACACTGACAGAGAAAATAACACTACTAGGTACCACACAGAGTAAT
>OZ024764.1:7062825-7082825 GCA_964016885.1 Eledone cirrhosa | reverse complement strand
CTGCTAATTCACCGTCTGACAACAATAGCAATAACAGCAACAGCAACAGTAACAAAACAACAACAACAGTAACAAAACAACAACAACAGTAACAACAACAACAACAACAGTAACAACAACAACAGTAACAGCAACAACAACAGCAACAGTAACAACAACTGCTAAATACTCAGTCACTGAGTTAATTTCACGTCATAAATTTCAAATATACTTGGCTTATGTACCAACGTATTATACACTGACATGCAGTATATATATTATGGAATACTGTTGGCTTCTTGCTACAATAATTTCTATGCTTTTCATTTCATTCATTTCATTTAATTTTACGTCCGCTTTTTCCCTGCTTGCAAGGGTGGGACGGGAACTGATTCTGGCTTGATTTCTACAGCTGGATGCCCTTCCTAACACCAACCTCATTTACAGTGAGTGCTGGGTGCCATTTTGCCGTGGCACCTCCACGACCACTTTGCAGTGGAATGATAGGGACCCCAGTCCCTATCATCTCATTTCTACAGCTGAGTAAACTGGAGCAATGTGAAATAAAGTGTCTTGCTCAAGGAAACAACACATCACCCGGTCTGAGAATTGAACTCACAACCCTTTCGATTGCAAGGCCAATGCTCTAACCACTAAGCCATATGCCTCCATATGCTTTTCATTTATTAAAGTGTTAAACAAGATTCAATGAGTACATCAAAGAATGAGTTTTACAGTAGATTGGAAGCACTCTACGGCAAAAAATAATTTTCCAGAGTTATTAATATTAAAATACAAATATTAATAAAATAGATGTTCTTTTGATCAATTACATTTTATTATACATATTTCGGATGTACAGCAGTACGTCCTCATCAGACAAAATATAATAACCATTTAACATCTCAGGGTATGTCATGTATCATTATATTTTGTCTGATGAGGACGTACTGTTTTACATCCGAAATATGTATAATAAAATGTAATTGATCAAAAGAACATCTATTTTATTAATATTTGTATTTTAATATATATATATATATATATATATATATATATATATATATATATATATATATACAATATATTAATAAATGGAAACTATATTTATAAAACCATAATTATTTTATTATATATATTTCAAGGGCGACCAAGCCAATCTTGGTGCGCTTTCATCAGATAAAATACAGCGTAATTTAAATAAATGGTTGTTTTTTCAATTTTTCGGACATTCATTTGCATATTCACACATAACTTTGAATTACCCTTAATAAATTTTCACTATCCAGAGAATTTTCAACCGTCAAGGTAGTTTTCCATGGTTATGTCACTATTTATAAAACAAATTTTGTATTTTATCTGATGAAAGCGCACCAAGATTGGCTTGGTCGCCCTTGAAATATATATAATAAAATAATTATGGTTTTATAAATATAGTTTCCATTTATTAATATATTGAATATTTACTCCATTTATTAATATATTGAATGTTGAGTGCTCTATATCAGTTGTAAACTTTTAACTTTGTTGGAATCCCAACAAATTAAATATACCTTCTACATATATATATATATATATATATATATATACATGTCTCATGGTTGGGTCATCGGCGACTAAACCGACATCCCCCACCAAGCTAGCTTGGTGAGGAGGGTGATATTTGGACACCCTACAGGATGAAATACAAGACCTGGCAAAGGGTGAAGGAAGTCAGCAGAGTCAACGGCCATCCAAATAGTACTTTTTTTTTTTTCCACCTGGGAGTGAAAGGCTCCTAGTTGTTGTCACAACATCTTTCTAGGAGAGGGGAACTCTGAAAATAAAACCTGCGGCTTCTACAACATCCGATGATGTTGACCAGTTCTCCTTTACAGGTAGTGTTTTCGATGCTCAGAGAGTGGGATTGGTTGAGGGCAAGGCCTTTCACCACCTTCAAAGCACAGGCATTGCTTGTTCAGGTTATGTTACAGGTCTGTGTGGCTGGCCGTAGCCTAAAGATGCACCGTTTTCTGTAATCTGACCACCGATTGCAATACTCTTAGCAGAGTTTGCAGCCATCACATATGTGTATATATATATATGGGAAAATGTTTAACCCCGATGGCAGAGCTCAAGCCGTTTCGACAGCTATTTCTCTATTACCCACTCTACTACCCTAAGTATTGAGTACTCTGGTGCGTTATGGTCCATCTGGTTCCTTACCACACTTCCCTCGTTATATATATATATATATATACAAATGGAAGTACAGCATAATCAAAGCTCTGGCTGCAGCTAAAAATATATATATATAAAAACAGTCTGTGACCAGAGAGCAGAGCTCTATATATGAATTTAAAATTTGAAGACTAACACAATGTGTATGGAGAATGTTAAATTGGCACATGGCTTAGTGGTTAGAGCATTGGCCTTGCAATCGAAAGGTTGTGAGTTCAATTCTCAGACCGGGTGATGTGTTGTTTCCTTGAGCAAGACACTTTATTTCACATTGCTCCAGTTTACTCAGCTGTAGAAGTGAGATGATAGGGACCCCAGTCCCTATCATTCCATTGCAAAGTGGTCGTGCAGGTGCCACAGCAAAAAAGCACCCAGCACTCACTGTAAATGAGGTTGGTGTTAGGAAGGGCTTCCAGCTGTAGAAATCAAGCCAGAATCAGTTCCCGTCCCACCCTTGCAAGCAGGGAAAAAGCGGACGTAAAATGAAATGAATGAATGAAATGAATGAATGAAATGGAAACAAATCTTACCTTAGCAAATTTAACGACCCAAATATTTTCAGGTTTAAAAACTCATTATCAAGGGAGTAACTCAATAAGAGAGTTAAGTGAAATGAAATTTTTTTTCACTTAAATCTGCTCCCATACAAACAAGTCAACTCCGATCAATTTTTAAGTCTCTGATAGGGTCACACTCTTGATAAGGGGTTTTAAACCTGAAAATATTTTGGTCGTTAAATTTGCTAAGGTAAGTTTGTTTTATCTTGGCAATTTAACATTCTCCATACACATTGTGTTGGACTTCAAAATTTAAATGTGTTTCCTATTAAACAATGCTTCAAGCAAGCTACAAAAGTCTGTTATATATATATATTTGTGTATATATATATATATATATATATATATATATATATATATAAGCAGAAGGCATATTTAATTTGTTGGTAATTCAACAAATAAAAATGTTTATAACTGATTCAAAGCACTCAACAAGTTTTCTGGAGTATAATATCAATGATATTAAATAAATGGAAACTATATTTATAAAACCATATTTATTCTATTATATATATTTCAAGGGTACCAAAACTTTGGTACGCCCTCATCAGATAAAATACAAAGTTTGTTTTATAAATATTGACATATCCAGGAAGGAGATCTTAACGGTTCAAGTTTTTCCAGGAAAAACTTATAAATATTGACATATCCAGGAAGGAGGTCTTAACGGTTCAAGTTTTTCCTGGAAAAACTTGAACCGTTAAGATCTCCTTCCTGGATATGTCAATATTTATAAAACAAACTTTGTATTTTATCTGATGAGAGCGTACCAAAGTTTCGGTACCCTTGAAATATATATAATAGAATAAATATGGTTTTATAAATATAGTTTACATTTATTTAATATTATTGATATATATATATATATATATTGAGAGATTGAGAGAGAGACTGAGCATAAGAGGAATCAAATGCTGCGTGCAGGAGAGGCGGTTGCGCTGGTATGGACATGTGATGCGTATGAAGGATGACAGCTGCATAAAAAGGTGCAGAGCACTAGAAGTTGATGGAAACCGCGGAGTGGGGAGACCCAAGAAGACCTGGGATGAGGTGATAAAAGCCGACCTTACCCAATTACACCTCTCAAAGGCGATGACACACGACCGTGACCTCTGGCGTCACGCAGTAATACAGAGTACCCGACCTCCCATGGGTACAAGCTGAAGCATATAGACAATATGCCCCCACTCCCCCCACCGGAAGGTGGTCGTGGAGGTGCCACGGCAAAAAAGCACCCAGCCCACACTGTAAAGTGGACGTGTAGGCGCCACGGAAAAGCACCCAGCACTCACTGTAAATGAGGTTGGTGTTAGGAAGGGCATCCAGCTGTAGAAATCAAGCCAAATCAGTTCCTGTATGAGCAAGGTATGGTCAGCCGACCAGACACTGCCCACAACAGGACAACCCGTCTAACCCATGCTAGCGTGGAAGAACGGACGTAAAACGGTGATGATGATATGAAAATGTTTAACCCCGACGCCAGAGCTCGAGCCGTTTCGACGGCTATTTCTGGACTCAGTCCAGAAATAGCCGTCGAAACGGCTCGAGCTCTGGTGTCGGGGTTAAACATTTACCTATTACCCACTCTACTACCCTAAGTATTGAGTACTCTGGTGCGTTATGGTCCATCTGGTTCCTTACCACACTTCCTTTGTTGTTATTATATATATATATATATATATTTATGAAAACAAACACGACCCCAACGGCTGAGATCCGGTCGTTTCGACAGCTAGATCCATCTGGTTCCTTACCATCCTTTCTTTGTTGTCGTTATACACACACACACACACACACGCACACACACACACACACACACACACAGACACACATACACATATATATATTGTTCTTTCTTCTATAGTTTCTTTTGTTGTCTGTGTTGTGCAGCATGTGTTGTCTGTGCTGTGTTGTGTTGTGAGATGTTGCCTGTGTTATATGTTGTGAAGTGTTGTGTTGCCTACGTTATGTGTGGTTCTATGTTAAGTGTTGTTAGGCGTTGTGTTGCCTGTGTTATGTGCTGTTCTATGTTATATGTTGTGTTGCTTGTGTTGTATGTTGGTATGTGTTGTGTTGCCTGTGTTATGTGTTGTGAGGTGTTGTGTTGCCTATGTTATGTGCTGTTCTATGTTAAGTGTTGTTAGGTGTTCTGTTGCCTATGTTATGTGCTGTTCTATGTTAAGTGTTGTTAGGTGTTGTGTTGCCTGTGTTATATGTTGTTCTATGTTAAGTGTTGTTAGGTGTTCTGTTGCCTATGTTATGTGCTGTTCTATGTTAAGTGTTGTTAGGTGTTGTGTTGCCTATGTTATGTGCTGTTCTATGTTAAGTGTTGTTAGGTGTTCTGTTGCCTATGTTATGTGCTGTTCTATGTTAAGTGTTGTTAGGTGTTGTGTTGCCTATGTTATGTGCTGTTCTATGTTAAGTGTTGTTATGTGTTCTGTTGCCTATGTTATGTGCTGTTCTATGTTAAGTGTTGTTAGGTGTTGTGTTGCCTGTGTTATATGTTGTTCTATGTTAAGTGTTGTTAGGTGTTCTGTTGCCTATGTTATGTGCTGTTCTATGTTATGTGTTGTGAGGTGTTGTGTTGCCTGTGTTATGTGTTGTTCTATGTTATATGTTGTGAGGTGTTCTGTTGCCTATGTTATGTGCTGTTCTATGTTATGTGTTGTGAGGTGTTGTGTTGCCTGTGTTATGTGTTGTTCTATGTTATGTGTTGTGAGGTGTTGTGTTGCCTGTGTTATGTGTTGTTCTATGTTATATGTTGTGAGGTGTTCTCTCTACATTGTGTCTTTACAAGATTCCTTCTCCTGTTTACGTTGCATCAATTGCAGCTGTTCAGAGATCTCCAGAAGTCTTTTAGCCATGTTTCGGTTCAGACGGCTATGGCTGGCAACTTTCGGGCTCGCCCCCTCTCTTCTGCACACTGCATTCTTTCCTAGTTGGGAGGATTCACTCGTGCTGACCCCTACTACAGTTTTCCCTAATTGTAAGGGTGGGTCTGTGCTCACCTCTTCTTGTCTCCCCAGTGCATTTGTCCTTAGTTGAGGGAGTTTGGCTGGGTTGACCCCTTCTGTACTGGTCCCTAGTTGGGAAGGCTGACCATTGGCAGTGGCCCCTTCCCGCCTGTCCAGTGCATTGTTCCCTAGTTGGGAGGGATTCTCCTCAGCTCCCTCAATTATATTTCTACAAAGATTGATAGAAAAAAATATACAGCATATGAAAAAAAATAACAACAACAAAAAGACATAAATAAAAGAAACTAATACTCCCAAAACAAGAACCTTTGTTAAGTTACCTTCCAAATCTTAAACAATATCTTTCATTAGAAATATGGTAATGAAAGGGTTAGGGTTAATTTTATGTAAGAACCTTTGTTAAGTTATGTTCCAAACAGTGTCTTTCATTAGAAATATGGTAATGAAAGGGTTAAAGTGTTTATATTTATCTAAAAACCTTCCATCATAATTTTATGTAAAAACCTTTGTTAAGTTATGTTCCAAACACCAACAGTGTCTTTCATTAGAAATATGGTAATGAAAGGGTTAAAGTGTTTATATTTATCTAAAAACCTTCCATCATAATTTTATGTAAGAACCTTTGTTAAGTTATGTTCCAAACACCAACAGTGTCTTTCATTAGAAATATGGTAATGAAAGGGTTAAAGTGTTTATATTTATCTAAAAACCTTCCATCATAATTTTATGTAAGAACCTTTGTTAAGTTATGTTCCAAACACCAACAGTGTCTTTCATTAGAAATATGGTAATGAAAGGGTTAAAGTGTTTATATTTATCTAAAAACCTTCCATCATAATTTTATGTAAGAACCTTTGTTAAGTTATGTTCCAAACACCAACAGTGTCTTTCATTAGAAATATGGTAATGAAAGGGTTAAAGTGTTTATATTTATCTAAAAACCCGTCAAAATGTTTAAGACCAAGAATGTGTTTGAGAGGGTTTGGTATGAAAAGGGGTCAATAGTTAAAATATAAGCCAGAAAAAATAAGGGGTGGCGTCTACTCACCGAAGTTGTGTCTGTCTGGCTATTAGCTGGCTGGACACAGTCTGGGCCTCCATGGCACTGTCAACAGGGTCCATCCATTCCTGTAGGGTTACCTTGTTGTGAGTGGGGCTGCATCCCACGGCTGGTGGAGCAGGGGGGGGAGGAGACACGTTTGTGACAGGGAGTGGTGTGCAGAGATGGATTGATGTTTAGAGGCGGTGGGGTGGGGGGAGGGGTTTGTTGGTGGAGTGCATTGGGTGGTAGTGGCGTGGATTAAGTAGGGAGTGGGGTGTGATAGAGTAAGGGTGGAGGTAGGAATGTAAGGTGGTTTGTGGGGCGGGAGAAGAAAAAATGAAAAACGAAATTTAAAAAGACATTAATATACAAAAACTATAAAATAACAATTATTAGAATTACCCCTGGGTCACAAATAATTGTGACCCTCTACCCTCCTTATTAACCTTTTGATTATTCCACCCCTTCTTTAGACATTAACCCTTTAGCATTTAAACTAGCCATATCTGGCCAGAATTCTCTCACCTCTTTCTTTTTGAACTGGCCGTAACCAGCCACTCATACTGATGTTAAGGTATTTATTTAAAAATAAATAATATCAAAATCTCATAGATTCGATATTATGTGAGGTAAAGCCTTTACTGTGAAAATACAATAGTATATATAGAGTAATGTAAATGTTATGTGAGATATTATGTGAGGTAAAGCCTTTACTGTGAAAATACAATAGTATATATAGAGTAATGTAAATGTTATGTGAGATATTATGTGAGGTAAAGCCATTACTGTGAAAATACAATAGTATATATAGAGTAATGTAAATGTTATGTGAGATATTATGTGAGGTAAAGCCTTTACTGTGAAAATACAATAGTATATATAGAGTAATGTAAATGTTATATGAGGTAAAGCCTTTACTGTGAAAATACAATAGTATATATAGAGTAATGTAAATGTTATGTGAGATATTATGTGAGGTAAAGCCTTTACTGTGAAAATACAATAGTATATATAGAGTAATGTAAATGTTATGTGAGATATTATGTGAGGTAAAGCCTTTACTGTGAAAATACAATAGTATATATAGAGTAATGTAAATGTTATGTGAGATATTATGTGAGGTAAAGCCTTTACTGTGAAAATACAATAGTATATATAGAGTAATGTAAATGTTATGTGAGATATTATGTGAGGTAAAGCCTTTACTGTGAAAATACAATAGTATATATAGAGTAATGTAAATGTTATGTGAGATATTATGTGAGGTAAAGCCTTTACTGTGAAAATACAATAGTATATATAGAGTAATGTAAATGTTATGTGAGATATTATGTGAGGTAAAGCCTTTACTGTGAAAATACAATAGTATATATAGAGTAATGTAAATGTTATGTGAGATATTATGTGAGGTAAAGCCTTTACTGTGAAAATACAATAGTATATATAGAGTAATGTAAATGTTATGTGAGATATTATGTGAGGTAAAGCCTTTACTGTGAAAATACAATAGTATATGTAGAGTAATGTAAATGTTATGTGAGATATTATGTGAGATAAAGCCTTTACTGTGAAAATACAATACTATATATAGAGTAATGTAAATGTTATGTGAGATAGAATGTGAGGTAAAGCCTTTACTCTGAAAATACAATACTATATATAGAGTAATGTAAATGGATTTGGTGTACTTTATATTTGTTTTGGTTGCTGAATACAATCAGGGGTCACTGCTTCTCCCGAAGGTCAATAGTTCTCTTCTTACTCGAGCAGGAACACCTTTCCATTGTCAATTTGCATTGATCATCTGGAAATAATAGTGATCGGGTGACCACTTCTCACTTGTACAGAACTGTTTCGAGCAGGTTTTCTATGACTGGATGCCCTTCCTAACACCAACCACATTTACAGTGTTGACTGGGAGCCTTTTTACCGTGTCTCCTACATGACCACTTTACAGTGTGGACTGGGAGCCTTTTTACCATGTCTCCTACGTGACCACTTTACAGTGTGGACTGGGAGCCTTTTTACTGTGTCTCCTACATGACCACTTTACAGTGTGGACTGGGAGCCTTTTTACTGTGTCTCCTACATGACCACTTTACAGTGTGGACTGGGAGCCTTTTTACTGTGTCTCCTACATGACCACTTTACAGTGTGGACTGGGAGCCTTTTTACTGTGTCTCCTACATGACCACTTTACAGTGTGGACTGGGAGCCTTTTTACTGTGTCTCCTACATGACCCCTTTACAGTGTGGACTGGGAGCCTTTTTACCGTGACACCTACATGACCACTTTACAGTGTGGACTGGGAGCCTTTTTACCATGTCTCCTACATGACCACTTTACAGTGTGGACTGGGAGCCTTTTTACCGTGTCTCCTACATGACCACTTTACAGTGTGGACTGGGAGCCTTTTTACCGTGTCTCCCACACGACTCCTTTACAGTGTGGACTGGGAGTCTTTTTACCGTGTCTCCTACATGACCTCTTTAGTTTGGACTGGATGTTCTGTGGTACCAACATAAGTTTACAGAGAAAGGGTAGGTGTGGGCAGAAGTGGGAGGATGAAGTAGGGATAGTGGATTGGGGTGTATATTTGGTTAAGAGGTGCCTACTGAGTGTAGGTTAACTGTATAAGTAGGGATGGCAGTATTACTGCATGGCGCCAAAGTTCTCGGTCCAGTGACATTGTCTTAGAGAGGTGTAAGTGTGCAAGGTTGGATTTTATCATGTCGTCCCAGGTTTTTCTGGGTCTACCTACTCCGTAACTTCCATTAATTTTTATATATATATATATATATATATATATATATATCAATGATATTAATAAATGGAAACTATATTTATAAAACCATATTTATTCTATTATATATATTTCAAGGGTACCAAAACTTTGGTACGCTCTCATCAGATAAAATACAGAGTTAACCAGACATAACCAGGAATGATACCTTAACGGTTCAAGTTTTACCTGGATAGGTAAAACTTGTACCGTTAAGGTCTCATTCATGCGTACCAAAGTTTTGGTACCCTTGAAATATATATAATAGAATAAATATGGTTTTATAAATATAGTTTCCATTTATTAATATCATTGATATTATACTCCAGAAAAACTGTTGAGTGCTTTGAATCTGTTATAAATATATATATTTGTTGAATTACCAACAAATTAAATATCCCTTTGCTTATATATATAAATATATATATATATATATATATATATATATATATATATATATGCAGAGGTTATATTTAATTTGTTGGGATTCAACAAGCTTTAAAGTTTTTATAACTGATATAAAGCACTCAAGAGGTTAGTGGAGTAAATATACAATATATTAATAAATAGAAACTATATTTATAAAACCATAATTCAAGGGCGACCAAGGTAAATTATGGTGCGCTTTCATCAGATAAAATACAGACTATCCAGCGAATTTCAACCATTGAGGTTGTCTTTTTTCCAGGTATGTCAATATTTATTTATAAAACAAATCTGTATTTTATCTGATGAAAGCGCACCATAATTTACCTTGGTCGCCCTTGAATTATGGTTTTATAAATATAGTTTCCATTTATTAATATATTGTATTTATTTATATATATATATATATATATATATATATATATATATATAGTATTAATTATACTATTTATGATTATGTAAATACAAAAACCTTATGCAGTTATATGTATTTTTTATACAAACCCTAAAAAGTGGTAGGCAGTAATGAATTACTACCTTATTACCAGTAAGTTAAGTAGCTCAATGTAAAAACATCAGATGATTTACAGAGCAGTTATATGAAATATAAGAATCAAAGAACTGTTCAAAACATTATTGTGCTTACAGCTGTTTCCTCCAAACCGAGGTTTGGATTCTTCAGAGCAATTTATTAATGAATGGACAGTTATATGACCTCCTTTTCAGCCAAGAGACATACCGATACATATGCAAATATTGTGGGTCAACATTCATTACAGAATTTAGAGTGGCAGTACACACTTCGAGATTACATTCATAATGAATATTTATAAAACCATAATGAATATTTATAAAACCATAATTATTTTATTATGAATGTAATCTCGAAGTGTGTACTGCCACTCTAAATTCTGTAATGAATGTTGACCCACAATATTTGCATATGTATTGGTATGTCTCTTGGCTGAAAAGGAGGTCATATAACTGTCCATTCATTAATAAATTGCTCCGAAGAATCCAAACCTCGGTTTGGAGGAAACAGCTGTAAGCACAATAATGTTTTGAACAGTTCTTTGATTCTTATATTTCATATATATATATATATATATATATATATATATATATATATATGGTACTTTATTTTATCGACCCTGTAAGGATGAAAAGCAAAGCTAACCTTTGCGGAATTTGAACTCAGAACATAAAGGGACGTAACCCTATGCCACGAAGCATGGTGTCCGACACTCTGCCGATTCTGCCAATCCACTGCTCTAATACAATAATATTTCACTTACCATCGGTGTCAATTTTATGACAACAACTCCATCTGTTTCTTCGATAAATACCGGGGTGGTAAGTCTTTAATTGTTGTTTGTTGGCTGTGAATGTCTTTCTGATGGCTGACAGCCATGAATAGAGGTCATTGATGTCCTGTAATTAAAGTAAATGTCATCAATTGTCACCTGTGTTATTGTTATTGAGGCCAGCTAAACCTACATAGGTGTGAGCTGTAACAACAACATGATAGGACTGGGGTCCCTATCATTAAAACACCCAAGAAACCTCCTATGAGATACAACCTTGTAGGAGGCCAGCTAAACCTACATAGGTGTGAGCTGTAACAACATGATAGGACTGGGGTCCCTATCATTAAAACACCCAAGAAACCTCCTATGAGATACAACCTTGTAGGAGGCCAGCTAAACCTACATAGGTGTGAGCTGTAACAACATGATAGGACTGGGGTCCTTATCATTAAAACACCCAAGAAACCTCCTTTGAGATACAACCTTGTAGAAGGCCAGCTAAACCTACATAGGTGTGAGCTGTAACAACATGATAGGACTGGGGTCCCCTATCATTAAAACACCCAAGAAACCTCCTATGAGATACAACCTTGTAGCAGGCCAGCTAAACCTACACAGGTGTGAGCTGTAACAACATAATAGGACTGGGGTCCCTATCATTAAAACACCCAAGAAACCTCCTATGAGATACAACCTTGTAGGAGGCCAGTAAAACTTACATAGGTAACAACATGATAAAACTGGTGCCCTTATCATTAAAACAATGAAGTTGCCTTGATTCATATAAACAATTAAGGTTGTTAAACCATGGGAAAAAAAACCCTTTGTTCTTATAAATGACTAGCTGAATTACCCGGCGTTGCCCGGGTTACTGCTGTTCTTATTCAGATTAGTTATCTATAATATATATATATATTATAGATAACTACTATGAAATCCCACAATGAATTTTATACTTGAATTTTCAAATCTCAAATTTTAACTCTTCGTATTATTAATTTTTCTTAATATTAATCAACATTTGAAAAGATGGCTTTTGCAGACCCATCGAAACCGGTCATTTTTTATACCCTTTATTATTTCCTTACCTTATAAAATTATGTTTTTTCACAAAAAAGTATTCTGTCTCTTATATATTCCATGTGCCATTACCAACCTCAATTTTCTCTCTCTCTCTCTCTCTCTCTCTCTCTCTATATATATATATATATATATATATATATATATATATATAATATAAGATCAAAAGATGGTTAAAGGAGTTCAATATATTTTATTATGCGCATTTCAAAAACAAACATCATCAAATAATAATATTTGTGTTTTCATCAGATAAAACAGGAGAACATGATATGAAGGCTAAAAAAACACTTGTTGATAGTGCAGTTTTAAATCAACATATATATATATATATATATATATATATATATATATACACACATATATATATATATATATATATATATACATATATATATATATCCTTATATCTGTGAAGGCGTGTGGCTGAGTGGTTAGGTAATTGGATTCGCAATTGAGAGGTTGTGAGTTCGGTTCCCGGGCCCGGTGATGCATTATGTCCTTGAGCAAGACACTTTATTTCACGTTGCTCCTTCTACCTGGAGTTGCGACCGATAGATAGTATTAGCAACTAGAAAGACCAACGGAAACATTGTTTCCTCAGTCCGATTTGACGAAAGTCGATCGATAAAAAAAAAAAATATGTATCCTTATATTTCCTTTTGTCACAGTTACAGTCTGTGAAACACACACTCACAGACACTCATATACAAAATGTGACGTCGTCGTCGTCGTGGTTGTTTACCATAGTTGATTATAAAAATAATATTCTAGATAAAATCATATATTGTTTTAATCCAAATGAAAATAAAAATTTCATGTTGACACTTCCGGGGTCTAATACTTTTACCTTGTAAAATTTGATTTGGTCCAGCCGTTTGAGAATGCATAGGAAACAGACAGAGAGACAAAGAATTTTATATAGAGAGAGATGAAGTGGGTTAAACCATTGTACTGACCTTAGCTTGGAAATAAAGAATCTCAAGTTCATTGTCAGGGGTGTTGCTGATTAACTGACCGATATTGTCTTTACCAAAGGCACTGTAGTCCAGCCGTTCTACAGCACATATCTGATCTGTTTGTTTCACAGACTGTAGCTGTGACAAAAGGAAATATAAGGATATATATATATATATATTATAGATAACGAGGAATCAGTGATGCATTAAAACACAATTTATTAACATATTACATATGTTTCTCCGACGATCAGCTCAAGGCAGGATCAATTATAGATCGAACCTGACTCTGCATTCGCCTATGGCCGCATTTATTGCAACCTTACAACAACCACTATATATATGTGTGTGTGTGTGTGTGTGTGTGTGTGTGTGTGTGTGTGTGTGTGTGTGTGTGTGTATATATATATATACACACACAATATGGAGGCACATGGCTTAGTGGTTAGAGCATTGGCCTTGCAATCGAAAGGTTGTGAGTTCAATTCTCAGACTGGGTGATGTGTTGTTTCCTTGAGCAAGACACTTTATTTCACATTGCTCCAGTTTACTCAGCTGTAGAAATGAGATGATAGGGACTGGGGTCCCTATCATTCCACTGCAAAGTAGTCGTGGAGGTGCCACGGCAAAAAAGCACCCAGCACTCACTGTAAATGAGGTTGGTGTTAGGAAAGGCATCCAGCTGTAGAAATCAAGCAGGGAAAAGCGGACGTAAAATGAAATGATGATGATGAATATATAGAGAAACACACAGATACATGCGGACACATACATATACATGAATATATCCACATCTATCCTTGAGTTATCTCCATCTCGCATCTTACAGACGTGTTTTGAAACCCTTAATGAGGTATCCTCTTGATAAGTCGGCAGACCTCACAAAAATTCTATATCTCTGTGATGTATTGTTTTTGCTTATGCCACGAAACTACGTAGTCGAGGAATTTAGAAGCAGTTTAGGTATGATACATCTTATTACTAATTATATCTAATGTTTCTTCTCTCTTCATAATGTACTATATATATATATATATATATATATATATATATCATTCCACTGCAAAGTGGTCATGGAGGTGCCACGGCAAAAAAGCACCCAGCACTCACTGTAAATGAGGTTGGTGTTAGGAAGGGCATCCAGCTGTAGAAATCAAGCCAGAATCAGTTCCCGTCCCACCCTTGCAAGCAGGGAAAAAGCGGACGTAAAATGAAATGAAAATGAAATGAAATGATATATGTATATATATAATTACACACACATCTGTTGGTTTTCACTTCAATTTATTATATATAAACATATTATATATACATATATATATATATAGTTTTAATATAGATGAGATTCTACAGGACTAGAACTGTTTCATTCTTTAGAAATCATCAGGAATCCTGGAATAACGTACTATATATATATATATATATATATATATATATATATATATATATATATAGTGAAAGAGTGAAGAATAACATGGTCAACAGTACGAAAAAGGTTTTATTTACAGTATTAACAATTGTTTCATTGATTAGGGTGTCTAAAGGTTGCTAATCACTCGAAGTTGTGTCACTCAACCTTCAATACAGTGTATGCTGAATCAAATCATCGGAATAACTATATATATATCTATATATATATATATATACCGATAAATTAACGGAGCCATAGGCCCTCGCAATTCCCTGTAAATAATGTGCTCAAAGAAGAAGAAATCCTGAGCTCTTTAAAATACAATATGTTGAAAAGGTAACACACCAGAGAGAGATATACAGTGCGCTATCAATAAAACAGGGAAAAACCACCAGTGTATGGAATCTCTCTCTCTCTATATATATATATATACACATAACCAACCTATTAACAGAGTAGGATGGACAGAGAAATGAACTCTCTTCTCTGAATGAACATGTATGTGAAAATTAATTTTTCTTCCCCTTTTTATTATTATTATTATTATTATCATAAGGGCGGTGTATTGGCAGTATCAGTAGAGGGTCGGACGCCATGCTTTCCAGCATAGTTATGTCCCTTTACGATCTGAGTTCGAATCCCGCCGAGGTTGACTTTGCCTTTCATCCTTACGGGATCGATAAAATAAAGTACCAGTAAGGCACTGGGTAATTGCTGGCCTTGTTCCTAAAGTAGAAACAATTATTTATTATGGATTGGCAGTATAGGTAGAGGGTCGGACGCTATGCTTTCCAGCATAGTTACGTCCCTTTATGATCTGAGTTCAAATCCCGCCGAGGTTGACTTTGCCTTTCATCCTTACGGGGTCGATAAAATAAAGTACCAGTAATGCACTGGGTAATTGCTGGCCTTGTGCCTAAAGTAGAGACAATTATTATTATCATTATTTGTACAAATATGCAACTTAACAATATTCAGCATATCCGCAATTGACAATGCATTTAATGCTGAAACTAATATTGTAAATAAATTAATGTTTTGATATTTCACTGAAAGAATCTCTTCAATATTTTCTACTGAAAAAATCTTTTTCCTTTCTACTATTTGTTTATATATATATATACGAGGTGTGTCAGAAAAGTTCCAGGACTAATGTCACAAAAGATTTATTTCAAACCCAAACTTCACACTAAGAGTTTTCTCCTTCAAAATAATCCCCCTGGAGTATGTAACTGTAATCTTAGCTCTCTGCAGCAATCAAACTTTTTTCTTCATAATTTTATATACATGTCCTCTGTTTCAGGTTGTTAAGCAATGAGCACAGAGCAACGAACAAACTTGAAAACTCCGTCAGAAGCACTGGAATTGCTGCAGCAAGTGTATGGAGATGAGCCGATGTCACGCTCATGTGTTTTTGAGTGGTGCAAGATGACCCCAGGAGCGGAAGGCCCTCAACAACCAGGACTGAGGTCAACGTTGAGCGCATCAGGCAGATGGTGCGTAGCGATCGTCGGCTGACTGTTCGACTGATGGCAAATGAGCTGGGCATGAATCGGGACAGCGTCTGGAAGATTCTCACTGAAGATTTGGACATGCGGAAAGTCTGCACGAAGATGGTGCCAAAACTGCTGAACGATGACCAGAAGGGTCGACGCATGCAAGTGTGCCAGGACATCCTCGAGCGTCTTGAAACCGAACCAGACTTGCTAGGGACAGTCATCACCGGTGATGAGTCATGGATCTTCAAGTACGACCCGGAGGAGACTCGTTTTGAAGACGTGGATGACATCAAAAAGGGCCGTGATGACAGAACTGCGGAGTATCGGGGAAGAATCCGTCCAGGAGTGCATGCAAGCGTGGCAGAAAAGGATGGAAAAGTGCATTAGACTCCAGGGGGATTACTTTGAAGGAGAAAACTCTTAGTGTGAAGTTTGGGTTTGAAATAAATCTTTTGTGACATCAGTCCTGGAACTTTTCTGACACACCTCGTATATATATATATATACTCGCTAGAGTTCTACAGTTTACTATACATATATCTATCTATATGTATATAGATACGGGAAAAAAAGCACCCAGCACTCACTGTAAAGTGGTCGTGGAGGTGCCACGGCAAAAAACCACCCAGCACTCACTGTAAAGGGGTCGTGGAGGTGCCATGGCAAAAAAGCACCCAGCACTCACTGTAAAGGGGTCGTGGAGGTGCCATGGCAAAAAAGCACCCAGCACTCACTGTAAAGTGGTCGTGGAGGTGCCACGGCAAAAAAAGCACCCAGCACTCACTGTAAAGGGGTCGTGGAGGTGCCATGGCAAAAAAAGCACCCAGCACTCACTGTAAAGTGGTCGTGGAGGTGCCACGGCAAAAAAGGACCCAGCTCTCACTGTAAAGTGGTCGTGGAGGTGCCACGGCAAAAAACCACCCAGCACTCACTGTAAAGGGGTCGTGGAGGTGCCATGGCAAAAAAGCACCCAGCACTCACTGTAAAGGGGTCGTGGAGGTGCCATGGCAAAAAAGCACCCAGCACTTACTGTAAAGTGGTCGTGGAGGTGCCACGGCAAAAAAAGCACCCAGCACTCACTGTAAAGGGGTCGTGGAGGTGCCATGGCAAAAAAAGCACCCACCACTCACTGTAAAGTGGTCGTGGAGGTTCCACGGCAAAAAAAGCACCCAGCACTCACTGTAAAGGGGTCGTGGAGGTGCCACGGCAAAAAAAGCACCCAGCACTCACTGTAAATGAGGTTGGTGTTAAGAAGGGCATCCAGCTGTAGAAATCAAGCCAGAATCAGTTCCCGTTCCACCCTTGCAAGCAGGGAAAAGCGGATGTAAAATGATGATGATGATATACACACACTACAGTCCTACAGTTCTATAGTTTATTGTGCTTTTCATTGTGTTGAAACAGTAAATTGTAAATTAGTGTTCCTTGTTCAATTAGCTACACATAAGAAGAAAAAGAAGACACCATGTAACCATTAAAAACTACCAGAGACTGACCTTGCTATCAGGTAGGGGTGAATACCTGAGTTCCTTGTAGGTAAGCCAAAAATACTGTGGCTTGAATGAGAACGAGAAGGATAACCGGTTGAGCAACTTCTTGGAGGAGTAGCGACACTTGTGGAGGTATCCTTCCTTTAATATCACACCGGAGTAGAAGGGTTGTCTGTTGAGGAAGTATCCTAACGCTGCAATATATATATATATATATATAGCATATATATAGTATTTATGATATATATATATATAGTATATATATATATATACGGCTGGAGAGAAATGAGGCAAGCATGCTCCGTTGGATGTGCAGTGTCAATGTGCGTGAACGAACCAGCATGGATGTGTTGAGAGAGAAACTGTGTCTGAGAGGGATAGAATGTAGTGTGCGAGAGAGGAGACTGAGCTGGTATGGACATGTGATGCGCATGGAGGATGACCGATGGGTGAAGAAGTGCCAGGAAATGCCAGTTGAAGGAAGACGTGGTAGAGGTAGACCATGGAAAACATGGGCGGAGGTGGTGAGAACAGACCTCAGATCGCTGAAGCTCACGGTGGAGATGACGAAGGACCGTGATAAGTGTAGAGATGCTGTGCTGAATAAGACCCGTCCCACCCTTGCAGGCAGGGAAAAACGGACGTAAAATGATGATGATGATGATGATGATGATATAGTAGAGAGAGAAGGATAGAGAGAAAGAGACGGTGGTTGTGTGAGAGATATAGAGAGAGGGAGAGGAGACAAAGAAGGAGAATGGAAAAGAGAGAGAGAGAGCGAAAGAGACGGTGGAGTTATGTATATATATATATATATATATATATATATATATATATATATATGTATATATATGTGAGTGTGTGTGTATATGACCAGTGTATATAGATCACAGACACCCACATATATATATATACATACATGCATATATGTATAGACACACACACGTATATATATGTGAGTGTGTGTGTGTGTATATAGACACACACACATATATATATACACACACATATATATACACACACATATATATACACACACACACACATACATATGTATATATACACACATTTATATACACACACATATATATATAGGCCTTCCAGTTTCATTTCACATTATATACATGTCTGTGTATATTTTAATTATTTAAAAATTATTTTTGAGTGAACATGATTTTTAAAAAATATTTTATGGAGGCACATGGCTTAGTGGTTAGAGCATTGGGCTTGCAATCGAAAGGTTGTGAGTTCAATTCTCAGACCAGGTAATGTGTTGTTTCCTTGAGCAAGACACTTTATTTCACATTGCTCCAGTTTACTCAGCTGTAGAAATGAGATGATAGGGACTGGGGTCCATATCATTCCACTGCAAAGTGGACGTGTAGGCACCACGAAAAAGCACCCAGCACTCACTGTAAATGAGGTTGGTGTTAGGAAGGGCATCCAGCTGTAGAAATCAAGCCAGAATCAGTTCCCGTCCCACCCTTGCAAGCAGGGAAAAGCGGACGTAAAATGATGATGATGATTTTGAAGCAAACGAGACCCAACAGGGGATGGGTGATGTAGTATATTATAAATTCATTACTAGAAACTGTAAGTTTGGATAAGATTTCTATACAATTATATATCATAGTTTCAATAATAACATAGAATAAAATTAGTAGAAACACTATACAATTGCTCTCATTAGTCACACGAGCAAGATTCTCCTGTAGATTCTCTTAGAGAGAACAGTAGATAGGTAACGGGTGGTTTAGTTATAATATATAGACATATATTTCACCATTAATCAGTGAATCGTAGATGGTATATACATATATATGCGCATGAAAGTCGATAGCTGTATAACAAAGTGCAGGGCAATAAAGATAGACGGTAGCCACGGAATAGGCAGACCTAGAAAAACCTGGGACGAGCTGATAAACTCCGACCTCACACACTTACACCTCTCCAAGACAATGTCACTGGACCGAGACCTTTGGCGGTACTCAGTAACAGAGAAGACCCGCCTTGCCAGTAGGCATCTCTAACAAAATACACCCCGTCCCACCACCACCACCCCCACCCCATCCACACCACCCCGTCCTATGTAAAGTTATGTTGGTGCCGCGCCATCCGGGCCGAAACAAATGAGATCGTGTAGGTGTCACGACAAAAAAACACACAGTCCACGCTGTAATGTGGCCGTGTAGGCAACACGGTAAAAACCTCCCAGACCCACACTGTAAATGTGGTTGGTGTTAGGAAGGGCATCCAACTGTAGAAAACCTGC
>OZ024764.1:7015325-7055325 GCA_964016885.1 Eledone cirrhosa | reverse complement strand
AAAGTGGTCATGTAGGAGACACAGTAAAAAGACTCCCAGTCCACACTGTAAAGTGGTCATGTAGGAGACACAGTAAAAAGGCACCCAGTCCACACTGTGAAGTGGTCATGTAGGAGACACAGTAAAAAGGCTCCCAGTCCACACTGTAAAGTGGTCATGTAGGAGACACAGTAAAAAGACTCCCAGTCCACACTGTAAAGTGGTCATGTAGGAGACACAGTAAAAAGACTCCCAGTCCACACTGTAAAGTGGTCATGTAGGAGACACAGTAAAAAGGCACCCAGTCCACACTGTGAAGTGGTCATGTAGGAGACACAGTAAAAAGGCTCCCAGTCCACACTGTAAGGTGGTCATGTAGGAGACACAGTAAAAAGACTCCCAGTCCACACTGTAAGGTGGTCGTGTAGGAGACACAGTAAAAAGGCGCCCAGTCCACACTGTAAAGTGGTCATGTAGGAGACACAGTAAAAAGGCTCCCAGTCCACACTGTAAGGTGGTCATGTAGGAGACACAGTAAAAAGGCTCCCAGTCCACACTGTAAAGTGGTCATGTAGGAGACACGGTAAAAAGGCTCCCAGTCCACACTGTAAGGTGGTCATGTAGGAAACAGGATAAAAAGGCTCCCAGTCCACACTGTATGGTGGCCGTGTAGGTAACACGGTAAAAACCTCCCAGCCCCACACTGTAAATGTGGTTGGTGTTAGGAAGGGCATCCACCCGTAGAAAACCTGCCAGATATAGTCCTATACGAGCGAGACACGGTCACCCGATCAATCTTGCCTCAAGTAGAATAAAACCTTCTAACCCATGCTAGCGTGGAAGATAGACGTTAAACGAAAATGATGATGATGATGATGATATATATATATATATATATATATAAATATATATATATATACATATACACACATATATATATATATACACATATACACACATATATATATACACATACTGTAATGTTGTTGTAGAAACCAAGCCACAATCAGTTCTGAGTGAGGGAACACGTGGCCTTTTGACCTGGATCTCTCACAACAGGACTGCCTGTACTACCCATGCTAGCGTGGAAAATGGACGTTAAACTATAAAGATGGCTGGCACCTACCTTTGCAAGGAGAGTGAGTGTTCGACTGACCTTCCTGTCAGGATGGTGTTCCTGGAGGAGGAATAACTTTGGTGAAAGTATCGCTGGTACAAAGAACCGCAGGAAGAGGAAACCACTGACAGCATGGTACGCATAGTCCTGTTGGAATAGAGACAATGGTAGGGTAGTGTGAGTAGGGAGGTTTAGGATATGTAGACTAATGTAAATGTTATGTGAGATATTATGTGAGGTAAAGCCTTTACTGTGAAAATACAATAGTATATATAGAGTAATGTAAATGTTATGTGAGATATTATGTGAGGTAAAGCCTTTACTGTGAAAATACAATAGTATATATAGAGTAATGTAAATGTTATGTGAGATATTATGTGAGGTGAAGCCTTTACTGTGAAAATACAATAGTATATATAGAGTAATGTAAATGTTATGTGAGATATTATGTGAGGTAAAGCTTTTACTGTGAAAATACAATAGTATATATAGAGTAATGTAAATGTTATGTGAGATATTATGTGAGGTAAAACCTTTACTGTGAAAATATAATAGTATATATAGAGTAATGTAAATGTTATGTGAGGTATTATGTGAGGTAAAGCCTTTACTGTGACAATACAATAGTATATATAGAGTAATGTAGATGTTATGTGAGATATTATGTGAGGTAAAGCCTTTACTGTGACAATACAATAGTATATATAGAGTAATGTAAATGTTATGTGAGATATTATGTGAGGTAAAGCCTTTACTGTGACAATACAATAGTATATATAGAGTAATGTAAATGTTATGTGAGATATTGTGTGAGGTAAAGCCTTTACTGTGAAAATACAATAGTATATATAGAGTAATGTAAATGTTATGTGAGATATTATGTGAGGTAAAGCCTTTACTGTGAAAATACAATAGTATATATAGAGTAATGTAAATGTTATGTGAGATATTATGTGAGGTAAAGCCTTTACTGTGAAAATACAATAATATATATAGAGTAATGTAAATGTTATGTGAGATATGTGAGGTAAAGCCTTTACTGTGAAAATACAATAGTATATATAGAGTAATGTATATATTATGTGAGATATTATGTGAGGTAAAGCCTTTACTGTGACAATACAATAGTATATATAGAGTAATGTAAATGTTATGTGAGATATTATGTGAGGTAAAGCCTTTACTGTGAAAATACAATAGTATATATAGAGTAATGTAAATGTTATGTGAGATATTATGTGAGGTAAAGACTTTACTGTGAAAATACAATAGTATATATAGAGTAATGTAAATGTTATGTGAGATATTATGTGAGGTAAAGCCTTTACTGTGAAAATACAATAGTATATATAGAGTAATGTAAATGTTATGTGAGATATTTTCTGAGGTAAAGCCTTTACTGTGACAATACAATAGTATATATAGAGTAATGTAAATGTTATGTGAGATATTATGTGAGGTAAAGCCTTTACTGTGAAAATACAATAGTATATATAGAGTAATGTAAATGTTATGTGAGATATTATGTGAGGTAAAGCCTTTACTGTGAAAATACAATAGTATATATAGAGTAATGTAAATGTTATGTGGGATATTATGTGAGGTAAAGCCTTTACTGTGACAATACAATAGTATATATAGAGTAATGTAAATGTTATGTGAGATATTATGTGAGGTAAAGCCTTTACTGTGACAATACAATAGTATATATAGAGTAATGTAAATGTTCTGTGAGATATTATGTGAGGTAAAGCCTTTACTGTGACAATACAATAGTATATATAGAGTAATGTAAATGTTATGTGAGATATTATGTGAGGTAAAGCCTTTACTGTGAAAATACAATAGTATATATAGAGTAATGTAAATGTTATGTGAGGTATTATGTGAGGTAAAGCCTTTACTGTGACAATACAATAGTATATATAGAGTAATGTAAATGTTATGTGAGATATTATGTGAGGTAAAGCCTTTACTGTGAAAATACAATAGTATATATAGAGTAATGTAAATGTTATGTGAGGTATTATGTGAGGTAAAGCCTTTACTGTGAAAATACAATAGTATATATAGAGTAATGTAAATGTTATGTGAGATATTATGTGAGGTAAAGCCTTTACTGTGAAAATACAATAGTATATATAGAGTAATGTAAATGTTATGTGAGGTATTATGTGAGGTAAAGCCTTTACTGTGACAATACAATAGTATATATAGAGTAATGTAAATGTTATGTGAGATATTATGTGAGGTAAAGCCTTTACTGTGAAAATACAATAGTATATATAGAGTAATGTAAATGTTATGTGAGGTATTATGTGAGGTAAAGCCTTTACTGTGACAATACAATAGTATATATAGAGTAATGTAAATGTTATGTGAGATATTATGTGAGGTAAAGCCTTTACCGTGACAATACAATAGTATATATAGAGTAATGTAAATGTTATGTGGGATATTATGTGAGGTAAAGCCTTTACTGTGACAATACAATAGTATATATAGAGTAATGTAAATGTTATGTGAGATATGTGAGGTAAAGCCTTTACTGTGAAAATACAATAGTATATATAGAGTAATGTAAATGTTATGTGGGATATTATGTGAGGTAAAGCCTTTACTGTGACAATACAATAGTATATATAGAGTAATGTAAATGTTATGTGAGATATGTGAGGTAAAGCCTTTACTGTGAAAATACAATAGTATATATAGAGTAATGTAAATGTTATGTGAGATATTATGTGAGGTAAAGACTTTACTGTGACAATACAATAGTATATATAGAGTAATGTAAATGTTATGTGAGATATGTGAGGTAAAGCCTTTACTGTGAAAATACAATAGTATATATAGAGTAATGTAAATGTTAAAGGGTTAAAAGAATTAAAGAGCAGTTTTGTGTGTGACAGTGGAACTGGAATATGAGAATAGAAAGAATCCCAGAATATAAGAATTTTAAAAAAAGAGCAGAAAAGAGAGAAAGACAGAAAAATGTTAGACTCACCATTTTCTCTTGGTTTCTCGTTGGCCATTTATTTTGGACCTGGTCTTTGAGATGTTTAAAGACCAGCCTCATCAGGGCTGGACATTTGCTGTGGGAATTCAAGATGGCTTCCATAATACTGGTAATGTAACAAGTAATGGCAGTCTTGCTGTGTTCTAGGACATGGTGACCGTTGGTTTCTTTGATGGTTGACCAGTGTCTCCTGTGGGGTGGAGTTAAGGTTAGGGTGGAGTTTTGGGGTGGGGGTGGGGGAGAAGAATGGAATAAAGTGAGATAGATACATAAAGAGAAAGTGGGGGATAGATAGAGAGAGAGAGAGAGATAGAGAGGGATAGATAGCTAGATAGATATGTAGAGATAGAGAGGGATAGATAGCTAGATAGATATGTAGAGATAGAGAGGGATAGATAGCTAGATAGATATGTAGAGATAGAGAGGGATAGATAGCTAGATAGATATGTAGAGATAGAGAGGGATAGACAGATAGATTGAGAGAGAGAGAGAGAGAGAGAGAGATATAAACATACACACACGTGCACATCTTCACATACATCCACACTCGATCCCACACAATCTCCCCTCACCCCATCCAACCCTTTCCATCCACACACACACATACCTACACCCATACAGGGACTACACACACACTCTCCTGATGAAGGGCTTATGCCTGAAACATCGCAACCACACACTCCACTCTCACCAAGTGTGAAACTAATAATATTTGTAACATTTACTCCTGCGTTTGTTTTTTGCTTTCTGATATTCAGATAGATAGATAGATAGATAGATAGATAGATAGACAGATAGATAGATAGATAGATAGATAGATAGATAGATAGATAGATAGATAGACAGACAGATAGATAGATATGTTTCTTTATTAGCCACAGGGGCACAAAAGAAGGGGACAAATACAAAGGGGGAAGTTTACATACAATAAAAACGTGTAAAATGTTATCACAGATGGAATTTAAAAGTTAGTCGATTTTCCCCAATAGAGGGAGACAGTTTATATGGGTAACACATACCCCCGAAAAAAATGTGCAACCCTCATCTCCAGGAGTACGAAGAGCTTGTACTCCTTTCCTCTCCTCCTCCTTTTCCTCAATCTACAGGCTGATATAGAGAGAAGGCCCATTGACTCGGGCCATTCTCGCCACTTTCACCCACCTTTCATAAAACTTGCTGGGGTACAGCACCTCTCTCCATCCTGATTTTTCTTCCAAAGTGGTATTTGAAAAAAAGAATCAGTTGTTGGCCGGAGAGAAAGGTGTCTGACCTCAGCCCTTTCAACCTTGTCCACCATACAACCTCTTTCGCCATAGCTATCACACAAAGGAAAACCGCCTCTCCTTCGTTTTTGAAGGAGGGTGGCGGTTTGATCATGACAATGGACTCGGTGGTCAACTGGATTGGTCCCACCCGCGACAATAGTCGTTCTACATAGCCCCACAGATCAGTGACGCCCGGGCAGTGTATGAATGCGTGCGCGACGGTTTCTTCGTCTCGCACGCACCTCGGACAGATCTTTTTTGCAGGGTCCCTGCCCGGGCGCCCATGTCTGTAGAGCTTGTCTCGAACTGGTAGAGCTCCTCAGTAGCCCTGCCAGGCCAGGGACTTTTGGAAGTTGTCCATCGGTCCCGGGCGGAAGGTCCTACCGAACAGACTGGCCAGTTCATCTTCCTCTACGCCTAGAGTTTCACCGAGCGCGTCGTCGCACTTGCTGCAGACCAACCCTCTATAGAATGACGAAGTGGAGTCTCCACTGATCGCCGGGTCCGCCTGCCAGAGGGTTGTGAGCGCCTGAGCACATTCGATGTGCCAGTCGCCCATTTTCCTCGGTCTTTGCTTGACCCAGGACTGCAGCTCGGTCAGCGAGACGAGTTGTGGGAAGGCTCGCCTCACGAACGGGGCCCACACCGGTTGTCCGGTGAGGAATACGTAGAGATGCCGCAGCCTGAGCGTGTGTTTGCGCATCGTCAACCACGGCATCCCCAGCCCTCCGTTAGAAGGGTGTTGGCAGCAGATGGATCTTCTCACCAAAGGAGCCCGCCTCTTCCAAAGGAATCGGAAGAGCGCGCGCTCCATTTTGGCGAGCGTTTTGGCTGGACAAGGCACGATGGTCAAGCGGTAGTAGATGGCGGACGCTATAAAAGTGTTCGCCACCTCCGCTCGACCTTTCAAGGATAGATAGATAGATATATTTCTTTATTAGCCACAGGGGCACAAAAGAAGGGGACAAATACAAAGGGGGAAGTTTACATACAATAAAAACGTGTAAAATGTTATCACAGATGGAATTTAAAAGTTAGTCGATTTTCCCCAATAGAGGGAGACAGTTTATATGGGTAACACATACCCCCGAAAAAAATGTGCAACCCTCATCTCCAGGAGTACGAAGAGCTTGTACTCCTTTCCTCTCCTCCTCCTTTTCCTCAATCTACAGGCTGATATAGAGAGAAGGCCCATTGACTCGGGCCATTCTCGCCACTTTCACCCACCTTTCATAAAACTTGCTGGGGTACAGCACCTCTCTCCATCCTGATTTTTCTTCCAAAGTGGTATTTGAAAAAAAGAATCAGTTGTTGGCCGGAGAGAAAGGTGTCTGACCTCAGCCCTTTCAACCTTGTCCACCATACAACCTCTTTCGCCATAGCTATCACACAAAGGAAAACCGCCTCTCCTTCGTTTTTGAAGGAGGGTGGCGGTTTGATCATGACAATGGACTCGGTGGTCAACTGGATTGGTCCCACCCGCGACAATAGTCGTTCTACATAGCCCCACAGATCAGTGACGCCCGGGCAGTGTATGAATGCGTGCGCGACGGTTTCTTCGTCTCGCACGCACCTCGGACAGATCTTTTTTGCAGGGTCCCTGCCCGGGCGCCCATGTCTGTAGAGCTTGTCTCGAACTGGTAGAGCTCCTCAGTAGCCCTGCCAGGCCAGGGACTTTTGGAAGTTGTCCATCGGTCCCGGGCGGAAGGTCCTACCGAACAGACTGGCCAGTTCATCTTCCTCTACGCCTAGAGTTTCACCGAGCGCGTCGTCGCACTTGCTGCAGACCAACCCTCTATAGAATGACGAAGTGGAGTCTCCACTGATCGCCGGGTCCGCCTGCCAGAGGGTTGTGAGCGCCTGAGCACATTCGATGTGCCAGTCGCCCATTTTCCTCGGTCTTTGCTTGACCCAGGACTGCAGCTCGGTCAGCGAGACGAGTTGTGGGAAGGCTCGCCTCACGAACGGGGCCCACACCGGTTGTCCGGTGAGGAATACGTAGAGATGCCGCAGCCTGAGCGTGTGTTTGCGCATCGTCAACCACGGCATCCCCAGCCCTCCGTTAGAAGGGTGTTGGCAGCAGATGGATCTTCTCACCAAAGGAGCCCGCCTCTTCCAAAGGAATCGGAAGAGCGCGCGCTCCATTTTGGCGAGCGTTTTGGCTGGACAAGGCACGATGGTCAAGCGGTAGTAGATGGCGGACGCTATAAAAGTGTTCGCCACCTCCGCTCGACCTTTCAAGGATAGATAGATAGATATATTTCTTTATTAGCCACAGGGGCACAAAAGAAGGGGACAAATACAAAGGGGGAAGTTTACATACAATAAAAACGTGTAAAATGTTATCACAGATGGAATTTAAAAGTTAGTCGATTTTCCCCAATAGAGGGAGACAGTTTATATGGGTAACACATACCCCCGAAAAAAATGTGCAACCCTCATCTCCAGGAGTACGAAGAGCTTGTACTCCTTTCCTCTCCTCCTCCTTTTCCTCAATCTACAGGCTGATATAGAGAGAAGGCCCATTGACTCGGGCCATTCTCGCCACTTTCACCCACCTTTCATAAAACTTGCTGGGGTACAGCACCTCTCTCCATCCTGATTTTTCTTCCAAAGTGGTATTTGAAAAAAAGAATCAGTTGTTGGCCGGAGAGAAAGGTGTCTGACCTCAGCCCTTTCAACCTTGTCCACCATACAACCTCTTTCGCCATAGCTATCACACAAAGGAAAACCGCCTCTCCTTCGTTTTTGAAGGAGGGTGGCGGTTTGATCATGACAATGGACTCGGTGGTCAACTGGATTGGTCCCACCCGCGACAATAGTCGTTCTACATAGCCCCACAGATCAGTGACGCCCGGGCAGTGTATGAATGCGTGCGCGACGGTTTCTTCGTCTCGCACGCACCTCGGACAGATCTTTTTTGCAGGGTCCCTGCCCGGGCGCCCATGTCTGTAGAGCTTGTCTCGAACTGGTAGAGCTCCTCAGTAGCACTGCCAGGCCAGGGACTTTTGGAAGTTGTCCATCGGTCCCGGGCGGAAGGTCCTACCGAACAGACTGGCCAGTTCATCTTCCTCTACGCCTAGAGTTTCACCGAGCGCGTCGTCGCACTTGCTGCGGACCAACCCTCTATAGAATGACGAAGTGGAGTCTCCACTGATCGCCGGGTCCACCTGCCAGAGGGCTGTGAGCCCCTGAGCACATTCGATGTGCCAGTCGCCCATTTTCCTCGGTCTTTGCTTGACCCAGGACTGCAGCTCGGTCAGCGAGACGAGTCGTGGGAAGGCTCGCCTCACGAACGGGGCCCACACCGGTTGTCCGGTGAGGAATACGTAGAGATGCCGCAGCCTGAGCATGTGTTTGCGCATCGTCAACCACGGCATCCCCAGCCCTCCGTTAGAAGGGTGTTGGCAGCAGATGGATCTTCTCACCAAAGGAGCCCGCCTCTTCCAAAGGAATCGGAAGAGCGCGCGCCAAATTTTGGTGAGCGTTTTGGCTGGACAAGGCACGACGGTCAAGCGGTAGTAGATGGCGGACGCTATAAAAGTGTTCGCCACCTCCGCTCGACCTTTCAAGGATAGATAGATAGATAGATAGATAGATAGATACCTTTTAATACTATCCACTCTAGTGGGGTCAAGTTCAACGATCCTTCTGTCACCGTACACCTGGTCAATCACCTGTCCTAGGGTCTCCTGGAGGTAGTGAAGTCCCACCATCTGATAAAGACAAACAAAGGGGATTAAAATCAGAAAAAAATAATACAATAAAGTAAGGAGTGCGGAACTGTGTCCTATTTATAATTTTTTATCCCATTAGTAAAATAAGTTGGATTACTTTGAATAAATAATTGTTTCTACTTTAGGCACAAGGCCAGCAATTACCCAGTGCATTACTGGTACTTTATTTTATCGACCCCGTGAGGATGAAAGGCAAAGTCAACCTCAGCGGGATTTCAACTCAGATCATAAAGAGACGTAACTATGCTGGAAAACATGGCGTCCGACCCTCTACCGATACTGCCAATCCACCACCCTAGCATGGCGTCCAACCCTCTATCGATACTGCCAATCCACCACCCTAGCATGGCGTCCGACCCTCTACCGATACTGCCAATCCACCGCCCTTTGAATAAATAATGAATGAATATTACATAATTTATCTACTAAATTTCGTAGCTGTTGATTAAACATAAATATTCTTATATATAATGATTGCTTATTTTAAGATTCACTTCTTTTAAAATGTTCAAATGTCAACACTTCCAGTTATGATATAACAGACACTATATCATATCACTTATGTAAACATTCACATATTTACATCGTTATATAACGTTTATATTTTTATCGCTAATTTTCTCATTTTTTGTTTTCATTATATTTCACCGTAATCCAGTTTATATATAATATTGTCTTTTTTAAATGTATCATGGATTACTTTACTGATTACATAAGACAGTGTAACACAGTCTCTCTTCAATTTCTGTGTATATTGTCAATTACAATTTCATTTGATGTATCATATCTACATGTATGTATATTGGTGTATAATATCAATATACACACTACACATGCTAGCAGAAAACCACCCTGAGAGAGAGGGAGAGGGAGAGAGGTAGTACCTTGAAGCTGTTATCAAAATACCAAAGGGCCGTTACCTTCATAAAATGATCCATGGACTTCGTAGCCAGGGAATTTCCTCGAAATAATGTGTTCGGATCAGCTGGAATTGACAACAAAGAAATAATAGAGGTGTATCTATACGGGTCTGAGACTTGGACACTGACCAAGAGACACACTCAGATGGTGGATGGGTGCTACACGAGAATGCTGAGGAGGGCTCTGAACATTAACCAGTATACACTGAGGATGAAGAACTCAGAGCTGTACGGGAGCCTCCCAAAAGTCAACTCAAAAGTGATACAGAGGAGACTGAGGTTAGCTGGACATGCTCACCGACATCCAGAGTTGACATTGCACTCAGTGCTCCTGTGTGAGCCCCATACACAGACACACTGGAAGAGGGAGACTGAGGTTGATATATGTTGATGCCCTAAGGACAGACACCGGTCTCTTGGAGACGAAGGACATGGCAGTGATGATGAAAGACAGAGACCGCTGGAGAGAACTCGTCCATGGATCTCGGGAATTTTACCTGCCCTAGATAGATATATATAGGAAAACATATATGATATTTAAACAATTAAGTTAAAGTGTACATTTACATATGTATACGGAAGTATTAGTATGCATATAAATACACACATGTATACATATGTACATGTACTCAGCTTTTCACTAGACACTTTACAGTGAGTGTCAGCTAGTCTGTATGTAACCACACAGACGGACCGGGTTTTAGAGTCATACGGGTTTTCAAGGAAACACATTTCCTCTATTCTCCAGAGGGCCAGACAGGAATATTGGACTAGTTTCGATGTTATTACATCTCATCAGCAATATTTACCCATCTTCCGGCTTCTCTGGAGAATTGTAAAAGCACATATCGTTATATGCTTTTTCTATGAAAATTAGTAGTGGGTAGACTAATTTGCATAGAACGTGAGTCATTGTACGCACCGGTTCAGCGGAAACGATAAAAACAAATAACGAAACGAAATTAAATTTCGTTTCGCTTCTAACTCACTTTTGTATGTTTAAGCGTCAGTCATACAAAAGTGAGTTAGAAGCGAAACGAAATTTAATTTCGTTTCGTTATTTGTTTTTATCGTTTCCGCTGAACCGGTGCGTACAATGACTCACGTTCTATGCAAATTAGTCTACCCACTACTAATTTTCATAGAAAAAGCATATAACGATATGTGCTTTTACAATTCTCCAGAGAAGCCGGAAGATGGGTAAATATTGCTGATGAGATGTAATAACATCGAAACTAGTCCAATATTCCTGTCTGGCCCTCTGGAGAATAGAGGAAATGTGTTTCCTTGAAAACCCGTATAACTCTAAAACCCGGTCCGTCTGTGTGGTTACATACAGACTAGCTGACACTCACTGTAAAGTGTCTAGTGAAAAGCTGAGTACATGTACATATGTATACATGTGTGTATTTATATGCATACTAATACTTCCGTATACATATGTAGATGTACACTTTAACTTAATTGTTTAAGCGTCAGTCATACAAAAGTGAGTTAGAAGCAAAACGAAATTTAATTTCGTTTCGTTATTTGTTTTTATATATGATATTGTTATACTTTGGGAGGGTCATGTTGTCAATAAAGACACATGCACCTGTTGGTTTTCACTTCAATTTATTATAAATTTACGGTTGGTTCAATAACCAGATGGTTGTTTATATATAGTCAAAACTCTTTCATCACACATTCTGTGACCTCCTCAGTGACAGAAGATGGTGTAGGACAGAACAAAGGAGAGACACAAAATAAGAAATCAGAGACTCTTTCCTGAGACATTCTAACCACATGTCTGTAGTGCCAGAGCTGTGATCTCTCAATTCAGAGATTCTTTCCTCAGACATTCTAACCACGTGTCTGTAGTGTCAGAGCTATGATCTCTCAATCCAGAGATTCTTTCCTGAGACATTCTAACCACATGTCTGCAGTATCAGAGCTGTGATCTCTCAATTCAGAGATTCTTTCCTGAGACATTCTAACCACATGTCTGTAGTATCAGAGCTGTGATCTCTCAATTCAGAGATTCCTTCCTCAGACATTCTAACCACATGTCTGTAGTATCAGAGCTGTGATCTCTCAATTCAGAGATTCCTTCCTCAGACATTCTAACCACATGTCTGTAGTATCAGAGCTGTGATCTCTCAATTCAGAGATTCCTTCCTCAGACATTCTAACCACATGTCTGTAGTATCAGAGCTGTGATCTCTCAGCTTGAGGAATATGTAACTCATTTAATCAAAACCAGTTGTAGCCAAAGTTCCATCAACAACATCTAAGGACAATGCCAGAAGCAGCTGACCATTGAAGACCAAGTCCAGCAATGCAGGCTACAGTGGTTTAGCCACAACTGTGACCTATGCAATGGAGAACCCTGCGCAGTGAACCAAAGTAGATAGGGTTGAAAGAAATTGAAGAGGACCTGAAATTACAGCGCCTCGATCTTGGCCATGCTAAGGTCAGTGCCATGTGTGTGTGTGTGTATGTGGGTATGTGTGTGTACATGTGTGTGTATGTGTGTGTGTGTGTGTGTATGTGGGTATGTGTGTGTACATGTGTGTGTATGTGTGTGTGTGTGTACATGTGTGTTTGTGTATGTGTGTGTATGTGGGTGTATGTATGTGGGTATATGCGTGTGTATATGTGTGTGTAAATGTATGTATGTGTGTGTGTGTGTATGTATGTATGTATGTGTGTGTGTATGTATGTATGTATGTGTGTGTGTGGGTATGTGGGTATGTGTGTGTATGTATGTGTGCATATGTATGTATGCGTGTGTGTGTGTGTGTGTGTGTGTGTGTGTGTGTGTATGTATGTGTGTGTGTGTATGTATGTATGTGTGTCTACTCACATGTACTCTTCACCTCTTCAGCTGTAATAGCAGTTAAGTACTCCGTAATGAGTCCTTCATTTAAATAGAGTCTGACCAGACAGTTGGACATTTCATTGAGGTCAAGTTGACTGATCTCCTCCAGTAGGTGGACTGCACATAGGTCAGGTGGGGTGGTACCCTGGAGAGAGAGTGAGAGAGGGTGAGAGAGAGTGAGAGAGAGAGAGTGAGAGAGGGTGAGAGTGGGAGAGTGGGAGAGTGAGAGTGGGAGATGAGAGAGAGTGAGAAGGTGAATGATAGTGTGAGATGAGAGCAAGAGTGAGAGTGGGAGATGAGAGAGAGTGAGAGTGGGAGATGAGAGAGAGTGAGAAGGTGAGTGAGAGTGTGAGAAGGTGAGCGAGAGAGTGAGAGAGAGAGTGAGAGAGGGTGAGAGTGGGAGAGTGGGAGAGTGGGAGAGTGAGAGTGGGAGATGAGAGAGAGTGAGAAGGTGAATGATAGTGTGAGATGAGAGCAAGAGTGAGAGATGAGAGAGAGTGAGAGTGGGAGATGAGAGAGAGTGAGAAGGTGAGTGAGAGTGTGAGAAGGTGAGTGAGAGTGTGAGAAGGTGAGAGTGAGAGTGAGAGAGATAGTGAGAGAGAGATATAAGAGTGAAAGTGAGAGATGAGAGAGAGTGAGAAGATGAGAGAGAGTGAGAAGGTGAGTGAGAGTGTGGGTGTGAGATGAGAGAGAGAGTGAGAGAGTGAGAAGGTGAGTGAGAGTGTGAGAAGGTGAGCGAGAGAGAGTGAGAGTGAGAGAGATAGTGAGAGAGATAAGAGTGAAAGTGAGAGATGAGAGATAGTGAGAAGGTGAGTGAGAGTGTGGGTGTGAGATGAGAGAGAGTGAGAGAGAGAGAGTGAGAGAGTGAGAAGGTGAGTGAGAGAGAGAGAGAGAGAGCGAGTGAGAGATGAGAGAGAGCGTTAGACATGAGTGTTTGCGTGTGTATGTGTATAATACCTTAGAGAGAGAACATGTTTGTATATATATATATATATATATATATATTCTGTGGAATGCTCAGCCACTTGTATGTTAATTTCACAAGCAGGCTGTTCTGTTGATCAGATGATCTGGAAGACTCATCATCGCAACCGATAGCGGAGATGCTGGAGAGAAGACATGTGGATGTGTGCTGCATGCAAGAGGTGAGATGGAGAGGTGCCTCAGCGAGACTAATAACAGGCAAACATCTTAGTTATAAGCTTTTCTGGGTGGGTAAGGATGATGTGTTAGGTGGGGTAGGTATTTTAATGCCCGAGAAGTGGAGTGACAAGACAGTAGAGGTAGTTAGAGTCAGTAGTAGAATCATTAAGATTAGATTAGTTGTAGGCAAGAGACTACTGACAATCATCTCTACCTATGCTCCCCAAGCAGGCCTAGGTAAAGAAGAGAAGGACTGCTTTAACGAGCAAATTCTAGAGAAAAGATATGTGGATGTGTGCTGCATACAAGAGGTGAGATGGAGAGGTGCCCCAGCAAGGATAATCGCAGGCAAACATCTTAGCTATAATCTTCTCTGGGCAGGAAATGATGATGTGTTAGGTAGGGTAGGCATTTTACTGGCCAAGAAGTGGACTGACAAGACAGTAGAGGTAGTTAGAGTCAGTAATAGAATAATTAAGGTTAGATTAGTTGTAGGCAAGAGACTGCTGACAATTATCTCTACCTATGCTTCCCAGGTGAGCCTAGGTAAAGAAGAGAAGGACTGCTTTAACGAGCAACTTCTAGAGACAACTATAATGACAGAGGACAGAGACCTAGTCATACTAGCAGGGGACTTTAATGGTCACGTTGGGCAGCTCCAGGATGGATACTCTGGGGTACATGGTGGTCATGGTTATGGCTAAAAAATTTGACAAATATATAGTCATTTTCATTCAGGGGCTGGTCATAGACTGCCCCAGATCAATTATTTATATCTTTATATTTGTCTCTGTACACCACCTGTGTTCATGTTTCCTTTATAACTATTATGTAATACACCTGATGATGTCACTGGAATCTTACTGGTTATTGAAATATATATAGTGCCTGCAGGATAACAACTGTTATTTATTAATCTGTTATTTAATCTGTTATTTTAATAAATATTTCAACTTCCCAACCTCCTGTCACTTTATTCAGTTATATATAGTTGATAAATAAAATAAACAAAACACAGGAGGCAATTTATACAGTTATATTAGGTTTACACTCGGTGGAAGTGAAGGAGGTTTCAATATTTTGGACATAAGTCCTTCTTCAGGATATTTCGGATAAGGGAAGAACAGATACATGAAAGAGTAGCGTGAGAAATTTAGGGAAGGAAATTAAAATAATAATAAAAATAAATAATAAAAATTAAAATAATAGGGGAGTGTAGTAAACGTCCCGGCTGAGGGGTGAGCAGTGGAAGGTAGAGGGTGGCATGGGTGTGGCAGTGTATCAAAGGGGAGAAATGGGTAGTGTGTGGCTTTATATATTACTACATATTAAATATGCCTCCAACCACCCTAAGCAGACTCTCAACTCCATAGTCTATAGTATCTCACATAGAATCTCGAGACTATCCGCCAATGAGGATATCTTCAACCAAGCGGCTGATTACTACAATAGGGCCCTGATAAGCGCCGGCTTTAACCGAGGAATTTCCTACATTCCTAACGCTAGCTCTAGAAACCACCCCCCTCATAAAACTAACGTTATAGTAAGCCATACCTATAACCGATCACGCGGCGACCTCGTTAAAGTCGGATATAATAGAATAGATAACCGCACCAAAGATCACGTCCCCGGCGACGGTGAATACTGTAGATTACTCAAACTATTCCCCTATTACAAAACCAACAAAGGCGACGGCCTACTACCAACGCCTTCCAACCAACATCTTCGTGTACATAAACATGGAAGAGGTAGAAAGAGTGCACCCGAGCATAAAGTGAAAGGGGTACCGAATGGGCGACAGCGCATTAACACACATAAGAGCGATCACTTAGATGGAACCACCCGTAGCAAAAGTACAAGGACACGTAATCGCCACCGTAACGTCCTATGGTTCCACCCCCCCTACTCTCGAAGTGTGGCCTCCAACATACCCCGGATATTCTTCGAAGCCTTAGAGAAGAACTTCCCACCCAACCATAGGTATAGAAATTCTTAATAGGAACAATATAAAAATATCCTTCTCTACTACTCCTAACCTAGCAGACATCATAGGAACAACGAACCACAGTAAGATCACCAAGACACAGCACCTCGACGCAGACGCACCTACACCTGACAATAACTGTATCGGCCTTAACAACTCCCTGACAGCATCCAATAGTGTTGGCAACGGCATCCGCAGACGCAACCAGAATGACCGCGAAGTGACTGGGGAGCATGCAAAACATGGCGTGCGGAATAACAATCGCACCATCCCGCGTGCTGTGGGTTGTAATTGTGCTAACGACAGCTGCGGTAGCGCAGCTAACAATGTAGGCAGCAACAATGATAGCCTTATCGTGGGAAATAGACGGAACAGCGACAGAAATTGCAACTGCCGCGACAGAGGACGGTGCCCCCTTAGAGGATACTGCTTGACCGATAGGGTTATATATAGATGCACTATTACTAGCCACAATAGCGTTAAACATTATATAGGGGCCACCTCCGGCCCGTTCAAAATTAGGTTTCGAACACATCTCCACTCTTTCACAAATAGAAAACTAAGGCACTCCACCTCGCTCGCGGACTACATCACATCACTAAAGGACTTAAACATTAGCTTCTCCACGCACTGGGAGATTGTCGACAGGGCTGCACCGTACAACTTCAAGAGGAAATGTGATCTTTGCCTCATGGAGCTCTACCACATCATAACTGCACCCCATGAGCTCATCAACAGCAGAGCTGAAACAGCGATAAGTTGTACACATCGCTTAAAAATATCCTTCTTTAGATGGGTTAAGAATGGAGAGTGAAATAACACACTGGATCTCCCTGCAACAAGCCTTAACACCCCGGCGGGCAGGCGCAGCAAAATAACACCCAGAAAACGATTCCTGCATACCAAAAATTATCCGGGAAGGACTGCCCTAACACCGGCCAAAGTTACCTCCCTTGACCTGCTGCAAAATCAAAACAAGATATTTTTGCGAACAATGAATCTTGATGTCGATTTAACCCCCAAATCTCTTTCCAAACTATATAAGGAACACTTGTGACTGTTTATGCCCTTGAGAAGCCCAACTGGGCGAAACGTACGTAGGTGATATTTTCAATAAACATGTTTTAACGGTCTATTCTCCGATTTTTCACTTTCCCACGTGCTTACGCTCTGCTAACTCTCTAGCCCACTAAATATTAACACTTCGAATATTTAATACTGCCGGCACTAGTATCGAGCACCTTTGGCATACGCTACCTGGCAAATAACTATATGTATCACCTATCCCTCCTTTTTCTCTCTTTCTCGATACGTAAATACTATATATATATATATATATATATAGTAATAATAATAAATGTTAAGACTAAAATCCAAAGAGGGCTCGATAAGGATAAATATGTATCAAATATATAAGAACCGTACAGCAAATATTTATTAAAATAACAAATTAAAGTTTAAGCAATGAATCGCTGCTTTCACCCTTAAGAAGATCCCATTAAGGGTGAAAGCAGCGATTCTTTGTTTAAACTTTAATCTGTTATTTTAATAAATAATTAATATATATATGTATGTAAAAGGTAAATAACAACACAATCGGTACAGTATATGGAAGGAATATATTAGTTTAATGCTTGAAATAGGAGGAAGAGGGTCTTAACGTTTCGGACGCTAGTCCTTCATCAGAAGAAAGAATGAGAAATAAGATAGATTGAAGGGATGGATGGGATGGAATTGGAAAAAGTGTCTTTAGATAAAAATAACAGGTCCATTCATATATATATATATATATATATATATTACTCTGTGGATATATACATATAACATATGTATATATTATTCTGTGTATATATATATATATATGTTACTGTGTATGTGTGTATGATAGATTACCTTTGGCAGTACTGACTCTGTGAGGATGTGCCGTAGTGTAGCGTAGCTGTATGTGGGTAACACGGTCTCCTGAGTGAGGTGAACCCTTATACGAAGACTACCTCTGTTAGGAGCTGGTTTAGGGAACATGGGGTCACCACTGAAAACAAAAACAGGGTTCATATATATATATATGTGAGTGTATGTATGTGTATATTCAAATCCCGCCGAGGTTAACTTTGTCTTTCATTCTTACGGGGTCGATAAAATAAAAGTACCAGTAATGTACTGGGTAATTGCTGGCCTTGTGCCTAACATAGAAACAATTAGTATTGTTACTGTGATTACTATTTTACACATCTATCCACTTACCACTACAACTATTACTACTACTACTACTACTACTACTATTATCATCAGTAACCTTATTATTCTTTGAGTCTCAGTCCCTTTACGGTCTGAGTTCAAATCCCGCCGAGGTTAACTTTGCCTTTCATCCTTACGGGGTTCGATAAAATAAAGTACCAGTAATGCACTGGGTAATTGCTGGCCTTGTGTCTAAAGTAGAAACAATTATTATTATTATTATTCTTGGAGTCTCAGTCATTGATGTTATTTAACTGGAAAGTTTGTTCAAGTGAACATCAAGCCCCTACCTGCAGCCTCAGACATTCAGGACGTATCAGAGGGTTGTTGCTGTTCCCAGCAAGCATGCCTTTTGAAGTGTTCCAAAAAGCGGGGCTGGACTAATTTCCTTTAACCATCCTTGGAAACTCCTTGAGATAGTACCTAGTGCTCCTATGACAATTGGGACCACTCTGACTTCATGGCAGTTCCAAATCCTTTTTAACTCCCACTTTAAGTCCTGGTATCGGTTAATTTTCTCCCTCTCCTTTTCTTCCACTCTCATGTCAAAGGGGCAGGCTACATCTACAATCAGGCACAATCTTTTTTCCTAGTCCAAAACCAATAGGTCAGGCCTATTATTATTATTATTATTATTATTATTATTATTATTATTATTATTATTGTTTTCATTTATGTTATTCTCCCATGTATCTATAAATACCAGTGCACCGTATCATGTACACAGATCAGTATTCTGATGATTTAGTAATTAAGGTCAAGTGATGTAACTTCTAACAATCAGTGACTTTTAGACACACTGGACTAATGAAACAATTGTAAATACTGTAAATAAACCCTATTGTACAGCCAACCATGTTATTCTTTATTCTTTTACTATTATTACTCCAAGAACTGCCTACCTAGGAACTTTCTTAAACCGGCCACCCAGCTAAGGAAACTTCTTGTCCAGTCAAACAACGCCGAACATTAAACTATCCTCGATACAGAGTAAACATGCTTGTTATCTTTTCATCATCATCATCATTTTACATCCACTTTTCCCTGCTTGCAAGGGTGGGACGGGTCCTATTCAGCACAGCATCTCTCCACTTGTCACGGTCCTTCGTCATCTCCACCGTGAGCTTCAGCGATCTAAGGTCTGTTCTCACCACCTCCACCCATGTTTTTCGTGGTCTTCCTCTACCACGTCTTCCTTCAACTGGCATTTCCTGGCACTTCTTCACCCATCAGTCATCCTCCATGCGCATCACATGCCCATACCACCGCAGTCTCCTCTCTCGCACACTACATTCTATCCCTCTCAGACACAGTTTCTCTCTCAACACATTTATGCTGGGTCGTTCACACACATTTACACTTGCTTCATTTCTCTCCAGCCGTCGCATATCCTCTGCAGTTGCTGCCCATGTCTCACTACCATGCAGCATCGCACTCCTCACACAGGCATCATATAACCGGCCTTTCGTACGCAGGGAGAAACCCTTCTTCGTCAGCAGAGCCCTAAACTTCTTCCAACCCGTCCTTATTCTAGATACTATGGCCTCGGAACAGTAGGAAATAATATATATATATATATATATGTATATGTATACATAGAAGGAGAGAGAGAGAGGTAAAAGTGAGAACGTACCCAGCGCTTCTGTTTTCCAGATGTGGAGGTCGGGGCATGAGTCTGTACCACTTCTTCACCTTGCAACCATCTGGTATATTCCTGAAGTTGATGTTTACCTTTCCACAGCCAGGACAAGACAGACGAATGGACAGACAGTTATATGGAAATAGATAAATAATAACATTAAATATATGTGTGTGTTAAGTATTTCTGAAGAAAAAGCCAAGGAACAAAGAGTGCTCTATGTATAGAACAGAGCTATTTAATTAGAAAGTGAAACAACACAAAATATAAATACTCATTACCAAAGGTTTCTGGATCCCAGACAATATTAATATTCATCTAGGTCGCTCATCAGAAAGATGAAATAAAAACAATGAACAAGTTCCTTATATTAAAAAATTCATCATTTTACGATTAAAAAGTTCATCATTTTACAATCGTTTTACGATCATGTATATATATATATATATATACACTGTATATGCCAGTGAACAAGTCTATATATATACATATATATATATTGGTAAAAGGAAAAGAAAATGCTGACAAATTGTTCCCAGTGAAAAATAGTTTAATTAGGAATAAGTAAAAATAATTACTAGTATTGGTTAGTATTCAGTTTTGGTTTTAAGTTTTTACCGGTTGCGCATTTCTTATGCTTTTCAAAAAAATAATTTTGAGATAGAGCGCCCGTGATGTTTGCTCTAATCTATATATATATATATATATATATATATATATATATATATATATATAAAAGAAGAAATTAAATATATACTCCAGTTCTACCAACTGTTGAGTGCTACTTATCGGATATATGCATAGTTTTATTGTTCTACAATATTACTCACCTTCTACATTATATATATATATATATATACACCGTTTATGCCAGTGAGCAAGTATATATATATATATATATATATATATATATATATATATATATATATATATATATATATGTATATATATATACACCGTATATGCCAGTGTACAAGTCAACTTTTGGAGCCCACAAATATCTCTCCAAAACCTGGGGTCAACTTGTCCACCAAATATAGTATGTTAACCTTTACCACTGAGGGGTAAACAGTGAAACTGCCTGCCTAACACTTGTTGTACACCACTTACCATAACTCTAGCAACCCACCACATTTATTTCTACTGAATCTCATATTTGTTAAGTTTAACTTAGAGATTATAGTAATATCAATGTCTTGCTGTTGCTTATAGGGTAGGTTACCATAGGGTAGGATACTGTAGGGTAGGTTACCATAGGGTAGGTTACCATAGGGTAGGTTACCGTAGGGTAGGTTACTGTAGGGTAGGTTACCATAGGGTAGGATACTGTAGGGTAGGTTACCATAGGGTAGGATACTGTAGGGTAGGTTACCATAGGGTAGGTTACCATAGGGTAGGTTACTGTAGGGTAGGTTACCATAGGGTAGGTTACCATAGGGTAGGTTACTGTAGGGTAGGTTACTATAGGGTAGGTTACTGTAGGGTAGGATACTGTATGGTAGGTTACCATAGGGTAGGTTACTGTAGGGTAGGTTACCATAGGGTAGGTTACCATAGGGTAGGTTACCATAGGGTAGGTTACCATAGGTTAGGTTACCATAGAATAGGTTACCGTAGGGTAGGTTACCGTAGAGTAGGTTACCATAGGGTAGGTTACCATAGGGTAGGTTACCGTAGGGTAGGTTACCATAGAGTAGGTTACCATAGGGTAAGTTAATGTAGGGTAGGTTACCATAGGGTAGGTTACCATATAGTAGGTTACCATAGGATAGGTTACTGTAGTGTAGGTTATCATAGGGTAGGTTACTGTAGAGTAGGTTACCATAGGGCAGGTTACCATAGGGTAGGTTACCATAGGATAGGTTACCATAGGGTAGGTTACCATAGGGTAGGTTACCATAGGTTAGGTTACCGTAGGGTAGGTTACTGTAGTGTAGGTTACCATAGGGTAGGTTACCATAGGTTGGTTACCATTTGGTAGGTTACCATAGGTTTGTTAAGGTTAGGCTAGGCTGGTTTACTCAGTGAGTTAGAACTCACTGAGTGGTTAGAGAATTGGATTCGCAATTGTGAGGTGTGGTTTTGCTCCTTCTACCTGGAGTTGTGACCAGTAGATAGTATTAGCAATTGGAAAGACCAATGGAAACATTGTTTCCTCGGTCCGATTTGACGAGATCCACCCCAGTCATTATGCAGTGTGGGCTGGAGACTTCACTGGATGTATACTTCAGCTTGTCCTCATGGGAGATGTGGAAGGGTGTGGTGGGGTGGTGCATACTATATATATGCTCCAGCTTCAGCCTGTGCCAAGTCTGGTCTTCTGTATAACTGCGTAACCCCTGAGAGATGCAATTGGGTAATGTCGGCTTTTACCAGGTCTTCTTGGGTCTCCCCACTCCGCGATTTCCATTGACTTCTAGTGCTTTGCACCTTTTTATGCTTCTGTCATCCTTCATACGCATCACATGTCCATACGAACACAACCTCCTCTCCTGCACACATCATTTGATTCCTCTTATGCTCAGTCTCTCTCTCAATTCATTTATACTTTGCCATTCACGTATATTACTATTACACATCCATCGGAGCATGCAGGTTTCGTTTCTTTCTAATCTACACAAGTCTTCCAGAGACAGTGCCCAGGTCTCACTACCATGTAACATTGCTGTTCGTATACATGCATCATACAGTCTGCCCTTCATTTTGAGGGAAAAGCCTTTTGCAGCTAGCAGTGACAGTAGCTCCCTGAACTTCTTCCATCCCGTTCTTACCCTGGCTACTGTCCTTTCAGAACACCCACTTCCGCTGGCTGCTAATTCGGTCACCCAGGTAGTAAAAGCTGTCTACTGTTTCTACAGAGCTCTCCCAGAGTTTGGTAGCGCTTCTTTCCTGTGGCCTTTTGCAACCAGCACTGGTAGTAGCTCCCTGAACTTCTTCCATCCAGAGAGAGAGAAAGCGAGGGGGAGGTGAGGGGAGATAGTGTGTGTGTATGAGAGAGAGTGAGAGAAAGGAAATGAGAAAGAGATAGAGAGGAAGAACCAAAACCCCCACCAAGTACTAACCCTAATTACCCAGGTGTTAGTAGCTATCAGAGATATATAAACCAGTACTTACCTCTCCTAGAAAGTCATTACTGCTCACCCTATCCCAGTCCCACAGTTTCACTTCAATCACTGTCTTGGGGGGACAGGATAATGGCATATTAAACATAAACGTCTCGTACCAACTGGGGAACCTGGTTTTCTTCTGGGTCTAGTACAGAGGTGGTGTGATGGTATGAGAGATGGTGGTGGTATAGTGGTGGTGTAATGGTATAGTGGTGGTGGTGGTGGGGAGGAGAGGAAAAAAGAAAAATTGAGAAAACAAAAAAAATTAATAACAACTAAATATATATAAATATATATATATATATATATATATATATATATATAGAGAGAGAGAGAGAGAGAGAGAGAGAGAGAGAGAGAGAGAATTAAATTATATTCACATACATACATGGTGGCTGCCAACTCGTTTTCGAGTATGGCCACTACTTTATATCCATGTAGGAGAACCCCTGCCGATGCGCTGAATGAGTGTGACTTTTTAGTCCAGCCAGCAACTTGAAAACTCTGGTACTAACACTACACTTGTGACAATTATTGATACATAGTGCTGGGCCCATGGTACCATGTGACGACAAGTGCAGAGAGATCTCCAGATATAAAGAAATGCCTGTGCCATGAAGCTTTTATACTGGGCAAAGGCACTGCACAAAGCCAGTCCCACTCTCTTAACCAAGATGATATTTACCAAAAAGAAGAACAAGTCAACATCATTGGATACCATCAGGGTTGCAGGTGTTATATCAGAGTTTTCCTTCTCCTAGAATACTGCCTTGACAAAGGCTAAGGGGTCATCTCTCCCGGTGATTTTGGATGGCCATTGACTCTTAAGAGCTCCTTTGCCCTTTGACAGGTTTTGTTTTTAGTCCTGCAGGATGTCCAAAGTCACCCTCCTCACCAAGAAACCTTGGTGGGGTTGCCAGTTTAGTCGCCAACGACCCGACCATGAGACAGGTTGTACTGGGATACATGTTACCAGTAGCACCAACTGGTGACATACATTCATGCATACATACATATTGAGACAGATGGCACTAAGGAATACTGGTGGAACCTGAAAATAAAAACTGCCACCAAATTAAAGCACAACCAGTCTGATATTGTTGCGGACCAGCCTGTTCTGTTGCGGAGATCAGCTGCCCACTTGATGTAAACGTTGTCAGAAAAATACAGGAGAAGGAGGATATCTACGGGCCATTGATGAGGAGTTTACAAATCCAGTATCCAAGATATACCTTTAGCTTCATACCCATCATTATTGGAGCTACGGGTTATATACCAACCCGCTTGGACCAATGTATAGCTGAACTTGAATTTGCGGACAAAGAGCGCAGCTCCCTAATTCACGGTCTACAAATGGCTGCGATAGCTGGCACCTTCAAAGTTTGCAAAACATTCTTGCAATTCAAGGGATGACATTTCTTTTCTTTTACAACCTTGCCACCAGGAAGGTGGCCGGTCAAAAAAAAAGCTACATAGATATATGATGGCTGCCTCCTCGTTATTGAGTATGGCCATTGCACGATATACCATTATTAATAATTATTAATTAATTCTATTGTGCAATACCTGTGCATGAAGATACTTTTGAAAGTGAGGAAAGACTGTGCACTGAGCCAATCCCACTCTCTGAGAGACAGTAGCTATAACCTGAAAAGAAGAAAAGATCAACATCATCTGTAACTACTGAGCCGCAGAATTTATATCGGAATTATCCCAGTTTCCTGAGGTGTCTTCTCCTAGAAGAAGGCCCTGACAAAGGCTAGGGGTCCTTCACTCCCAGTGATTTAACCGTGCCGTACATACATAGACATAGACACATAGATATATACATACATACATACGTACGTACATACATACATATACAGGGTGTGGACGATATTTGTTCGCAATTTTCAACTGCTAATTTTATGCAAATTTTTTTTACTTCCGTTGTCACTCTTGTCTTCATAAAAACAGTGACTATATTTCCATTATTTATTTTCAGAATAATTGATTATGAATAATTTTGAACCTCCAAATTTGTGGAAGAGACAAGGAGTTCTTCTTGGAATCTGCGCCAGGAGGGGACAAATATGGAAATTTCAGACTTTCTCAACGTCAGCAGGGGAATGGTATCTCATCCAAAGACGTGCCCAGAGTGATGCAGACAAAGTTTCCAGCGACAACATTGGTCTTAGGTGTCGTCAGCAGTCAAGGTGACGTCATGCCACCTCACTTCTTCCCTGAGGGCCTCAAGCTGAACACTGATGGCTACATCCGCGTTCTGAACGAGGTAGTAAAGCCCTGGATCGACCAGGTAGCTGCAGGTAGGCCTTACGTGTGGCAGTAAGACTCAGTGCCCTGCCATACCAGCCGAAAGACCCAAGCCTGGCTGTCAGAGAACTTCGTCGACCACACTTCACCTGACATCTGGCCTCCCAGCTAGCCTGACTGCAACCCCCACAACTTCTTTGTGTGGGGCGCAGTGGAACGAGACGCCAACAGATCTAGCTCCATACGAAAGACGATCTGAAGGCTAGGATCACAAGTGCCTTTAGGGGCCTAAGTCGGGGGACAGTGACGAAGGCCTGTAGCCGGTTCCAAGGCCGCCTTGAGGCCTTCATCAAAGCCAATGGCGGGTTTATCGAGTGAGATCGAAAGAACAAGTCATGAAGACAAACTGACCCAAGTTTGATAAATATATCTTAAAAAATAAAACTACTGTCTTATTTTTTCATAGACAGTAATCTTGCGAACAAATATCGTCCGCACTCTGTATATATATACATATATATATACATATATATATATATATATATACATATATACATACATACATATATATATATACATATATACATACATTTCTATGATATATATAATGTCTTACCGAAGTGGTTTTGTTCTGCTCAAGGAAAGAAACGGTGACAAATGGATCGGAACTCCCAAACATGTCTTTTGGAGCCAAGTCTCTGGAATAATGGAGGAATACAACATTAGGGATTACTGTGTGTAGGGGGAGGGGTTACTGTGTGTGTGTGTGTGTGGTGGGGGGGGGGGGGGGGGGGGTAGTGTGTGTAGGTGGGGGTTACTGTGTATAGGGGGAGGTTACTGTGTGTGTGTAGAGGGGTTACTGTGTTACTGTGTGTATGTTACTGTGTGTGTGTGTGTGTGTGTAAGGGTGTGTGTAAGGGTGTGTGTGAGTTCCAGTGTTACCCCCAGGTACCATAACACCCTTCCCGCCACATTACCTCGCCTCCAACACCGCCACCCTGAGTGTGTTCTCCTGTTTTCCAACGTCTCGGATCTTCTCGATTTCAATCAGAATTTCTCCCTGGATTTCAGCATCTTTGTTCACCTTGGTCAGTGGCAACCACATCTCCATAGCTACAGGAAGAAAAGGGAGATAATCAGTGGTAACCACATCTCCATAGCTACAGGAAGAAAAGGGAGATAATCAGTGGTAACCACATCTCCACAGCTACAGGAAGAAAAGGGAGATAATTGAGAGCAGGATTATAAAACAGGGTACATATCAAACTGTACAGGCAACAGCATCAAAGAAATCAACGGCAGTGATATCAACCAAGTCGAGGATTTTAAGTATAATAATAATAATAATAATAATGAAATTATTGTGTACAGTGCTCAGGTGCACTACAACTCATCAAAGGTGCATGTATAGTACATAGAATAATGTACAAATGTCAGGAAAATGAACAGTGTATGAGTCATGATATAATAATAATAACAATAATGAAATATTGTGTACAGTGCCCAGGTGCACCACAACTCATCAAAAAAGTGCATGTACAGTACATAGGGCAATGCACAAACATCAGTAAAATGAACAGTGCACAAGTCATGATACACACATGTGTGCATGTGTATGGAAGGGGTACATCTGGTGTAGTTTTGGCGTATTTCGGGAAGCATGAGTGTCTTAAAGGATGCAGTGTCTTGGCAGCTAACAACTGACGCAGGCAGTTTGTTCCATGCTTCAGCAACTCTGAGCGTGAAAAAATGTCTACGAAAGTCATGGGAGCTGTGCTATATCTTAGGTCCTGGATCATGGACTCTGAGAAGGATTTCACCACCAGAAAGGCCCAATCAGGTCAGCTTGCAAAAAGATGGATCGAGTTTGGTGCTCAAATCTTTCCAACCACACCAAGATCAGACTCTTCCAAGTCACAATTCAACCAATCTTGCTATATGGAAGTGAAACATGGACGCTTTCATCCAAACAACAAAAGCACCTTGATGGCACCTACACTACTGCTACTACTACTACTACTACCTTGATGGCACCTACACTACTGCTACTACTACTACTACTACCTTGATGGCACCTACACTACTGCTACTACTACTACTACTACCTTGATGGCACCTACACTACTGCTACTACTACTACCTTGATGTCACCTACACTACTGCTACTACTACTACCACCTTGATGGCACCTACACTACTACTACTACCTTGATGTCACCTACACTACTGCTACTACTACTACTACCTTGATGTCACCTACACTACTACTACTACTACCACCTTGATGGCACCTACACTACTACTACTACTACCTTGATGGCACCTACACTACTACTACTACTACCACCTTGATGGCACCTACACTACTACTACTACCTTGATGTCACCTACACTACTGCTACTACTACTACCACCTTGATGGCACCTACACTACTACTACCTTGATGACACCTACACTACTACTACTACCTTGATGTCACCTACACTACTACTACTACTACTACTACCTTGATGACACCTACATTCGCCTGCTTCAGCACATTCAGAACATAAGCTGGTGACATCTGACTTTGGGAGAGATATATGCCGGCCTCCCATTTATATATGTCGTTGTACGTAAAAGGAGAGTAAGATTTGCTGGCCACTGGCATCGTGCCACCTCTGAGGCTGTGTCCCCATTAGTGCCCTAGAAACCACAAGTAGTCACTAATAACAGGGGACACAAGCTCTCCTATCCCAATTTGCTGGCCACTGCCATCGTGCCACCTCTGAGGCTGTGTCCCCATTAGTGCTATAGAAACCACAAGTAGTCACTAATAACAGGGGACACAAGCTCTCCTATCCCAATTTGCTGGCCACTGCCATCGTGCCACCTCTGAGGCTGTGTCCCCATTAGTGCTATAGAAACCACAAGTAGTCACTAATAACAGGGGACACAAGCTCTCCTATCCCAATTTGCTGGCCACTGCCATCGTGCCACCTCTGAGGCTGTGTCCCCATTAGTGCTATAGAAACCACAAGTAGTCACTAATAACAGGGGACACAAGCTCTCCTATCCCAATTTGCTGGCCACTGCCATCGTGCCACCTCTGAGGCTGTGTCCCCATTAGTGCTATAGAAACCACAAACAGTCACTAATAACAGGGGCCACAAGCTCTCCTATCCCAATTTGCTGGCCACTGCCATCGTGCCACCTCTGAGGCTGTGTCCCCATTAGTGCTCTAGAAACGACAAGTAGTCACTAATAACAGGGGCCACAAACTCTCCTATCCCAATTTGCTGACCACTGCCATCGTGCCACCTCTGAGGCTGTGTCCCCATTAGTGCTCTAGAAACCACAAGTAGTCACTAATAACAGGGGCCACAAACTCTCCTATCCCGATGTCATCTCCAGAGATTCTGGTATTGAAATCCAGGACTTGGCAACGGCAATGAATGACAGACCCACGTGGAGATCAATTGTTGAGTCCATTTCGGCTGAGGCTGCTGGATGATGATGATAAATAGCTTGTTACATCTCCATAGCAATAGGGAGAGAAGAGAGTGTTGATAGTAATGATGGTAGTGATAATACTGCTGATGATGATGGTTGTAAGGATGATGATCATAAATACAGCTTACCTTTCTTTCCAGTCCCAATGGCATCCCTGGACAGAGTCACTTTTCCTATGATATCATCTTCCCTGTTAGCAAAAGACAATGTAAAAAAATGGACGTTAAACGATTATATATATGGAGGCACATGGCTTAGTGGTTAGAGCATTGACCTTGCAATCGAAAGGTTGTGAGTTCATTTCTCAGACCGGGTGATGTGTTGTTTCCTTGAGCAAGACACTTTATTTCACATTGCTCCAGTTTACTCAGCTGTAGAAATGAGATGATAGGGACTGGGGTCCATATCATTCCACTGCAAAGTGGTCGTGGAGGTGCCACGGCAAAAAAGCACCCAGCACTCACTGTAAATGAGGTTGGTGTTAGGAAGGGCATCCAGCTGTAGAAATCAAGCCAGAATCAGTTCCCGTCCCACCCTTGCAAGCAGGGAAAAAGCGGACTTAATATGAAATGATGATGATGATGATGATATATATATTTAATAAAATAACAGATTAAAGTTTAAGCAAAGAATCGCTGCTTTCACACTTAACGGGATCTTCTGAAACTAACATATATATTTGATATATATTTGATATATATTTGATATATATTTATCCTTATCGAGCCCTCTTTGAATTTTAGTCTTCTAATTTATTATTATTATTACTATATGGTACTGGTGTAAGAGGGAGTTTGTTGCTGCTGCCCTTAGGTTTCCCTCGTGTCTTGCTGTGGGCTCATCCGGGATCCTGGATAACAAGGTGTCGAGATGTTTCTTGAAGACATCCACCTCCACGTCATGCAAATCTCTCAGATCCCTCGGCAGCTTGTTGAAGAGTTGAGGGCCCTTGAATCCCAGGCTATTGCAATACCTGCTCCTTATTCTAGATGTGGAAGACGGGACCTTTGGCACCACACAGTGACGTCCTGTTCGACGGTTAGTCCAGCTCCCAATGGCAAAGTTTGGTGCTAGTCCCTCCAGGCTTTGCAGCATAGTTACGTCCCTTTACGGACTGAGTTCAAATCCCGACGAGGTTAACTTTGCCTTTCATCCTTACGGGGTCGATAAAATAAAGTACCAGTAATGCACTGGATAATTGTTGGCCTTGTGCCTAAAGTAGAAACAATTATTACTATATATATATAATAATAATAATAATAATAAAATGTAGAGAGAAAGCACACGAGTTAGGATATATATATATATATATATATATATATATATATATATATGAAAACAGGGAGAAAGAGACGATTATTAGGAAGAAAAATGTTTTTTTTTTCTTTTTTGTTTCTCTCTCTCTTTTTTCTGGGTTAGAAAATGATTAAAACGAAATGTTTTACTTTGTGTGAAGTGTTAAGGTATTAGTTGATTTATTTATTATTTAACAATGGCATTTATTTATCTATTTATATATTTGATTATTGTCTATTACCGGTTTCAGCATTTTTATGCATTATCAAATGATAGTGAAATGTATTAGTCTGGTGTCACACATGTTAAACAGAAGGTGCAGAAAGAATAATGTTATATACAAACAAGGTTTAAGAAGTGAAAAGAAAAAGGAAAGAGAAAGTGCATAAAAATGTATAAAAATGCTGAAACCGGTAATAGACAATTATTAAATATATAAATAGATAAATAAATGCCATTGTTAAATAATAAATAAATCAACTAATACCTTAACACTTCACACAAAGTAAAACATTTCGTTTTAATCATGTTCTAACCCAGAGAAAAGAGAGAGAGAAACAAAAAAGGAAAAAAAAATATTTTTCTTCCTAATAATCGTCTCTTTCTCTCTGTTTTCATATATATATATATATATATATGTAAACGTTTGTATTTGTAAAGCCAAAACAATGTAAAGTGGTCATGTAGGAGACAGTAAAAAGGCTCCCAGTCCACATTGTAAAGTGGTCACGTAGGAGACACAGTAAAAAGGCTCCCAGTCCACACTGTAAAGTGGTCATGTAGCAGACACAGTAAAAAGACTACCAGTCCACACTGTAAAGTGGTCGTGTAGGAGACACAGTAAAAAGGCTCCCAGTCCACACTGTAAAGTGGTCGTGTAGGAGACACAGTAAAAAGGCTCCCAGTCCACACTGTAAAGTGGTCATGTAGGAGACACAGTAAAAAGGCTCCCAGTCCACACTGTAAAGTGGTCATGTAGGAGACACAGTAAAAAGGCTCCCAGTCCACACTGTAAAGTGGTCGTGTAGGAGACACAGTAAAAAGGCTCCCAGTCCACACTGTAAAGTGGTCATGTAGGAGACACAGTAAAAAGGCTCCCAGTCCACACTGTAAAGTGGTCGTGTAGGAGACACAGTAAAAAGGCTCCCAGTCCACACTGTAAAGTGGTCATGTAGGAGACACAGTAAAAAGGCTCCCAGTCCACACTGTAAAGTGGTCATGTAGGAGACAGTAAAAAGGCTCCCAGTCCACACTGTAAAGTGGTCATGTAGGAGACACAGTAAAAAGGCTCCCAGTCCACACTGTAAAGTGGTCGTGTAGGAGACACAGTAAAAAGGCTCCCAGTCCACACTGTAAAGTGGTCATGTAGGAGACACAGTAAAAAGACTCCCAGTCCACACTGTAAATGTGGTTGGTGTTAGGAAGGGCATCCAGCTGTAAAAAGCCTTCCGAACGAGTGAGACACGGTCTCTCAACCATTCCCGCATCAAATGGAACAAAACCGTCTAACCGATGCTAGCGTGGAAGATGGCCGTTAAACGATGATGATGATGATATATATATATAGTTGCAGACGAATGTTTATCTAAGTTGTTACATTGTAACTTCCTGATGATAACCAGGTCCTAGTGATCCAAAGCACTTCACGTCAGTAGTTTATCTCAGGTAGGTGATATTGAGTGACAAAGTATATATCATCATCATCATCACTCGTCGACTACTGTCGAGATGATGGATCTCACCCTCATGCCCCAGAATCCCCCGTCCCCCATCGCTGCCCCCAGGTCCTGTCTGTTGATTCCCGTATCCCTAGAGATAACATCAGGGAATGACAGCTTCCTACTCCTAGTCAGGCTGGAATCAGGGTTCCAGAGCAAGAGAGCGGATATGATTTCATAGCTGGCACGGTGACAGTGGCCAGCAAATTGAGCTCTCCGGGATTTTAGAAGGGCAGAGGCTCGAGGGAGTTTGCCATAGATTTTAGACAAGGTGGGATGTCGTTTCCAGGATAGGTTTTGCACTCTCATTAAGAGGCGGGTATATGTGCCATCCAATCTCCTCTCAAGTTGTGATGTTAGTGTCCAAGTTTCGGATCCATAAAGTAATATGGGCTTAATGGCTGCTTGGAATATTTCCAGTTTTAGCTTGTTGGTAAGTATATATATCTCTCCTTTGATTAGCATTATAAGGGATCTGACGAGTCGTGGATTCCAGAGTTGTGCTAGATTTACACAGATCAGTAGTGAAACGCACGTCACCAACCAATAAACGTAATGAAGGAGTAACCACTCGTCCTTGTATTATATATATATATTAGGGCGGTGGATTGGCAGTATCGGTAGAGGGTCTGACGCCAAGCTTTGACGCATAGAGTTACGGCTCTTGCCATTCTGAGTTCAAATCCCGCCGAGGTTAACTTTGCCTTTCACCCTTACGGGGTCGATAAAATAAAGTACCAGTAATGCACTGGTGAATTGCTGGCCTTGTGCCAAAAGTAGAAACAATTATATATATATATATATATATCATCATCATTTCATCATTTCATTTTACGTCCACTTTTCCCTGCTTGCAAGGGTGGGACGGAAACTGGCTTTGGCTTGATTTCTACAGCTGGATGCCCTTCCTAACACCAACCTCATTTACAGTGAGTGCTGGGTGCTTTTTTGCCGTGGCACATCCACGACCACTTTGCAGTGGAACGATAGGGACCCCAGTCCCTATCATCTCATTTCTACAGCTGAGTAAACTGGAGCAATGTGAAATAAAGTGTCTTGCTCAAGGAAACAACACATCACTTGGTCTGAGAATTGAACTCACAACCTTTCTATTGCAAGGCCCAATGCTCTAACCACTAAGCCATGTGCCTCCATATATATATATATATATATATATGGAGGCACATGGCTTAGTATATATATATATATATATATATGTGTGTGTGTGTGTGGGAAAGTAAGAAATCGGAGAATAGACCGTTAAAACATGTTTATTTAAAACAGCACCTACGTACGTTTCGCCCAGTTGGGCTTCTCAAGGGCATAAATAATCAAAATATATATATATATAGTTGAAAAAAAATGAAAACGAAATTTCATTTCTCACTCTTAGTATGGCACTTACTTAAATGTAAGTATGTATGTATACGTACATACATATATGTATACAGACGTACAGTAGCATGCATATATATATACATATATATATATATATATATATACATATATATACATATATGCACACAGGTACACATACATATATGCACGCATCAGTTTAGCCGACGTTTATTATAACGCAGCTTTGTTCGTTTGTTTGTCAACAAACCGAACAGCCTGAATTTATGCCATACGGTGTTAAGGCAACCACGTCACCTTTTTGTTCAACACTGACACAGGAACGATGTACTAGTTTCAAGCTTGTTAGCTATCATCAGCACCGTTTACCCATCTGCCAGATAGTTGAACGTTCGAAAGTATATACTTTCCTTATGAAAATTAACGGCTGAGCAGCCTAATTTGCATATTGAGTGAGTTAAATCGATTCCTGGGCTGTATGATGTGGAGGTGTGGTGGGGCCTAGTGGTAAGGGTGTTGGACTTACGATCATAATGTCGTGGGTTCGATTCCTGGGTTGTGTGTTGTGGAGGTGTGGTGGGGCCTAGTGGTAAGGGTGTTGGACTTACGATCATAATGTCGTGGGTTCAATTCCTGGGTTGTGTGTTGTGGAGGTGTGGTGGGGCCTAGTGGTAAGGGTGTTGGACTTACGATCATAATGTCGTGGGTTCGATTCCTGGGCTGTGTGTTGTGTTCTTGAGCAAAACACTTCATTTCCTGTTGCTCCAGTATACTCAGCTGAAAATGAGTACCAGCAATAGCTGGAGGTTTAACCCTGCAATGGACTGGCGTCCTGTCCAGGGGGGGGAGCCTTGTACTCTCAGTCGCTTCACGCCATGAAAGAGTAGGAATGTTTCAAAGGGCAGTGGACTGGCAGTATTGGTAGAGGGTCGGATGCCATGCTTTGTCGCATAGAGTTACGGCCCTTTCCATCCTAAGTTCAAATCCCATCGAGGTTAACTTTGCCTTTCATCCTTACGGGGTCGATAAAATAAAGTATCAGTAATGCACTGGGAAATTGCTGGCCTTGTGCCAAAAGTAGAAACAATTATGAATGAAACAGTTCTAGTCCTGTAAAATAAAGATACCGGTACTCTAGAACTGTATTGATTACCTTTTTTAACTATGGTCACTTGATATAAACTGGGAATCCACCTAGTGGAGACATGTGGTCCTAGTGTGGGACTTACGATCATAACGTTGTGGGTTTCACTCCCGGACTGGGTCGCATGTTGTGTTCTTGAGCAAAACACTTCATTTCACATTGTTCCAGTATACTCAGCTGAAAATGAGTACCAGCAATAGCTGGAGAGTTTAACCCTGTGATGGACTGGTGTCCTGTCAAGGGGGAAGTCTTGTACTCTGTGGCTACACAACATGAAACCAGGATAAGTACCAGCAATAGATGGGGGTTTAACCCTGTGATGAACTGGCGTCCTGTCTAGGGGAGAAGTCTTGTACTCTGTGGCTACACAACATGAAACCAGGATAAGTACCAGCAATAGATGAGGGTTTAACCCTGTGATGGACTGGCGTCCTGTCCAGGGGGGAGCCTTGTACTCTCAGTCGCTTCACGCCATGAAACCGGGATAAGTACCAGTAATAGCTGGAGGTTTAACCCTGCGATGGACTGGCGTCCTGTCCAGGGGGGAGCCTTGTACTCTCAGTCGCTTCACGCCATGAAACCGGGGATAAGTACCGGCCAAATGAGACTTCTGGCTTAAGACAGACTTTAGAATTTTTTTAGATATATATACATAGAGCTACTTCCCCCACTAGCAGTCCAATAATTAAAGTAGAGAAGAAAGGTCTGGTTGTTACTCACCCCAGTCTGTCCTCATCATAGATATACAGGTTCAAATCATAGAAGTCGCTGTGAAGGTGCATCTTGTATTCCTCCCCCCAGAAAGGATAGAGGGTTTTATAGACTGTGGCTGTTCTGCAAAACATAGATAAACAGACTGATATATATATATATATATATATATATATATATATATACTTTGGGAGGGTCATGTTGCCAATAAGAAACACATGCACCAGTTGCTTTCACTCCAATTTATTATAAATTAAAAAATTTAAAAAATTTTTTTTCAAAAAATCAAAACAAAAAAAAAAACAAGATGGCGTAGGACAGACAAAGGAGAGACACAAAACAAAGAAAAAAATCCCCAGTCACTGAAGAGGTCACAGAATGTGTGACGAAAGAACTTTGACAATATATGAACAACCGTCCGGTTGTGGAACCAACCAACCAACCGGAAATTTATAAATTTTTTTTTTTTTTTTTTTTTTTTTTTAAATTTATAATAAATTGAAGTGAAAACAACTGGTGCGTGTGTTTCTTATTGGCAACATGACCCTCCCAAAGTATAACAATATCGGTTTCAACACACGTTTTCAGATAAAGAATCTTGCTAAACAAATTCAGAAACAAAATATATATATATATATATATGGGTGAGTTGTGTGGGCATCCTGGGTTCACAGTAAGTAAGGTACTCAATACATAGTAGAGTATATACAATATTTAATATAGAAATGGTTTCGACATGACTAGAACTGTTTCCTTTGAAGGAAATCATCAGGAAAGCCCAGATTATTTCCTTCAAATGAAACAGTTCTAGTCATGTAGAACCCATTTCAATATTAAATATATATATACATATATATATATATATATCTATATATATATATATTGGAGGCACATGGCTTAGTGGTTAGAGCATTGGCCTTGCAATCGAAAGGTTGTGAGTGAGTTTAATTCTCAGACCGGGTGATGTGTTGTGTCCTTGAGCAAGACACTTTATTTCACATTGCTCCAGTTTACTCAGCTGTAGAAATGAGATGATAGGGACTGGGGTCCCTATCATTCCACTGCAAAGTGGTCGTGGAGGTGCCAGGGCAAAAAAGCACCCAGCACTCACTGTAAATGAGGTTGGTGTTAGGAAGGGCATCCAGCTGTAGAGATCAAGCCAGAAGGGTGGGACCGGAACTGTCCCACCCTTGCAAGCAGGGAGAAGCGGACGTAAAATGAAATGATGATATAGTAATAATAAAGGTGAAGACTAAAATCTAAAGAGGGCTCGATCTCGATCTGTACTTATAATATATATATACAGGGTGCGGACGATATTTGTTCGCAATTTTCAACTGCTGATTTTATGCAAATCTTTTTTAAAAAGAAAAGAATGACTTCACTTGTAGTTCTAAACAATTTGATTTAATTATTATGAGTTGGTAGATCTTTTCCTTTTTTCAAATATATATATATATATGTATATATATATATATGTATATATATATATATATATATATGTATATATATATATGTGTAGGCAACACGGTAAAAACCTCCCAGTCCACACTGTAAATGTGGTTGGTGTTAGGAAGGGCATCCAGCCGTAGAAAACCCGCCAGACAGTCCTATTCGAGCAAGACAACCACTCTTGCCTCAAGTGGGAAAACTCCCGTCCAAACCCATGCAAGCGTGGAAGATGGACGTTAAACGATGATGATGATGATAATATATATATATATATATATATAATAACTAGAAATTGATTAACATATAAATAAACATGAATAATCACAGGAGATAATTTTTACAAGTGTGTAACCACACATAGCTAGTTAGGTAACTGGTAACTAAATAAAGTTGACCAGAACTTCAAAAATAGATACCTTATAATATGATTAATCTTCCCTGTATATAATCTATTAAAGAAATATATTTCACCAATTATTCGAATCGTAAACCATAGAGGCCGGTACTTGGATTTTCAACAAGGAAGAAGTCCAGCGATCTATGTTTACACTTCAAGTTCAAATCAGCGACTGGCCAGCAACACGTGCTGTATCTACTAGAAATACACACATCATACCAGCTTCGTCACAGTGGCGTGAATAGGGTTATCGTCAACTAGAAACCGCAGTCAAATCCTTTCAACAGAGTTAGCTCTACAATTAAGGAGCCGTATTTATATATCTATATCCAAAATTAATTTTGGATATAGATATCATCATCATCATCATCATCACCGTTTTACGTCCGTTCTTCCACGCTAGCATGGGTTAGACGGGTTGTCCTGTTGTGTGCAGTGTCTGGTCGGCTGACCATGCCTTGCTCATACAGGAACTGATCTGGCTTGATTTCTACAGCTGGATGCCCTTCCTAACACCAACCTCATTTACAGTGAGTGCTGGGTGCTTTTTCGTGGCGCCTACACGTCCACTTTACAGTGTGGGCTGGGTGCTTTTTTGCCGTGGCACCTCCACGACCACCTTGCGGTGGGGGTGGGTGGGGGCATATTGTTTATATGCTTCAGCTTGTACCCATGGGAGGTCGGGTACTCTGTATTACTGCGTGACGCCAGAAGTCACGGTCGTGTGTCATTGTCTTTGAGAGGTGTAGTTGGGTAAGGTCGGCTTTTATCACCTCATCCCAGGTCATCTTGGGTCTCCCCACTCCGCGGTTTCCATCAACTTCTAGTGCTCTGCACCTTTTTTTGCAGCTGTCATCCTCATATATATATATATATATATATATATATATATATATATATATATCACCGAAAAAAAGAGAATCAGTGTTGCGATGAATGGAATTTATTACAATCGTTTCTCTGGCAACCAGAGAAAAGGACATAGGAAAACCTGCTTCGTAGAATCAAGACGTATCTGAGGACCTTGCAATTTTCAGAGTCAGGTTCGATCATCACATCGACCGTGCCTCAATAAATTCCATTCGTCGCAACACTGATTCTCTTTTTTTCTGTGATATCATACTCTGCTCTATGAGGGCATCGAGTGCTCATACGGCCTACTGCATATGGACGCTTTGAGCATCCAACACCAATTATATATATATATATATATATATATATATATATATATATATATTTAAGTATGGGGTGGAGAGGGCCCCTGACTTCAGTAAGACAACCTCTCTAGTGCTGGTAGTAAGAATAAAAGCACCCAGTCCATGCTGTAAAGTGGTGTTGGTGTTAGGAAGGGCCTCCAATCCGTGTATTAATGCCAAAAATTATGAGCACAACAGACAAATATTGCAATAACTGCGTAAACAGCAATAACGCTATCCATGTTAGGGCTGTGCACGGTAGTGGAGTGGCTAGAGGCTGGTTACTTGGGTTAGAACTAGGGAAGTGAGAAAGAAGAGTGAACCACTACGTGAGAGACATGGGCCTAACCGCTAAGTAAGGGCGGCTCTGGGGTGTTTTAATGCTAGTCGAGACAAGAGGAGAGGAGAAAGGTAAGTTCAGCAGGCAGGGTTGGTGTCTCTGGGACTCAGTGTGAGGGGTTGCTATCCATATAGCTTGAGGAAAATTCCCATCCTTAGGTGTCAACATGCACCGAAGAAATCTGCTCTGTGATTGATTATATTTATTCCACCACTGAGTATCTCAAGGGTCTCACTCAGACAGAGGCTGCAAATGCCAGAACCATCTCTGTCTGGAGGTATTTCCCTAACCTTTGAACAGACCAAAAAGTACGGGGTCTTGTCCAGCTTGAGCTTCCAGATCAGTTCGGAAAGGGCCGTACTTTTCATTTTGTCAATCCTATTAAAGGAGTGACGGTGATTATACCACCTAACCTTGAAGCTTGTTGATGTTGCACCTATGTATATATGTTCTGAGTTGGGGGTTGTAACCCTGCATCGGTAGACTAGGTTCTTCACCAGGCATTTATTTCTAAGGGGGCATAAGATGGGGTTTCTGCAGTTGCATGAAGTGGTCGACCCCTACATGCTTACTGTGGGGTGCTCATTGGGTGGGTTGGGGCGATCCATCCCTGTGACTTTCACAGGGTCCCTGGGTTGATTGGTGTTACTCGGGTCAGTCCCGGGTCCACTGTTTACCCTTTGCTGGGTATCTATAGGATCAGCTGTTGTCTGTCTAAATGTCCTAAGTCTATTTCTATTGATACTAGCTATATGCTGGGCTACGCTGTGTGTGGTGAAGTATGAGGCTTCACTGCATGCCTATTAAAAATTTTGCGGTACATGTATCCAGTGCCCTAAAGAATGAGCGGGCCAGGCTGGTCTGCAGACCCACGAAGTATGGTGGATTATACCATGTTATTTTTCTAAGCCTAGTAGCTCTTCCTCTGTTCCTTGAGGATCAGCTTATTGTACAGTTTTAAGTCCATGCTGTAAAGGTTGTTGGTTTTGTCAGCATGGATGAATATTCCGGTCAACTCCTTCAGTTTGGCATTAGAGGTTCAAATCAATTGCGACCGTAGGCGGTATGCCAAAAGACTATAACTGCAGACTTCCTGCAGACCGACGGCTACACATGAATGGCTTTCATATGAGACCAGCATAAAGTGCCGTCTTGACCAAGAAATGGCAGTAATAGCTCCTGAGTTGTAGGTCACTCCCCACTTAGATTTCACCGAATACAATTTAACAGGATGAATATGGCAACAACACTTTCCTTTAGCAGAGTGTGTGGCAGCCTGACATAATGAACCGGGGATAACTATCTAACTATCCAAACACTCTTAGGCATAAGTTTACATGTGAACACATATCTGAGGAGCTTCCAATTCTACAGTCAGGATCGATCATTAATAGATCATACCTCGAGCTGATCGGCAGTGAAACATATGTAATATGTAATTAAATATGTATATGATGCAACACTGATTCTTTAACTTTGCCTTTCATCCTTACGGGGTCGATAAAATAAAGTACCAGTAATACACTGGAGTAATTACTGGCCTTGTGCCAGAAGTAGAAACAATTATTATTATAATTATTATTCTAGGGCAGTGGGTTGGCAGTATCGGTAGAGGGTCGGACGCCATGCTTTGCAG
>OZ024764.1:6995325-7007825 GCA_964016885.1 Eledone cirrhosa | reverse complement strand
AGGAGGTATTCAAGATTGCGAGGCAGTGTGTCAGAGATAGTTGTGATGTCATTGGAGAGAAGTGTATCCGGAATGATAAAGGTGAGCTTGCCCTCACAAGTGCTGAGAAGAAAGATGCATGGAAGAGTCATTATGATAGATTACTAAATGAGGAGAATGCATGGGAAGAAGAGACCCTACCCCACGTAGACCCTATAGAGGGACCAGCAGTACAAGTCAGCGGCAGCGTAGTAAGTAAGGCAATCAGAGATATGAAGATAGGGAAGGCAACCGGTCCATCGGGTATAGCTGCCGAGATGCTGAAGGCATCTGGGTCTGTAGGTCACACTATAACCACACGTATCGTTAACCAGGTAATACTAGAGGGGGCCATACCAAAAGATTGGTGCAGTAGCATCATTGTCAACTGCTACAAAGGTAAAGGCGATGCACTAGATAGAGGAAACTATAGAGGTATAAAGTTGATGGACCAGGTCATGAAAGTAACAGAAAGAGTTATAGCACAGCTGATTAGGGACCGGGTGAATATAGACGAGATGCAATTTGGGTTTGTACCAGGGAAAGGCACCACTGATGCGCTCTTCCTTGTGAGGCAATTACAGGAAAAGTACCTAGCTAAAAGTAAGCCACTCTACTTGGCATTTGTCGACCTTGAGAAAGCCTTTGACAGAGTTCCACGTGCAGTAATCTGGTGGGCTCTTAGAAAACTAGGAGTAGATGAATGGCTTGTGAAAGCGGTACAAGCCATGTATAGGGGAGCAGTCAGCAAAGTTAGGATTGGCAATGAGTATAGCGAGGAATTTAGCGTACAGGTTGGGGTCCACCAGGGCTCTGTTCTTAGCCCTCTCCTGTTCATCATAGTCCTGCAGGCAATAACGGAGGAGTTTAAGACCGGATGCCCATGGGAACTCCTGTATGCTGATGACCTCGCACTCATAGCTGAATCTATGGTAGAACTAGAGAATAAATTCCAAACCTGGAAGCAGGGACTAGAGAGAAAGGGCCTCAAAGTCAACATGACAAAGACTAAGGTCCTTGTAAGTAGACGAGAAAACAGAACCCAGATCCCCTCAGGGAAATGGCCTTGCTCAGTATGTAGGAAAGGTGTAGGTAGAAACTCCATTCTCTGCCCCAAATGCAAACAATGGGTACACAAGAGATGTAGCGGGATCTCAGGAAGCTTAATTAAGAATGTAGGATTCACATGCAGCAGCTGTGCTGAAACAGCAAGCAAACAGCCACAGGAAACAAGTACCACCAATCTCTGGGAGGGCCCTGTAGAAACGGTAGACAGCTTCTGCTACCTAGGTGACCGAATTAGCAACGGAGGTGGGTGCTCAGAAAGTACAATAACTAGGGTAAGAACGGGATGGAAGAAGTTTAGGGAACTACTACCACTGCTAGCTGCAAAAGGCTTCTCCCTCAGAATGAAAGGCAGACTGTATGATGCGTGTATCCGAACAGCGATGTTGCATGGTAGTGAGACCTGGGCGCTGAAGGTGGAAGACTTACGTAGATTAGAGAGAAACGAAGCCTGCATGCTCCGATGGATGTGTAACAGTAATATACGTGAACGACAAAGCATAAAGGAATTGAGAGAGAGACTGAGCATAAGAGGAATCAAATGCTGCGTGCAGGAGAGGCGGTTACGCTGGTATGGACATGTGATGCGTATGAAGGATGACAGCTGCATAAAAAGGTGCAGAGCACTAGAAGTTGATGGAAACCGCGGAGTGGGGAGACCCAAGATGACTTGGGATGAGGTGATAAAAGCCGACCTTACCCAACTACACCTCTCAAAGTCAATGACACACGACCGTGACTTCTGGCGTCACGCAGTAATACAGGGTACCCGACCTCCCATGGGTACATGCTGAAGCATATAAACAATATGCCCCCCCCCCTCCAGCGCAAGGTGGCCGTGGAGGTGCCACGGCAAAAAAGCACCCAGCCCACACTGTAAAGTGGACGTGTAGGCGCCACGAAAAAGCACCCAGCACTCACTGTAAATGAGGTTGGTGTTAGGAAGGGCATCCAGCTGTAGAAATCAAGCCAGATCAGTTCCTGTATGAGCAAGGCATGGTCAGCCGACCAGACACTGCCCACAACAGGACAACCCGTCTAACCCATGCTAGCGTGGAAGAACGGACGTAAAACGGTGATGATGATGATGATGATATATATGTATACATATACATATATATATGTATACATATATATACATATACATATATATATATGTATATGTATACATATATATACATATATATATGTATATGTATACATATATATATATACATATATATATATATATATATACATATATATAAAGAAAAAGAAATGAAATCGAAAATGCAACTGGAGTCTTATTTTTAAAAAAAATATATATATTTATTTATATACATATATATATGCATATGTATATATATATATGTATACATATATATATATATATATATATGTATACATATTTATATACATATATATGTATATGTATACATCAACATGATATGTTGATTTAAAACTGCACTATCCACAAGTGTTTTTTAGCCTTCATATCATGTTCTCCTGTTTTATCTGATGAAAACACAAATATTATTGCTTGATGATGTTTGTTTTTGAAATGCGCATAATAAAATATATGGAACTCCTTTAACCATCTTTTGATCTTATATTATGCATACTCCAGTCCCACAAACTGTAGAGTGCTTCTTATCCGATATCTGCATTGCTTTATTGTACTACAATAAAACTCACCTCCTATATATATATATATATATATGTGTATACATATTTATACACATATATATGTATATGTATACATATATATATATATATATATATATATATGATATTAAATAAATGGAAACTATATTTATAAAACCATATTTATTTCGTTATATATATTTCAGGGATATCATATTAACAATATGTTATGCCTTCTTCAGACAAAATACAATATAAACAGTCTTATAAATAAATAGATACGACATACCTTTCAATCACCTTGCCAAATCAACCTCCCAAATGCAAGGTGATTGAAAGGTATGTCGTATCTATTTATTTATAAGACTGTTTATATTGTATTTTGTCTGAAGAAGGCATAACATATTGTTAATATGATATCCCTGAAATATATATAACGAAATAAATATGGTTTTATAAATATAGTTTCCATTTATTTAATATCATAAATATACTCCAAATACTTGTTGAGTGCTTTATATCAGTTATAAATATTTACTCGTTGTTAACCCAACAATTTAAATATAACTTTCCATATATATATATATATATATATATATATATATATATATATATATACGGATTAACAAATAATAGTTAGACGCAAAATTAGGCGGATAGCGATCTCTAGACATACCAGTTCAGTGAAACAAATGTAAGCTATGTGATTAAAAACTTTTTTGTATAGCAAACCATGTAAACCTTCTTTCCTGATTTATATATATATATATATATATATATATATATATATATATATATATATATATGTATACATATATATATATATACATACACAGTTCAAGAGTAACCAATCTTAAAGAGAGAGATGGAGATAGGAGAGGAGAGATTGGTGAATTAGTTAGAAGTCAAAGCGTATATAGTGTATATATAGTATATATATAGTCTATATATATATAGTCTATATATAGTATATATATAGTCTATATATATAGTGTATATACACTATATATATAGTCTATATATATAGTGTATATATAGTATATATATAATCTATATATATAGTGTATATATAGTATATATATAGTCTATATATATAGTATATATATATAGTGTATATATGAGTTGTGACGTCACTGGTGCCAAGCTGTATCAGCCATTGCCTCTCCATTGGGTAACATCAGTGGTATGGAGAGGGGAGACTGGTATACCAGGGGTGACTGCTGGTCTTCCACAAACAACCTGGTCCGGACTCGTGCCTGGGAGTGCAACATTCTAGGTGTAAATGCCATGGTCATTTGTGAGCAAAGGGGGTCTTCACACACACACACACACATACAGGTGTGATTGTGTGTATGTATTCATGTATGTGAAAAGTAAATGGATTTACAACACAGCAAATCCATACAGTACAGTGAAGATATATATTAGTTTAATGCTTGATATAATAGGAAAACAATCTTGACATTTCGGACATTAGTCCATCATCAGAAGGCAAGAGGAGAGAGAGTGAGGGGAATAAATAGAAGGATAGATAAGTTCAAGAGGGGATCGATATAATAAGTATTGGTATCAATATGGTTATATGGTTGGTGCCCCAGTATGGCCAAAGAGCAGTCAAATGAGTGAAACAAGAGAAACTTACCTGGCAATGGGTTCATTGTCTATCTTTATCACACAATAAGGGTCACTCACACCTGACCTGTCAAAAAATAGAATATGTAACAACTGTAAGGAAAACATAAGTATTTACCACTCTCTCTCTCTATATATATATATATGTATGTGGCAGACTGGCCAGGTTTCCAGGTTGCCCAATGGCAACTAGGGTCCAGGGGGCCCACAGTAGCACTACATGGACCCACGGTAGCATTTTAGGGGCAAATGCTTTGCTTTCAAAAAATATCTTTTTAAAAGTGTCTCAGAGAAAGAATAAAAATTTTTTTTAATTAAATAAAGATATGGAGGCACATGGCTTAGTGGTTAGAACATTGGCCTTGCAATCGCAAGGTTGTGAGTTCAATTCTCAGACCGGGTGATGTGTTGTTTCCTTGAGCAAGACACTTTATTTCACATTGCTCCAGTTTACTCAGCTGTAGAAATGAGATGATAGGGACTGGGGTCCCTATCATTCCACTGCAAAGTGGTCGTGGAGGTGCCACGGCAAAAAAGCACCCAGCACTCACTGTAAATGAGGTTGGTGTTAGGAAGGGCATCCAGCTGTAGAAATCAAGCCAGAATCAGTTCCCGTCCCACCCTTGGTAGCAGGGAAAAGCGGACGTAAAATGAAATGATGAAAGAAATAAGTAAAGCATTTGGTCAAACAATTCCCTAAGGAATTAATAGAAACCAAAAGATATGATAGCGATATCGTGAATATTGTTCATTCAAAACTACACAATTATAAGAATTAAAAAGACTGAGAGAAATTTTATACCCCGTTTCTTCTTCAACAACTACAACGGTACGCGATGGGGCCCACCCACAGCCCCAGCAGACAGAATGGAGAAGGCGTTCCCCCGAGGGACGGCAAGGGAGACGCACTGGAAGAGCCATTCCAACAAGCGGGGCACACACCTGCGGCTGGCCAGCTCAGTGCCTATGGTGGTGAGTAAGGAGGTAGCCCTGGGGCCGAGGACACCAGAAGTCTCCACTGCCAGGGGTACGACCGCAAACCTGTCGGAGAGCGACCGGTATTTGAGGAGTTTGGCCCCCTCAGCCGGACGTGCAGCAGAACCTGGGTCAGTCGCAGACTGCACCGGGTTGCGGCTGCAGAAAGTGTCAGTGCAAGTGGCATCCCAGATGAGGGGTTTGCCACCGTGGAACGGGAAGATGGTCATGCCATCTGGCCTTTTGCCTTCCCCTCGAGCTGGGAAGGGAAGCCTGCAGCGTCCAAGCCATGCTTAATAACCTCTTTGAGGGCAGCATGGCGTGGAATGCGGCCGGCACTGTGGCGACAGGAAAGCGGGTGGAGGCCGAAAGGGTCCACGGTGGAACAGCAGCGACATTGGTGTGGCTGGCAGATCCGGAGGCCGAGCCTCAGGGAAACGCTGATACGCAGGCTATGGTTGTCTAGCTGCGTGCCAGTGGAGAAGGAGGGCACTCCCAGATATATATATTGAGTGAGTGTGAAAGACCAAAGGTCATTATTGAAAGTCTCTGGATGTGTATACTTTATATTGGAGAAGATAAGACAGTATACTATACAATATAGTATACAGTATACTATACAGTATAGTATACATTCACAATTATTTAAAAATTCAATCATAACATTCTGTATTAACATTTAGTATTACTGTATACTGCCAGTAATATATACAGTATATATACACAATAATTAGTAAAAAATACATTTTTTTTTCAGCAAAAATTTGATTGCAATGTTTTGTTTCCACTTGAAAATGTTATTTATTAGTTATAGAAATTAAACGATAACATTCTATATGTGCGTAGGCCCCCTTTATCTCATGGCTACCAATATTTTTAGACCCAGTCCGCCACTATATATATATGTAAAAGGTAAACAGAAATAACAACACAATCTGTACAGTATATGGAAGGAATATATTAGTTTAATGCTTGAAATAGCAGGAAGAGGGTCTTAACGTTTTGGACGCTATATAAGGGTGGGCCCCCTTTATCTCCTGGCAACCAGTATTTTTAGACACAGTCCGCCACTGTATGTATGGTCTTGTAACACCTGATAGATTCGTAGTGGTACCATATTGACATTCAGCATTACTTGGGCATCTTTAAGCAAGGTGGAGCCCATCCTTCTCCAAGCCTGAGTACAGCAGATTTCTTCTAGAGAGAGGAAGAATCTACCCCAGTAGTAGCCTGGTACTTTTTTTTTATCGACCTCGAAGGGACGAAAGACAAAGTTGACCTCGGTAGGATTTGAACTCAGACAGCAGAGAACCGGATCAAATCCCATAAACCATTCTATCCGACACTCTAACGAATCTGCACATTTTTTGCCACTTCTCTCTCTCCCACTATATTATATATATATATATATATATATATATATATATATATATATATATATATATATGGTGGCTGCCAACTCGTTTTCGAGTACGGCCACTACTTTATATCCATGTAGGAGAACCCCTACCGATGCGCTGAACGAGTGTGACTTTTTAGTCCAGCCAGCAACTTGAAAACTCTGGTACAAACACTACACTTGTGACAATTATTGACACATAGTGCTGGGCCCATGGTACCATGTGACGACAAGTGCAGAGAGATCTCCAGATAGAAAGCAATGCCTGTGCCGTGAAGCTTTTATAGTGAGCAAAGGCACTGCACAAAGCCAGTCCCACTCTCTTAACCAAGATGATATTTACCAAAAAGAAGAACAAGTCAACATCATTGGATACCATCAGGGTTGCAGGTGTTATATCAGAGTTTTCCTTCTCCTAGAATTCTGCCTTGAAAAAGGCTAAGGGGTCATCTCTCCCGGTGATTTTGGATGGCCATTGACTCTTAAGAGCTCCTTTGGCCTTTGACAGGTTTTGTTTTTAGTCCTGCAGGATGTCCAAAGTCACCCTCCTCACCAAGAAACCTTGGTGGGGTTGCCAGTTTAGTCGCCAACGACCCGACCATGACACTATATATATATATATATATATATATATATATATATTTAGAAACACACAGATATATGCGGACACACACATATATACATGAATGCATCCGCACCCAACTGTGAGTTAAGGGTGCCAACTTCACCGATGTTGCTCAATGAATGACTGGGACAGACCAATTCAGTTTGAACCAGACTGAACCAGTATCAGAGTTAAAAATACATTATGAAGAGAGAAGAAACATTTAGATATAATTAGTAATAAAATGTATCATACCTAAACTGTTCCTAAATTCCTCGACTACGTAGTTTCGTGGCATAAACAAAAACAATATATCAAAGATATAGAGTCCTTGCGAGGTCTGCCGACTTATCAAGAGGATACCTCATTTTACTAGTCTCAAGAACGCGTCTACACGACGTGAGAAAGAATCCCAACGTCGTGTAGACGCGTTCTTGAGACTAGTAAAATGAGGTATCCTCTTGATAAGTCGGCAGACCTCGCAAGGACTCTATATCTTTGATATATTGTTTTTGTTTATGCCACGAAACTACGTAGTCGAGGAATTTAGGAACAGTTTAGGTATGATACATTTTATTACTAATTATATCTAAATGTTTCTTCTCTCTTCATAATGTATTTTTAACTCTGATACTGGTTCAGTCTGGTTCAAACTGAATTGGTCTGTCCCAGTCATTCATTGAGCAACATCGGTGAAGTTGGCACCCTTAACTCACAGTTGGGTGCGGATGCATTCATGTATATATGTGTGTGTCCGCATATATCTGTGTGTTTCTAAATATATTAATAACTCCCTCTGGTCGAGCAATCTTTGAGGTGTGGGGACAACTGGAAAGCTTCCATTACTCATACTTCTCGCCTTCTTCACTACCTCTTCTACGGCCTCGATATGAATACCCCCTCCGCCTCTGTGGTATTTTCTTCGTGGTTATAAGAGGCTTAGCTCTGTTTCTCGACCGTTATATCGCGTGACTATCTCCCCCTCCGCCTTTTGGGATTCTTTCTCACGTCGTGTAGACGCGTTCTTGAGACTAGTAAAATGAGGTATCCTCTTGATAAGTCGGCAGACCTCGCAAGGACTCTATATCTTTGATATATTGTTTTTGTTTATGCCACGAAACTACGTAGTCGAGGAATTTAGGAACAGTTTAGGTATGATACATTTTATTACTAATTATATCTAAATGTTTCTTCTCTCTTCATAATGTATATATATATATATATATATATAATTGTTTCTACTTTTGGCACAAAGCCAGCAATTACCCAGTACATTACTGGTACTTTATTTTATCGACCCCGTAAGGATGAAAGGCAAAGTTAACCTCGGCGGGATTTAAACTCAAACCATAAAGGGCCGTAACTCTTTGCTGCAAAGCATGACATCCGACCCTCTACCGATACTGCCAAACATTATATATAATGATGGCTGCCCCTCGTTATCAAGTATGGCCATTGCACGATATAACATTATTGATAATTATCAATTAATCTCAAAGATTATTTTTGAAAGTGAGGAAAGACTGTGCACTGAGCCAATCCCACTCTCTGAGAGACAGTAGCTATAACCCGAAGAGAAGAAAAGATCAACATCGTCGGTAACTACTGAGCCGCAGGTTTTATATCGGAGTTATCCCAGTTTCCTGAGTTGCCTTCTCCTAGAAGAATGCCCTGACAAAGGCTAGGGGTCCTTCACTCCCAGTGATTTAACCGTGTGATTGGGTATCCAGCCTGATTATTTCTATGTCCCTGCACATATATATACACATATATACATGTATATATATATATGTGTATATATATATATATATATATATATATATATGATGCCTGTGTGAGATGCGCAATGCTGCATGGTAGTAAGACTTGGGCAGCAACTGCAGAGAATATGTGACAACTGGAGAGAAATGAAGCAAGCATGCTCCGTTGGATGTGTAACATCAATGTACATGACTGACCAAGCATAGATGAGTTGAGAGAGAAACTGTGTTTAAGAGGGATAAGTTGTAGTGTGCAGGAGAGAAGACTGAGATGGTATGGACATGTGATGTGCATGGAGGATGACCACTGGGTGAAGAAGTGCCAAGAAATTCCCAGTAGAAGGAAGACGCAGTAGAGGAAGACCATGAAAAACATGGGCGGAGGTGGTCAGAGCAGACCTCAGATTGCTGAATCTCACAGAGGAGATGCTGTGCTGAATAGAACCCGTCCCACCCAAATTTCATACTTAACAACCCAATATATATATCATCATCATCATCATCACCCTCAGCTGAAATGGTCTCAACAATTGATCTCCACGTGGGTCTGTCGTTCATTGCCGTTGCCAAGTCCTGGATTTCAATACCAGAATCTCTGGTGATGACATTGGGATAGGAGAGCTTGTGGCCCCTGTTATTAGTGACTACTTGTGGTTTCTAGAGCACTAAAGGGGACACAGCCTCATAGGTGGCACGATGGCAGTAGCCAGCAAATTGGGATAGGAGAGCTTGTGGCCCCTGTTATTAGTGACTACTTGTGGTTTCTATAGCACTAATGGGGACACAGCCTCAGAGGTAGCGCGATGGCAGTGGCCAGCAAATTGGGATAGGAGAGCTTGTGGCCCCTGTTATTAGTGACTGCTTGTGGTTTCTATAGCACTAATGGGGACACAGCCTCAGAGGTAGCGCGATGGCAGTGGCCAGCAAATTGGGATAGGAGAGCTTGTGGCCCCTGTTATTAGTGACTGCTTGTGGTTTCTATAGCAGTAATGGAGACACAGCCTCAGAGGTGGCATGATGGCAGTGGCCAGCAAATTGGGATAGGAGAGCTTGTGGCCCCTGTTATTAGTGACTGCTTGTGGTTTCCAAAGCATTAATGGGGACACAGCCTCAGAGGTGGCACGATGGCAGCGGCCAGCAAATTGGGATAGGAGAGCTTGTGGCCCCTGTTATTAGTGACTGCTTGTGGTTTCCAAAGCATTAATGGGGACACAGCCTCAGAGGTGGCACGATGGCAGTGGCCAGCAAATTGGGATAGGAGAGCCTATGGCCCCTGTTATTAGTGACTGCTTGTGGTTTCTATAGCACTAATGGGGACACAGCCCTAGAGGTGGTATGATGGCAGTGGCCAGCAAATTGGGATAGGAGAGCTTGTGGCCCCTGTTATTAATGACTGCTTGTGGTTTCTATAGCATTAATGGGGACACAGCCTCAGAGGTGGCACGATGGCAGTGGCCAGCAAATTGGGATAGGAGAGCTTGTGGCCCCTGTTATTAGTGACTGCTTGTGGTTTCCAAAGCATTAATGGGGACACAGCCTCAGAGGTGGCACGATGGCAGTGGCCAGTAAATTGGGATAGGAGAGCTTGTGGCCCCTGTTATTAGTGACTGCTTGTGGTTTCCAAAGCATTAATGGGGACACAGCCTCAGAGGTGGCACGATGGCAGTGGCCAGTAAATTGGGATAGGAGAGCCTATGGCCCCTGTTATTAGTGACTGCTTGTGGTTTCTATAGCACTAATGGGGACACAGCCCTAGAGGTGGCATGATGGCAGTGGCCAGCAAATTGGGATAGGAGAGCTTGTGGCCCCTGTTATTAGTGACTGCTTGTGGTTTCTATAGCACTAATGGGGACACGCCCTAGAGGTGGCACGATGGCAGTGGCCAGCAAATTGGGATAGGAGAGCTTGTGGCCCCTGTTATTAGTGACTGCTTGTCGTTTCTATAGCACTAATGGGGACACAGCTTCAGAGGTGGCACGATGGCAGTGGCCAGTAAATTGGGATAGGAGAGCTTGTGGCCCCTGTTATTAATGACTGCTTGTGGTTTCTAGAGCACTAAAGGGGACACAGCCTCAGAGGTGGCACGATGGCAGTGGCCAGAAAATTGGGATAGGAGAGCTTGTGGCCCCTGTTATTAATGACTACTTGTGGTTTCTATAGCACTAAAGGGGACACAGCCTCAGAGGTGGCACGATGGCAGTGGCCAGAAAATTGGGATAGGAGAGCTTGTGGCCCCTGTTATTAATGACTGCTTGAGGTTTCTAGAGCACTAAAGGGGACACAGCCTCAGAGGTGGCACGATGGCAGTGGCCAGAAAATTGGGATAGGAGAGCTTGTGGCCCCTGTTATTAATGACTGCTTGAGGTTTCTAGAGCACTAAAGGGGACACAGCCTCAGAGGTGGCACAATGGCAGTGGCCAGAAAATTGGGATAGGAGAGCTTGTGGCCCCTGTTATTAATGACTGCTTGAGGTTTCTAGAGCACTAAAGGGGACACAGCCTCAGAGGTGGCACGATGGCAGTGGCCAGAAAATTGGGATAGGAGAGCTTGTGGCCCCTGTTATTAATGACTGCTTGAGGTTTCTAGAGCACTAAAGGGGACACAGCCTCAGAGGTGGCACAATGGCAGTGGCCAGAAAATTGGGATAGGAGAGCTTGTGGCCCCTGTTATTAATGACTGCTTGAGGTTTCTAGAGCACTAAAGGGGACACAGCCTCAGAGGTGGCACGATGGCAGTGGCCAGAAAATTGGGATAGGAGAGCTTGTGGCCCCTGTTATTAATGACTGCTTGTGGTTTCTAGAGCACTAAAGGGGACACAGCCTCAGAGGTGGCACGATGGCAGTGGCCAGAAAATTGGGATAGGAGAGCTTGTGACCCCTGTTATTAATGACTGCTTGTGGTTTCTATAGCACTAATGGGGACACAGCCTCAGAGGTGGCACGATGGCAGTGGCCAGCAAATCTTACTCTCCTCTTACGTACAACAAGTTTGAAGAACAGTCAGACAAAATTTATCTAATTCTTTTCCTCCTGAGTCCATGGAAATCAACCAAATAAATAATCATTTAAACGGAGCTAAGTTTAAAATGTAAGTTTGAAGAAATAACAGATAAAAGCCACAGACTTTCCTCCATGAGGAACAGTCAGATAAGATTTACCCAGTCTTTCTTCTTAGTCCGTAGAAATTAACTAGACAAATAATCAATTAAACGGAGCTAAGTCTAAAATGTAAGTTTGAAGAAATAACAGATAAATAAACTTTACCAAAAATTCTTCTAGTCCCGACTATCGATAGTTTCGCTCGTACTTTGTGGAAATGTCTAATTGTAGTATTATCCATGAAGCTTTGAGCTTTTATATATATCATCATAATCATCATCGTTTAACGTCTATCTTCCACGCTAGCATGGGTTAAATGGGAATTG
>OZ024764.1:6967825-6990325 GCA_964016885.1 Eledone cirrhosa | reverse complement strand
AGGGTAAATTAGAGAACATAGAAATAAAAATAGAATCTACACACAGAAAAGACGCAATGTTTAGACAAATCACAGAAGCAATAAACATAAATGAACTCCAACCCAAATTAAATAGAAAGCATGAATGGAATAGCAACATCACAACTTACAATTAAGGACAAAATGAAAACACACACACACATAGAACAAACAACCAACCAGTAACATGTAAATAAACAAATAAATAAACAAATATAAACACACACAGACACCCGGATGTAACACATGCACAAACTAAGCACACAACACACACAAAAACAAGATGGCATAGGACAGAAAAAAGGAGAGGCACAAAACAAAGAATAGAATCCCCAGTCACTGAAGAAGTCACAGAATGTGTGACGAAAGAACTTTGACAATATATGAACAATCGTCTGGTTGTGGAACCAATCAACGGAAATTTATAAATTCCTAAATTTATAAATTTAATCTATAATAAATTGAAGTGAAAGCAACTGGTGCGTGTGTTTCTTATTGGCAACATGACCCTCCCAAAGTATAACAATATATATATATATATATATGTATCTATCTATCTAGGGCAGGTAAAATTCCCGAGATCCATGGACAAGTTCTCTCCAGCGGTCTCTGTCCCTCATTATCGCTGCCATGTCCTGCGTCTCCAACAGACCAGTGTTTGTCCTTAGGCATCAACATATGTCAACCTTGGTCTCCCTCTTCTAGAGTGTCCATGTAGGGGCTCCCACAGGAGCACTGAGTGCAGTGTCAACTCTGGATGTCGGTGAGCATGTCCAGTTAACCTCAGTCTCCTCTGTGTCACTTTTGAGCTGACTTTTGGGAGGCTCCCATACAGCTTTGAGTTCTTCCTCCTCAGTGTATACTGATTAATGTTCAGAGCCATCCTCAGCATTCTCGTGTAGCACCCATCCACCATCTTAGTGAGTGTGTGCATATATATATATATATATATATACACACATACCCCTTCACACACACATATATATACATATATATATACCCTTGCACACACACATATATATATGTGTGTATATATATGGAGGCACATGGCTTAGTGGTTAAAGCATTGGCCTTGCAATCGAAAGGTTGTGCGTTCAATTCTCAGACCGGGTGATGTGTTGTTTCCTTGAGCAAGACACTTTATTTCACATTGCTCCAGTTTACTCAGCTGTAGAAATGAGATGATAGGGACTGGCGTCCCTATCATTCCACTGCAAAGAGGTCGTGGAGGTGCCATGTCAAAAAAGCACCCAGCACTCACTGTAAATGAGGTTAGTGTTAGGAAGGGCATCCAGCTGTAGAAATCAAGCCAGAATCAGTTCCCGTCCCACCCTTGCAGGCAGGGAAAAGCGGATGTATGATGATGATGATGATATGTGTATATATATATACACTTGCTAAACATGGAAAACAGACATAAAATGATGATATACATATTTATGTATATATTTTGACCTTGTACTAAATATATATAGCTATATACTGAGAGTCTACTGAATGAGGAGAATGAATGGAATAAAGAAAGTCTGCCTCACATTGATCCAACAGAAGGACCAGCTGTGCAAGTTAATGGTAGTATAATAAGTAAGGCAATCAAAGATATGAAGACAGGCAAGGCAGCTGGGCATTCGGGGATTGTTGCTGAGATGTTGAAAGCATCTGGAATGGTGGGACACACTATGGTCACCCGGATAGTGAACCAAGTAATACAGAATAGTGTCATACCAAATGACTGGCGTAGTAGCATCATCGTCAACTGTTACAAGGGCAAATGTGGCCGTGTAGGCAACACGGTAAAAACCTCCCAGTCCCACACTGTAAATGTGGTTGGTGTTAGGAAGGGCATCCAGCCATAGAAAACGTGGTTGGTGTTAGGAAGGGCATCCAGCCGCAGAAAACCCGCCAGGCAGTCCTATGCGAGCAGGACAACCACTCTTGCCTCAAGTGGGAAAACTCCCATCCAAACCCATGCAAGCGTGGAAGATGGACGTTAAACGATGATGATGATGATGATGATGCTATTTTGCCAGGAGGTGTGACCAGTAGAAGGTATCAACAATGGAAAGACTAATGGAAACATTGTTTCCTTGGTTTGATCTACCGAGTTCCCCCACAGTTGATATAGGAATGAGTTCTGGGCAGTTATTCCTCCTTTCCAGTTCATTAGAGGATGTCTCCATTCTGCTACAGTAAAACGGTAAAAAGTCTCCCAGTCCACACTGTAAAGTGTCGTGTAGGAAGGGCATCCAGCCGCAGAAAACCCGCCAGGCAGTCCTATGCGAGCAAGACAACCACTCTTGCCTCAAGTGGGAAAACTCCCATCCAAACCCATGCAAGCGTGGAAGATGGACGTTAAACGATGATGATGATGATGCTATTTTGCCAGGAGGTGTGACCAGTAGAAGGTATCAACAATGGAAAGACTAATGGAAACATTGTTTCCTTGGTTTGATCTACCGAGTTCCCCCACAGTCGATATAGGAATGAGTTCTGGGCAGTTATTCCTCCTTTCCAGTTCATCAGAGGATGTCTCCATTCTGCTACAGTAAAATGGAGCTAAGGGCTTTCCTGTCTCTGTAACTCTGAGAGCAGAGAGTTTTAGCAAACACCACAAAGTATTCTATCTGATGATCTACCGACTCTGACAACTCGACGCCTGTTGCATCATAATAATCTGATTAAAATATGTTTTACATTAAAATAAAATGCAAGATATTTCACATATCATGTGACTGCATGTGATTAAAATAAAATAAAATATAATAAAATACCCCCACTCCATCCATGCCCCCTCCATTAGTACTCCCTAGCAGCACTCATCATCACCACTAAATACGCCCCCCACCCCCCATCCATGCAAATTCATAAAATAAAAAGTTAAACGAAATTTTAAAAAAATAATAAACAAAAATAAAATTTCATAAAATAATAAGATAAAATTCTATAAAATGAAAAATAAAATAAAATTTTATGAAATAAAAAATAAAATAAAATTTTATAAAAAACAAAATAAAATTTTATAAAATAAAAAATATATAAAACAAAACAAAACAGAATAAAAAATTAAATAAGATAAAATTAAATAAAATTAATTTAAAAAGATATTTTAATTAAAAGGGAATTATTAAATGGAGAAAGAATTTCAGAGTTTAAGATAGGATTAAGTTATTGAGAGGGACTTGGGTATTAGTTTGTATGTTGGTATAATAGAACATGATGGAGAAAATATAGTATATCATCATCATCATCGTTTAACATCCATCTTCCACGCTAGCATGGGTTTAGACGGGAATTGTCGCACTTGAGGCAACATTGGTCAGGTGACTGTGCCTTGCTCGTATAGAACTATCTGGCAGGTTTTCTATGGTTGGATGCCCTTCCTAACACCAACCACGTTTTCTATGGCTGGATGCCCTTCCTACACGACACTTTACAGTGTGGACTGGGAGACTTTTTACCGTTTTACTGGAGCAGAATGGAGACATCCTCTAATCGACTGTGGGGGAACTCGGTAGATCAAACCAAGGAAACAATGTTTCCATTAGTCTTTCCATTGTTGATACCTTCTACTGGTCACACCTCCTGGCAAAATAGCATCATCATCATCATCATCGTTTAACGTCCATCTTCCACGCTAGCATGGGTTTGGATGGGAGTTTTCCCACTTGAGGCAAGAGTGGTTGTCTTGCTCACATAGGACTGCCTGGCAGATTTTCTACTGCTGGATGCCCTTCCTAACACCAACCATGTTTACAGTGTGGACTGGGAGGTTTTTACCGTGTTACCTACACGGCCACATTACAGCATGGACTGTGTTTTTTTGTCGTGACACCTACACGACCTCATTTATTTAGGACTGGATGTTGTGGTATCAGCATAACTTTATATCGAAAGGTGGTGGTGTGGATGGGGTGGGGGATAGTGGGACCGGGGTGTATTTTTGTTAGAGGTGCCTATTGACTGTAGGTTTCACTCTGTACTTAGGCAAGGCGAGTCTTCTCTATTACTGAGTACCGCCAAAGATCTCGGTCCAGTGACATTGTCTTGGAGAGGTGTAAGTGTGTGAGGTCAGAATTTATCAAGTCGTCCCAGGTTTTTCTGGGTCTGCCTACTCCGTGGCTACCATCTATTTTTATTGCCCTGCACTTTGTTATACAGCTGTCGTCTTTCATGCGCATCACATGACCGTACCAACGTAGTCTTCTCTCGAGTAAACAATATCTGATCCCTCTTATTTCTAATTTCTCCCTTAGTTCGTTTATGCTTTGCCGTTCACGTATATTACTATTACACATCCAGCGGAGCATGCAGGCTTCGTTCCTCTCCAGTGGCAGGTTTATCGAGTGAGATCGAAAGAACAAGTCATGAAGACAAACTGACCCAAGTTTGATAAATAAATCTTAAAAAATAAAATTACTGTGTTACTTTTTCCTAGACAGTAATCTTGTGAACAAATATCGTCCGCACCCTGTATACCAAATACATATTCTATAGAAGAATATGTAGACAGGTTGAATAATAAGAGAAAACTTATAGTACTATTTCATACCTGGAAAGTGTGGCTAAAAAGCAATCTATGTAATCGATCATAGAAAAAAATCAATCAATATAATTGATCATCGAAGACAAACTATATATATATATATACATATACACATACATACATAGACAAACATACATACATACATATATACATACATACATTTATATGGGGGTGAACCAATCAACAAGATCCCAGACCTAACTAAGTGGGGTGGAACTCCTCGAATCGGACCAAGGAAACAATGTTTCTATTGGTCTTTCTATTAGTGATACTACTTGTTGCAACTCTGGCCAAACAGAGCAACGTGAAATAGTTTCTTGCTCAAGGACACAACACATTACTCAGTCTAGGATTCGAACTCAAAACCTCACGATTGTGAATCCAATTCTATTTGTGAGAATTTGTGAAGATTAATGAACTAATTATTAGCAACAGAACGATTGCATATACACCATATAATGGAGGCACATGGCTTAGTGGTTAGAGCATTGGCCTTGCAATCGAAAGGTTGTGAGTTCAATTCTCAGACCGGGTGATGTGTTGTTTCCTTGAGCAAGACACTTTATTTCACATTGCTCCAGTTTACTCAGCTGTAGAAATGAGATGATAGGGACTGGGGTCCCTATCATTCCACTGCAAAGTGGTCGTGGAGGTGCCACAGCAAAAAAGCACCCAGCACTCACTGTAAATGAGGTTGGTGTTAGGAAGGGCATCCAGCTGTAGAAATGAGATGATAGGGACTGGGGTCCATATCATTCCACTGCAAAGTGGTCGTGGAGGTGCCACAGCAAAAAAGCACTCAGCACCCACTGTAAATGAGGTTGGTGTTAGGAAGGGCATCCAGCTGTAGAAATGAGATGATAGGGACTGGGGTCCATATCATTCCACTGCAAAGTGGTCGTGGAGGTGCCACGGCAAAAAAGCACCCAACATCCACTGTAAATGAGGTTGGTGTTAGGAAGGGTATCCAGCTGTAGAAATCAAGCCAGAATTAGTTCCCGTCCCACCCTTGCAAGCAGGGAAAAGCGGACATAAAATGATGATGATGATGAATGACTGAATGGTGAATAAGACAGCAAATTGGCAGAGTCAGAACATCTGATAGAATGGTTTACAGTATTTGTTTAGGATCTCTGCTCTCTCAGTTCCAATCCCACTGAGGTTAACTTAGTCTTTCATCCATTCAAGGTCTATAAAAAAGTACCAGTTTAATACTGGGGTCAATTCTTCCTGTATATATCTGTCTATATCACTTAGTCTTTCATCCATTCGAGGTCTATAAAAAAGTACCAGTTTAATACTGGGGGTCAATTCTTCCTGTATATATCTGTCTATATCACTTAGTCTTTCATCCATTCGAGGTCTATAAAAAAGTACCAGTTTAATACTGGGGGCCAATTCTTCCTCTATATATCTGTCTATATCACTTAGTCTTTCATCCATTCGAGGTCTATAAAAAAGTACCAGTTTAATACTGGGGGTCAATTCTTCCTGTATATATCTGTCTATATCACTTAGTCTTTCATCCATTCGAGGTCTATAAAAAAGTACCAGTTTAATACTGGGGTCAATTCTTCCTGTATATATCTGTCTATATCACTTAGTCTTTCATCCATTCGAGGTCTATAAAAAAGTACCAGTTTAATACTGGGGTCAATTCTTCCTCTATATATCTGTCTATATCACTTAGTCTTTCATCCATTCGAGGTCTATAAAAGAGTACCAGTTTAATACTGGGGTCAATTCTTCCTCTATATATCTATCTATATCACTTAGTCTTTCATCCATTCGAGGTCTATAAAAGAGTACCAGTTTAATACTGGGGTCAATTCTTCCTCTATATATCTATCTATATCACTTAGTCTTTCATCCATTCGAGGTCTATAAAAAAGTACCAGTTTAATACTGGGGTCAATTCTTCCTCTATATATCTGTCTATATCACTCTCTATCTTCTCCAGAAGAAATCTGCTGTATTCAGCCCTGGGGAGGGATGGGCTCAGCTAGGTTTATAATGCCCAAAAAACACTGTATGTCAATATGGTCCCCCCTATGACTCTATCAGGAGTTACGGGACCATACAAATATAATTGTTTCTACTCTAGGCACAAGGCCAGCAAATTACCCAGTACATTACTGGTACTTTATTTTATCGACCCCGTAAGGATGAAAGGCAAAGTTAACATCGGCGGGATTTGAACTCAAACTGTAAAGAGACGTAACTCTATGCGTCAAAGCATGGCGTCCAACCCTCTACCGATACTGCCAATTCACCACCATACAGATATAATACCAGTTTCGTACTGGGGTCGATTCTTTTTCAATATATCTTTCTCACTTCCACACATAAACACATATACATGCATACACACATACACACACAGAGAGAAACAGAAACACCCACACACTGACACAAATACACACGTAAGCTTGCACACACACACATGCGTGCACACACACATGCATGCACACACATACACACGCATGCATACACACACATACACGCACACACACATGCATGCACACACATGCGTGTGTACACACACACACACATACACACCTGCGTACACATACACACATGTACACACATACACATGCACACACATGCGTGTGTACACACATACACACACATACACACCTGCGTACACATACACACATGTGTAACATATAACTTAAACATGTAACATACACGGCCTCATTAAACCTTGTGTCACATGATCCTCTCTCAGCCACATTAATGAACCGTAGAAGTAGATGTAATTAATGTAATTTTATAATTAGAGACTGTGGGAGCCTCAGGAGTGGCACCACATTGACTTCCACCTTCGTAGCCTGGGAGGTTTTCATATCAAGTGGAGGTCACCACCACTGAAGTCCTCGAGGTTTTGATATGAAGTGGAGGTGACCACCACTGAAGTCCTCGAGGTTTTGATATCAAGTGGAGGTGACCACCACTGAAGTCCTCGAGGTTTTGATATCAAGTGGAGGTCACCACCACTGAAGTCCTCGAGGTTTTGATATCAAGTGGAGGTCACCACCACTGAAGTCCTCGAGGTTTTGATATCAAGTGGAGGTGACCACCACTGAAGTCCTCGAGGTTTTGATATCAAGTGGAGGTGACCACCACTGAAGTCCTCGAGGATTTGATATCAAGTGGAGGTCACCAACACTGAAGTTCTCGAGGTTTTGATATGAAGTGGAGGTCACCACCACTGAAGTCCTCAACCATGCCAAGATCATAGCCAGAGAGGTTTTGATATCAAGTGGAGGTGACCACCACTGAAGTCCTCGAGGATTTGATATCAAGTGGAGGTCACCAACACTGAAGTTCTCGAGGTTTTGATATGAAGTGGAGGTCACCACCACTGAAGTCCTCAACCATGCCAAGATCATAGCCAGAGAGGTTTTGATATCAAGTGGAGGTGACCACCACTGAAGTCCTCGAGGATTTGATATCAAGTGGAGGTCACCAACACTGAAGTTCTCGAGGTTTTGATATGAAGTGGAGGTCACCACCACTGAAGTCCTCAACCATGCCAAGATCATAGCCAGAGAGGTTTTGATATCAAGTGGAGGTGACCACCACTGAAGTCCTCGAGGATTTGATATCAAGTGGAGGTCACCAACACTGAAGTTCTCGAGGTTTTGATATGAAGTGGAGGTCACCACCACTGAAGTCCTCAACCATGCCAAGATCATAGCCAGAGAGGTTTTGATATCAAGTGGAGGTCACCACCACTGAAGTCCTCAACCATGCCAAGATCATAGCCAGAGAGGTTTTGATATAAAGTGGAGGTCAGCACCACTGAAGTCCTCGAGGTTTTGATATGAAGTGGAGGTCACCACCACTGAAGTCCTCAACCATGCCAAGATCATAGCAAGAGAGGTTTTGATATCAAGTGGACCAACCAGAACACCATGGAAAGTATCCAGCAAATAGCTAACTCCATCCACCAGAGTATTAAAGTTCCTATAGACTACCCAACTAAACACCCCAACCATAGATTACCTGTACTAGACACAGAACTCTGGTTGGAAACTCTTAGTAATAGAAAGCAAATCCTCCATTCACATTATGCCAAACCCATGACCTCCAAATACCTGATCCACCGAAACTCAGCTCTTTCGGACCACATACAAATCAACATACTGATTGTGGACTGAGTAAGAGTGATGAGGAACATGTCCCCCATGTGCATCCACAAAGAATTAAAGAGACTCATACAACACTTCATCCACCACATGCAGTTCTCTGGCTACAATCAGAGAGACAAGATCAGGGTATATAAAGGAGCCAGAACCAAATGGGCAAAGATTGTAGAAAATGATGCAAATGGAACTTGCCCCGTGTATAGGAGTAAATTTTGGAACAGAATATAAAGGATTAGGAATAAGGCAAATAAATCAACTCATGGTATGATAGTAATAAATACCAGAGTGTAATGTTTATCAATACAACCCCTAGAGGCGAACAAGCTTATAGATTTAGAAGGGCCCTAGACAAGCTCGAATTAAATGTTGAGATAGTTGAAAGACCAGGTGTTCCCATAAAAAACCCTAATTTGCAAAACATACCCATTTCAAAGATACCCCTGTGCTGATAGGAAATGCACAGTCTGCAAGCTAAGCCTGCAAATTAACTGCAAAACTAGGAACGTAGTATATAGCATAAGATGTACTGAGGGACAGTGTAGGAATAAGAATATAACATACATAGGTGAGACAGCCCGTAGCATAGGAGAAAGGATAAGTGAACACTGGCGAGAACTCCAGGATGGGAAAAACTCATCAGTACTCCACCAACATGCCAAAATAGAACATAGGGGCTCATGAGAGAACATAGAGATAAAAATTATATCCACACAGAAAAGATTCAATGCTCAGACAAATCACAGAGGCAACAAATATAAATGAACTCCAACCAAAATTAAACAGAAAGCATGAGTAGAATAGCAACATCACAACTAGTAATTAAGGACAAAATGAAGACATACAGACACACACAAAAACTAAACTAGCAAAACAAATCAGACACACACAGTTAGAACAAACAACCAACTAGTGACAAGTAAATAAACACACACACACATGGATGTAACACATGCGCAAACCAAACACACAACACACAAAAACAAGATGGTGTCGGACAGAATAAAGGAGAGACACACAAAATAAAAAAAAAATAGTCACTGAGGAGGTCACAGAATGTGTGACAAAAGAGCTTTGACAATATATAAACAACCATCTGGTTATCAAACCAACCAACCGGAAATTTATAATAAATTAAAGTGACAACCAACAGGTGCATGTGTTTTCATTGGCAACATGACCCTCCCAAAGTATAACAAAATCTGTTTCAACACACGTTTTCAGATAAGAAATCTTGCAAAACAAATTCAAAAACGAATTATATATATATAAAAGAGTTCCATGTATTTTATTATGCGCATTTCAAAAACAAATATCATCATGCGATGACATTTGCGTTTTCGTCAGATAAAATAGGGAGACATGATATGAAGGTTAAAATACACTTGTGAATAGTGCAGTTTTAAATCAACATATTTGTTGATTTAAAATATGATATGTTGATTCAAAACTGCACTATTCACAAGTGTTTTTTAACCTTCATATCATGTCTCCCTATTTTATCTGATGAAAACGCAAATGTCATCGCATGATGATATTTGTTTTTGAAATGCGCATAATAAAATACATGGAACTCTTTTAACCATCTTTTGATCTTATATATTATATATATATTTTTTTTTTTTCTCTCTCTCGTCTACGATTTCACAGAACTTATGTTTACCGAATTCGCAGACCAGACCCCTTCTTCCTCCCGTTAGACCTGTGCGAAATTCCTTCCTTGCTCACATTCCAACCAGGTTTGATGGTCTTTATTCTCTCGTTCACGATTTCACCGAACTTAAATTCATAGAAATCTGGGACTTGTCGCTTTCTTCCTCACTTTCTGTTGCTTCACCATTTTGTTTATTTACCCTCGCGTCCCCTTTATTTACGTGCCCCAACGACTTTTTTTAGCCGTTGCTCGCACCAACCGGAGGTATATGGTCTTTAAAGCGATGAAATGCCTATGATGGTTCGAAGATCACTGATGAAGGACAAACTTTTTTCATATGTAACCCATTTGCAACTCCGCAGCGCCCTTATTATCATATATATATGGAGGCACATGGCTTAGTGGTTAGAGCATTGGCCTTGCAATCGAAAGGTTGTGAGTTCAATTCTCAGACTGGGTGATGTGTTGTTTCCTTGAGCAAGACACTTTATTTCACATTGCTCCAGTTTACTCAGCTGTAGAAATGAGATGATAGGGACTGGGGTCCCTATCATTCCACTGCAACGTGGTCGTGGAGGTGCCACGGCAAAAAAGCACCCAGCACTCACTGTAAATGAGGTTGGTGTTAGGAAGGGCATCCAGCTGTAGAAATCAAGCCAGAATCAGTTCCCGTCCCACCCTTGCAAGCAGGGAGAAGCAGACGTAAAATGAAATGATGATGATGATGATGATGATATGTGTTTCTTCTATACACAGAGACCAGGACATAGTCATCTCTATACCAAGACACCTACACAAATAACAATATTTTCAGTCATGTGTCTTACATTATAACAATAAACCTCATTTACTAATTACTTAGTCTGTCTGGCTGGCTGGCTGTCTGTCTGTGTGTCCACACCTTCTACCTCCACCTCCACCACCACTGCTTTTTCCTTTCATTAGTGTGTGTGTATTTTAAGAGCTGATTGATATCATTTTACTGGCTCCTCCACCACCACCACCACCATTACCACCACCACCACCATTACCACCACCACCAGCACCATTACCACCACCACCACTACCACCACCACCATTACCACCACCACCACTACCACCACCACCATTACCACCACCACCATTACCACCACCACCACCACCAGCACCATTACCACCACCACTACCACCACCACCACCACCACCACCACCATTACCAGCACCACTATCACTACTATCACCATCAACATCACTGCCATCATATCATACATATATATATATATATATATATATATATATATATATATATATATATGTAGGAGGTGAGTTTTATTGTAGTACAATAAAGCAATGCAGATATCGGATAAGAAGCACTCTTTTCATCCTTTCCACCCCCCCTAAATAAAATATTTTTTCCTCGCACATATCCTCCCTTCGTTAATTTTCAAATTATTTTAATTTATACATTATCTTCCAACGGTTTTCAACCTCTCTATGTAAAACAATATATCTCCTCTCAGTTATAAAAACTATCTCTTTCTCTCTATCACCCATCTCTCCCTCTCATCTCCTCCCCTTTTTCATCCTTTCCACCCCCCCCCCTCTCTAAATAAAATATTTTTCCCAATATCACACATCAATCTAAAACCACTTTTCATATGTTGATTTAAAACTGCACTATCCACAAGTGTTTTTTAGCCTTCATATCATGTTCTCCTGTTTTATCTGATGAAAACACAAATATTATTGCATGATGATGTTTGTTTTTGAAATGCGCATAATAAAATACATGGAACTCCTTTAACCATCTTTTGATCTTATATTATATATATATATATATATATATATATATATGTAGAAGTTCTATTTAAATTGTTGGGATACAACAAGCAAATATTTTTATAACTGATATAAAGCACTCAACAAATATTTGGAGTAAAAATACGATATTAACAAATGGAAACTATATTTATAAAACCATATTTATTTCATTATACATATTTCAAGAACACCAAGTTAAATTATGGTGTGCTTTCATCAGATAAAATATAATATAGATCAGTTTTAACAGTAATGGTTGCATTTTTTAAGGGTATGTCAATATTTATTTATAAAACTGATCTATATTATATTTTATCTGATGAAAGCACACCATAATTTAACTTGGTGTCCTTGAAATATGTATAATGAAATAAATATGGTTTTATAAATATAGTTTCCATTTGTTAATATCGTATTATATATATATATATATGTGTTTACACACACACACATATGTATATATATATATATATAACCAAATGTTAAACAAGGTTCATTGATTACTCAATGAATATAGTTTTACAATAGATTAAAAGCACTCAACAGCTAAAGTTTTCTGGAGTTATTAATATTATTCAAAATATTAATAAATGGAGAGATTCACGTAATCAAAATATATGTTTTATTATATATATTTCGGAGGTGAGGTACTGTGCTATTTTTTCAGTACGTCCTCATCAGATAAAATACATAAATTGATGTATGACATACCTCAACTGTGCTGATAATTCAATTCCAGTCTTGGCAGTCTGTAAGTACTGCCAAGACTGGAATTGAACCAGATGTGAGAAAAACCACAGACCCTCCATCTCAACTCTACTTTTGAAAAGCAGAAGAACTGCAAAATCGGTAAAGGAACCAAATAAATATATATATATTTTTTTTAAATAAGACTCCATTTGCATTTTCGATTTCATTTTTTTCCCTTATATATATATATATATATATATATATATATATATATATATATATAAGATGAAAAGATGGTTAAATGAGTTCCATGTATTTTATTATGCGCATTTCAAAAACAAATATCATCATGCAATAACATTTGTGTTTTCATCAGATAAAACAGGAAGACATGATATGAAGGTTAAAAACACTTGTGGATAGTGCAGTTTTAAATTAACATATGAAAAGTAGTTTTAGATTGATGTGTGATATTGGGAGAAAAAAAATTTTGAGGGGTGGGGGGAGGTTGGAAAGGATGAAAAAGAGGAGGAGATGAGAGTAAAAAGTGGAGGGGAAGGAGTATAATGAAGAAGGATGAGATAGGAGGAGAGATGGGTGATAGAGAGAGAGAGATAGCTTTTATAACTGAGAAAAATATATTGTTTTACATAGATATCTTATCCGATATATGCATTGCTTTATTGTACTACAATAAAACTCACCTCCTACATATATATATATATATATATATATATATATATATATATATATATATTAAAGTGTTAAACAAGATTCAATGAGTATGTCAAAGAATGAGTTTTACAGTAGATTGGAAGCACTCTACGGCAAAAAATAATTTTCCAGAGTTATTAATATTAAAATATAAATATTAATAAAATAGATGTTCTTTTTATCAATTACATTTTATTATACATATTTCAGATGTACAACAGTACGTCCTCATCAGACAAAATATAATAACCATTTAACATCTCAGGGTATGTCATGTATCATTATATTTTGTCTGATGAGGACGTACTGTTGTACATCCGAAATATGTATAATAAAATGTAATTGATCAAAAGAACATCTATTTTATTAATACTTATATTTTTATATATATATATATATATATATATATTATATCTCTCCATCTATCTTTACATATTTATATATTTAGAGAGAGATATAATATATAAATAATCACCACCACCAACACCACCACTACACCACACCACCAACACCACCACCACACCACCACCACCCTCACACCACCACCACCGACCGCCACCACGCCAACACTTCACTACCACCACCGCCACTCCCATCAACACCACCACCACCACCACTACACCACAACCACCCTCACACCACCACCGCCCGCCACCACACCAGCACTTCACTACCACCACCACTCCTACCAACACCACCACCACCACCACCGCCACTCCCACCACCAACACTACACCACCACTGCCACCCCCCCCACCCACCCCCCCACCAAATCATTACATCTGTTCTCCAGTGCCCCAGCATGAGTTAGATGAGGGTGTCACGGTCTGTGACTCCACAGCCACACTGCAACACAGATAACGGCTGCATTCCACAATGTTTGTGTGGTGGGTGTACGATGCATTCTATGCTAGCAGCTGCACTGCGGAGGTCTGTCGCTCTAAAAGCACTAAACACCATCCATGTGTACCTCACTACCTCCGTCTACCCAGCTCTGTGTTTCTGTCTTGTACTGTCTATTGTATAGAAAGTACACTGTCCATAGTAGTGCTATTTTTTCTATGGTGGGTCTACATCTACATCATCATCATTTCATTTTACGTCCACTTTTCCCTGCTTGCAAGGGTGAGACGGGAACTGATTCTGGCTTGATTTCTACAGCTGGATGCCCTTCCTAACACCAACCTCATTTACAGTGAGTGCTGGGTGCTCTTTTGCTGTGGCACCTGCACGACCACTTTGCAATGGAATGATAGGGACTGGGGTCCCTATCATCTCACTTCTACAGCTGAGTAAACTGGAGCAATGTGAAATAAAGTGTCTTGCTCAAGGAAACAACACATCACCCGGTCTGAGAATTGAACTCACAACCTTTCGATTGCAAGGCCAATGCTCTAACCACTAAGCCATGTGCGTCCATCCAACATACATATATATATCATCATCATCATCATCATCATCATCATCGTTTAACGTCCATCTTCCACGCTAGTATGGGTTTGGACGGGAGGTTTCCCACTTGAGGCAAGAGTGGTTGTCTTGCTCGTATAGGACTGTCTAGCAGGTTTTCTATGGCTGGATGCCCTTCCTAACACCAACCACGTTTACAGTGTGGACTGGGAGGTTTTTACCGTGTTACCTACATGGCCACATTACAGCGTGGACTGTGTGTTTTTTTTTGTTGTGACACCTACACGACCTCATTTGTTTAGGACTGGATGTTGTGGTACCAACATAACTTTACATCAAAAGTGGTGGTATGTATGGGGTGGGGGTGTATTTTTGTTAGAGGTGCCTACTGACTGTAATAGGTTTCGCTTTGTACTTAGGCAAGGCGGGTCTTCTGTATTACTGTGTAGCGCCAAAGATCTCAGTCCAGTGACATTGTCTTAGAGAGGTGTAAGTGTGTGAGGTGTGTATATACATATATATATATATGTATGTGGAGGCACATGGCTTAGTGGTTAGAGCATTGGCCTTGCAATCGAAAGGTTGTGAGTTCAATTCTCAGACAGAGTGATGTGTTGTTTCCTTGAGCAAGACACTTTATTTCACATTGCTCCAGTTTACTCAGCTGTAGAAATGAGATGATAGGGACTGGGTCCCTATCATTCCACTGCAAAGTAGTCGTGGAGGTGCCATGGCAAAAAAGCACCCAGCACTCACTGTAAATGAGGTTGGTGTTAGGAAGGGCATCCAGCTGTAGAAATCAAGCCAGAATCAGTTCCCGTCCCACCCTTGCAAGCAGGGAAAAAAGCGGACGTAAAATGAAATGATGATGATGATGATGTATGGGTACATGTGTATGTATTTTTTCTCGCGAGTCAGTTCTTTCGTTGCTACGGACCCCGTGGCTGAAATACCGGTCGCTATCTTCATTTTGCAAAGCCCTTTAAACTGTAAGTTATTACTCTGAGGTCCTATACCTTGTCGAGTGCTTGGCTGCACTTTTCAATGCATTTGTCGGCTTAGCTGCTGCACGAGCTTCAAATATGCTGTACTTCCATTAGTATATATATATATATACAGTCCTGAGCAAGACAACCAATCTTGCCTCAAGTGGGACAATTCCCGTCCAGACCCATGCTAGCATGGAAAATGGACATTAAACGATGATGATGATGATGATATATATATATATATATTAAAATGTTAAACGATATTCAATGATTATGTCAATGATTAAATCTTAACCATTTAACATCTCAGGGTATGTCATGTATCATTATATTTTGTCTGATGAGGACGTACTGTTGTACATCCGAAATATGTATAATAAAATGTAATTGATCAAAAGAACATCTATTTTATTAATATTTATATTTTAATATATATATATATATATATGTATAAAGGTTTATATATACATAAGAGCCTTTCTTCTTATAGCTTGGTCTAATTGATTTTTTATATGGTTAATTATGCTAATTAGAAGAGGAAATAGTATATATTTTATCTAATAATTCTAAGGACATGATTTATGATATATATATTTATTAAAATAACAGATTAAAGTTCCACACTGTAAACGTTGTTAAGTTATGTTCCAAACACCAACAGTCTCTTTCATTAGAAATATTGTAATGAAAGGGTTAAAGTGTTTATATTTATCTAAAAACCTTCCATCATAATTTTATGTAGGAACCTTTGTTAAGATATGTTCCAAACACCAACAGTGTCTTTCATTAGAAATATGGTAATGAAAGGGTTAAAGTGTTTATATTTATCTAAAAACACTCCATCATAATTTTATGTAGGAACCTTTGTTAAGATATGTTCCAAACACCAACAGTGTCTTTCATTAGAAATATGGTAATGAAAGGGTTAAAGTGTTTATATTTATCTAAAAACACTCCATCATAATTTTATGTAGGAACCTTTGTTAAGATATGTTCCAAACACCAACAGTGTCTTTCATTAGAAATATGGTAATGAAAGGGTTAAAGTGTTTATATATATCTAAAAACCTTCCATCATAATTTTATGTAGGAACCTTTGTTAAGTTATGTTCCATACACCAACTTAATAATGAGAAATGTTAGTTATATTACAAAGGACTTTATATATATATATATATATATATATATATATATATATATATATAAATATATATAATAATAATAATAATATTTATTCTTATATATAAACTATATACAATTATAAATAAGAAAGGGAAATATTTTGTATTACCCAGTTACCAGTCAGAAAAATAACCCAATGTAAAATATCAGATATACTACAGAGCAGAAATACAACAGAAAACAATCAAACTTTTGTTTAATGTACTTAATTGCTGACGTTCGTTAAATGTATTAAACAAAAATTTGATTGTTTGCTATGTTATATATATATATATATAAATATATGAATATATTGTAATGAAAGGGTTAAAGTGTTTATATTTATCTAAAAACCTTCCATCATAATTTTATGTAAGAACCTTTGTTAAGTTATGTTCCAAACACCAACAGTGTCTTTCATTAGAAATATGGTAATGAAAGGGTTAAAGTGTTTATATTTATCTAAAAACCTTCCATCATAATTTTATGTAAGAACCTTTGTCAAGTTATGTTCCAAACACCAACAGTGTCTTCCATTAGAAATATGGTAATGAAAGGGTTAAAGTGTTCATATTTATCTAAAAACCTTCCATTGTAATTTTTTTATGTAAGAACCTTTGTCAAGTTATGTTCCAAACACCAACAGTGCCTTCCATTAGAAATATGGTAATGAAAGGGTTAAAGTGTTTATATTTATCTAAAAACCTTCCATCGTAATTTTTTTATGTAAGAACCTTTGTTAAGTTATGTTCCAAACACCAACAGTGTCTTTCATTAGAAATATGGTAATGAAAGAGTTAAAGTGGTTATGTAAGAACCTTTGTTAAGTTATGTTCCAAACACCAACAGTGTCGTTCAATAGAAATTTGGTAATGAAAGGGTTAAAGTGGTTATGTAAGAACCTTTGTTAAGTTATGTTCCAAACACCAACAGTGTCTTTCGTTAGAAATATGGTAATGAAAGGATGAAAGTGTTTATATTTATCTAAAAACCCTGTTAAGTTATGTCCCAAACCTTAGACAGTGTCGTTCAATAGAAATATGGTAAGGCAAGTGTTATAGTGTTCCCTAACAAGCCATTAAGTCCCATAACAACTTCTGTTCTCCAGGATATACACTGTTATGGTGTCAACCTTCGTCATACAGTACAAGGAAGGTACTTTTAGTCTTGTTTCTTTTTAATTTATTTTTTCCAGTAGGTTTATCATATTACAGGACTGGGTCTGCAGAATGTAGGTCTGTTAAATTCCAGCCCTGTAGTAACCCCCTACCCCACTCAAACCCCCCCCCGTCCTCCCCCCCCCCCCCCACACCCACCCCAGGCATATGTTACAGTTGGTACTGAGAGTGAGTTTGTGGCACAGATGGTAGGGTTCCCACTGAGAGCAGTTTAAAACATTTGTGAAAGGAAGAAAATAAATTTAAGGACAAAATGAAAATTACAGCTCACTCCTATGTAAGTTTAGTTGGTCTCCTACGAGGTTGTACTTCATATGAGGTTTCTTGGTCGTTTCATTGACAGAGGCCCCAGTCCTATCATATATTACACACACACAGGCACACATCTGAGTATATATGATGTTGTTGTGGTTACAGCTCACACCTATGTAGGTTTAGCTGGCCTCCTACAAGGTTGTATCTCATACGAGTTTTCTTGGGTGTTTTAAAGATAGGGACCCCCGTCCTATCATGTTGTTACAGCTCACACCTATGTAGGTTTAGGTGGCCTGCTACAAGGTTGCATCTCATAGGAGGTTTCTTGGGTGATTTAATGATAGGGACCCCAGTCCTATCATGTTGTTACAACTCACACCTATGTAGGTTTAACTGGCCTCCTACAAGGTTGCATCTCATAGGAGGTTTCTTGGGTGATTTAATGATAGGGACCCCAGTCCTATCATGTGGTTACAGCTCACTCCTATGTAGGTTTAACTGGTCTCCTACAAGGTTGTACTTCATACGAGGTTTCTTGGTTGTTTTAATGATAGGAGCCCCAGTGCTATCATATATTACATACACACAGGCACACATGTCAGTATATATGTCAATGTTGTTGCCGCAGCTCACACCTATTTAAGTTTAGCTGGTCTTCTACGAGGTTGTATCTCATACAAGGTTTCTTGGATGATTTACTGATACAAGGGAGTCCTGTACTCACAGTCACTTAATGCCATGGAAACCAGGATAAGCACCAGTCTGAGCGCCAGGGCTTGGAACAGTCTTTAGCCTGTGATGAACGAATGTCCTGTCTAGAAGGGTCTCTTGAATTCTCAGTCACTTCACTCTACAGAAATCGGGATGACCACAGCCTAATAAGCCACCGGACTCAAGACAGACTTTACGTGGTTGTGTGGTGAATGTGTGACACCAGCAGAGGAACTAGAGTTGTTAATGGTGAGTCATTTAAAGAAACAATATTTCAAAACCAGATGTACTCTTTGAAAATAGAGTGAAAGGATTTAAAGAAATGTCCATTATCTAGGCTTTGAAGAATTATGATTTCCATACAAGACATACCACTACCTACAGTCTGTTTGAAAATAGAGTGAAGGGATTTGAAGAAATATTTCAAGACTGGAGATAGTGTTATGTAATGTTCCGCTGAAAATAGAGTGAAGTGATTTAAAAAAATGTTATTGTAATATTGGATTTGTAGCGAAATCTGTCCACACCTTGGTCCCTGGATGACATTTAATGGTCAAATTCTGGGTTACCTCCTTTTTGGTGTAAACAAGTCTATGCGTGGGCAATCTGTCGAGGTCACCCCTGTGGTTCTCAATGCAGGGGACAGAGGCAGCGACAGATATAAATAGCCTGTCTGAGACCAAGCGAAAGGGGGTTTGGAGCATTTCCTGATAAAGTAACGATGTAAAACATTTGCTTACTACAGACCCCTTGGGGTCTACAGACTATATCTCTCTCCAGGTCCTACAGACTCTCAACTTCTCTTGTCACTGGTCTTTGATTACTACCTTGCTGCTACGACTAACAAACAATCTCTTGCCACTCTCTATTTCAACATAACAAAATAACAGCTAAAACATCGTCAACCTTTATGACTTGTAGTAATCTTATTCTTTGTTCCTTTATTCACTGAAGTGAAGTAAATTTTATATTTAAACGAAACCCTTTGTCGTGTTATTTCACCTCTAACAACACTTACTTACTTCGCTTCGCTTCAGATATACTGTTATCCAGGGTTTACAGAAACATCATTTTAAAAGCCTGGGTGTTGAACAGTAAGAACACATTGCTGTCTGGCAGTAAGATTGTTAGGAATGTACAGGGGTACAGTGGCTTTCATCTGACTCACTTTTATCTCCAGAGAGAAGGGGGAAAGAGCATTTTTCAGCCACACCCTGCTATTATTTCTGCTGGCAGGCTAAACTCAACCCTTTCATGACCATATAAGGAAATATACTGCCTATAGGTTGGGCAGCTTTCAACAAGAACAAGAAACTACTAACATCAAAACGAGTTTCCTATCATTTGAAGGCTAAAATCTTCAATACTTACATCCTACCAGTTGTGTTATATGGTCTTGACTGTGTTAATTGGACGAGGACAAGGTCACTTCAGAAACTCTCAACATTCCAGAACCACATCATGAGACTTATGACTGGCAAGTGGCTCAGGGTCCGTATCTGTATCAGTGAGCTGTTCAACATTACCAGAATTAGACCAATTACATCAATTGTCAAGTCAAGCGTACTCAAACTATACGCTCATATAAAAAGATCAACTCGTGGTGTGAGTAGGTTATGCCTGGAAGGAAGGTTGGCTGGTAAGAGAAGCAGAGGCCGGCAGCCAAAACTATGGCTTGATAATGTCAACTTATGGACTGGACTTGATCTTTGCTCTTTAAACTCTGCTGTTGATGATCAAAAGGTATTATATATTCCTGGAAGGAAGGTTGGCTGGTAAGAGAAGCAGAGGCTGGCAGCCAAAACTCTGGCTTGATCATGTCAACTTATGGACTGGGACTTGATCTTTGCTCTTTAAACTCTGCTGTTGATGATCAAAAGGTATTATATATTCCTGGAAGGAAGGTTGGCTGGTAAGAGAAGCAGAGGCTGGCAGCCAAAACTCTGGCTTGATAATGTCAACTTATGGACTGGACTTGATCTTTGCTCTTTAAACTCTGCTGTTGATGATCAAAAGGTATTATATATTCCTGGAAGGAAGGTTGGCTGGTAAGAGAAGCAGAGGCTGGCAGCCAAAACTCTGGCTTGATAATGTCAACTTATGGACTGGACTTGATCTTTGCTCTTTAAACTCTGCTGTTGGTGATCTAAAGGTATTATATATTCCTGGAAGGAAGGTTGGCTGGTAAGAGAAGCAGAGGCCTGCAGCCAAAACTCTGGCTTGATCATGTCAACTTATTGAGTGGACTTGATCTTTGCTCTTTGAACTCTGTTGTTGGTGATCGAACTTTGTGGGGAGAGATATCACATGTTGATGCGCTGTCTGTTGATGTCCTGTATAAGGCAAATGTGAGTTTGAGTCACATGGGCAATGATGTCCACTTTTTTTTTAGATTATTTTTCATAGGCAAAAATCGTGCATTGAAGTTTTTAGCTTTAAGTTACATTTAATAAAACACACTCGCAAATATATACATACATGTATATATATATCCCTGTGATACGTTTGAAGGACGACAGCTGTATAAAAAAGTGCAGAGCAATGAAAATTGATGGAAGCTGCGGAGTGTGTAGACCAAGAAAAGCCTGGGATGAAGTGATAAAACCTGACCTTGCTCACCTCCACCTCTCTAAGACAATGTCACTGAATCGAGACCTTTGGCGCCATGCAGTTATACGGACCTGACTGCCATTTCATACAAACTTAAACCTACAGTCAGTAAGCACCTCTTAACCAAATATACACCTCACCCCCCACCCCCCACCCCATCCTCCCTTTCCCATTCCATCCACGGTGTTGATGACAGAACAGTCCACACTGTAATGTGGTCATGTAGGAGACAATAAAAAGACTCCCAGTCCACACTGTAAAGTGGTCATGTAGGAGACACAGTAAAAAGGCTCCCAGTCCACACTGTAAAGTGGTGGTGTAGGAGACACAGTAAAAAGGCTCCCAGTCCACACTGTAAAGTGGTCATGTAGGAGACACAGTAAAAAGGCTCCCAGTCCACACTGTAAAGTGGTCATGTAGGAGACATGGTAAAAGGGCCCCCAGACCACACTGTAAAGTGGTCATGTAGGAGACACAGTAAAAAGGCTCCCAGTCCACACTGTAAAGTGGTCATGTAGGAGACATGGTAAAAAGGCCCCCAGACCACACTGTAAAGCGGTTGTGTAGGAGAGATGGTAAAAAGGCCCCCAGACCACACTGTAAAGTGGTCATGTAGGAG
>OZ024764.1:6950325-6955325 GCA_964016885.1 Eledone cirrhosa | reverse complement strand
AATTATTCCATTACTAAAGGTCTCACAAAGTCAGATAATGTTAACAGAAACTTCTAGTTTGTACATCAGATGAAATATATCATCATCATCATCATCGTTTAACGTCCGTGTTCCACGCTTGCATGGGTTTGGACGGGGGTTTTCCCACTTGAGGCAAGAGTGATTGTCTTGCTCGCATAGGACTGTCAGGCGGGTTTTCTACAGCTGGATGCCCTTCCTAACACCAACCACATTTACAGTGTCGGGCTGGGAGGTGTTTACCGTGTTGCCTACACGGCCACATTACAGCGTGGACTGTCTGGCGGGTTTTCTACAGCTGGATGCCCTTCCTAACACCAACCACATTTACAGTGTGGGGCTGGGAGGTTTTTACCGTGTTGCCTACACGGCCTATATATATATATATGTGAGGGCAGTTCAAGCAATGTATAGAAGTACCGCCAGTAAGGTTAAAATTAACAATGACTATAGTGAAGAATTTAGCATACAAGTTAGTGTCCATCAGGGCTCTGTTCTTAACCTTTTCTGTTTATCATTCTGCAGGCAATAACAGAGGAGTTTAAGACTGTCTGCCCCTGGGAAATTCTGTATGCTGATGACCTAAGCCTTATAGCTGAATCTATAGCTGATGAACTAGAAATGATATTCCAAACCTGGAAGCAAGGCCTAGAATCTAAAGGTCTTAAAGTCATCCTGGTAAAGACTACAGGCCTAGTAAGTAGTAGGGATAACAGGGCACAAATCACCTCAGGGAAATGGCTCTGCTCAGTGTGCAGAAAGGGAGTGGGTATAAATTCCATTCTATGTACCAAATGCAAGCAATGGGTACACAAGAGATGTAGTGAGATCTCAGGCTGGCTAACAGAGAACGTAGGTTTTACTTGAGGCCGGTGCACAGGGGCAGTAAGTAACAAGAACCCTCAGGATACAACCACCTTCAAATGCTCAAAGGGCTCGGTTGAAGTGGTAGATAGGTTCTGTTACCTGGGTGACCAAATCAGCAGCGGAGTAGAGTGATCCGAAGGCACAGTAACCAGAGTGAGATTAGAGAAAGTTCAGGGATCTACTACTACTTCTAACTACAAAAGGTTTTTCCCTCAAAATGAAGGGCAGACTGTACGATGCAGGTATACAAACAACAATGTTGCACAGCAGCGAGACCTGGGCACTGTGTGTAGAAGATCTGTAAAGATTGGAAAGAAATGAAGCCTCCATGCTTCAATGGATGTGCCATAGTAATATATGCAAATGGCAAAACATAAATGTACTGTGAGAGGATTTAGGCATAAGAGGGATTAGATGCAGTGTGCAGGAGAGGGATTGTTTTGGTATAGATATGTGATGTGTATGAAGGGTGACAGCTGTATAAAAAGGTACATAGTGCTCAAAGTCGATGGTAGCCGTGGTGTGGGCAGGCCTAGGAAGACTTGGGATGAGGTAATAAAAGCTGACCTTGCTCAATTACACCTCTCATGATATATATATATATATATATATATGTGTGTATGTATATACATATATATATCATCATCATCATCATCATCATTTTACGTCCGCTTTTCCCTGCTTGCAAGGGTGGGACGGGAACTGATTCTGGCTTGATTTCTACAGCTGGATGCCCTTCCTAACACCAACCTCATTTACAGTGAGTGCTGGGTGCTTTTTTGCCGTGGCACCTCCACGACCACTTTACAGTGGAATGATAGGGACCCCAGTCCCTATCATCTCATTTCTACAGCTGAGTAAACTGGAGCAATGTGAAATAAAGTGTCTTGCTCAAGGAAACAACACATCACCCGGTCTGAGAATTGAACTCACAACCTTTCGGTGGCAAGGCCAATGCTCTAACCACTAAGCCATGTGCCTCCATATATATATATATATATATATTATGCTGGTATCACAAAATATCCAGCCCACACTGTAAGGTGGTTGTGTAGGTATCACGGTAAAAAGCACCCAGTACTCTCTGTAAATGTGGTTGACATTAGGAAGAGCATCCAGCTGTAGAAACCATGTCAGAAACAGTCCTTTATGACCCAACCTGCCTCTTATGGGACAATCCGTCTAACCCATGCTAGCATGGAAAATGGATGTTAAAAGATTATATGTGTATATATATAAAAACATAGAAATGACTCAACAGGTAGACAAATGGGGCTACTTCAGAGGAGTTTAAGACTGGATGTCCATGGGAACTCCTGTATGCGGATGATCTTACACTAATAGCTGAATCTATGGTGGAACTAGAGAAGAAATTCTAATCGTGGAAGCAGGGACTAGAAAGAAGGGGTCTCAAAGTCAACCTGATAAAGACTAAGGTCCTTGTAAGCAGAGAGGAAAACAGAACCAAGATCCCCTCAGGGAAATGACCTTGCTTAGTATGCAGTAATGGTGGTGAGGTGATGATGGTGGCGGTGTTGTTGATATTACCAAATCTCTTGAAATTCTTGATCGTTTTCAAAATTATTTCAAAACCATGAGAGAAAGTCTTCCATTAGAAATATGGTAATGTAAGAACCTTTCTTAAGTTATGTTCCAAACACCAACAGTGTCTTTCATTAGAAATATGGTAATGAAAGGGTTAAAGTGTTTATATTTATCTAAAAACCTTCCATCATAATTTTATGTGAGAACCTTTCTTAAGTTATGTTCCAAACACCAACAGTGTCTATCAGTAGAAATATGGTAATGAAAGGGTTAAAGTGTTTATATTTATCTAAAAACCTTCCATCATAATTTTATGTAAGAACCTTTCTTAAGTTATGTTCCAAACACCAACAGTGTCTTTCATTAGAAATATGGTAATGAAAGGGTTAAAGTGTTTATATTTATCTAAAAACCTTCCATCATAATTTTATGTAAGAACCTTTCTTAAGTTATGTTCCAAACACCAACAGTGTCTTTCATTAGAAATATGGTAATGAAAGGGTTAAAGTGTTTATATTTATCTAAAAACCTTCCATCATAATTTTATGTAAGAACCTTTCTTAAGTTATGTTCCAAACACCAACAGTGTCTTTCATTAGAAATATGGTAATGGAAGGGTTAAAGTGTTTATATTTATCTAAAAACCTTCCATCATAATTTTATGTAAGAACCTTTCTTAAGTTATGTTCCAAACACCAACAGTGTCTTTCATTAGAAATATGGTAATGAAAGGGTTAAAGTGTTTATATTTATCTAAAAACCTTCCATCATAATTTTATGTGAGAACCTTTCTTAAGTTATGTTCCAAACACCAACAGTGTCTATCAGTAGAAATATGGTAATGAAAGGGTTAAAGTGTTTATATTTATCTAAAAACCTTCCATCATAATTTTATGTAAGAACCTTTCTTAAGTTATGTTCCAAACACCAACAGTGTCTTTCATTAGAAATATGGTAATGAAAGGGTTAAAGTGTTTATATTTATCTAAAAACCTTCCATCATAATTTTATGTAAGAACCTTTGTTAAGTTATGTTCCAAACACCAACAGTGTCTATCAGTAGAAATATGGTAATGAAAGGGTTAAAGTGTTTATATTTATCTAAAAACCTTCCATCATAATTTTATGTAAGAACCTTTCTTAAGTTATGTTCCAAACACCAACAGTGTCTTTCATTAGAAATATGGTAATGAAAGGGTTAAAGTGTTTATATTTATCTAAAAACCTTCCATCATAATTTTATGTAAGAACCTTTCTTAAGTTATGTTCCAAACACCAACAGTGTCTTTCATTAGAAATATGGTAATGGAAGGGTTAAAGTGTTTATATTTATCTAAAAACCTTCCATCATAATTTTATGTAAGAACCTTTCTTAAGTTATGTTCCAAACACCAACAGTGTCTTTCATTAGAAATATGGTAATGAAAGGGTTAAAGTGTTTATATTTATCTAAAAACCTTCCATCATAATTTTATGTAAGAACCTTTCTTAAGTTATGTTCCAAACACCAACAGTGTCTTTCATTAGAAATATGGTAATGAAAGGGTGAAAGTGTTTATATTTATCTAAAAGTCTTCCATCATAATTTTATGTAAGAACCTTTCTTAAGTTATGTTCCAAACACCAACAGTGTCTTTCATTAGAAATATAGTAATGAAAGGGTTAAAGTGTTTATATTTATCTAAAAACCTTCCATCATAATTTTATGTAAGAACCTTTCTTAAGTTATGTTCCAAACACCAACAGTGTCTTTCATTAGAAATATGGTAATGGAAGGGTTAAAGTGTTTATATTTATCTAAAAACCTTCCATCATAATTTTATGTAAGAACCTTTCTTAAGTTATGTTCCAAACACCAACAGTGTCTTTCATTAGAAATATGGTAATGAAAGGGTGAAAGTGTTTATATTTATCTAAAAGTCTTCCATCATAATTTTATGTAAGAACCTTTCTTAAGTTATGTTCCAAACACCAACAGTGTCTTTCATTAGAAATATGGTAATGAAAGGGTTAAAGTGTTTATATTTATCTAAAAACCTTCCATCATAATTTTATGTGAGAACCTTTCTTAAGTTATGTTCCAAACACCAACAGTGTCTATCAGTAGAAATATGGTAATGAAAGGGTTAAAGTGTTTATATTTATCTAAAAATCTTCCATCATAATTTTATGTAAGAACCTTTCTTAAGTTATGTTCCAAACACCAACAGTGTCTTTCATTAGAAATATGGTAATGGAAGGGTTAAAGTGTTTATATTTATCTAAAAACCTTCCATCATAATTTTATGTAAGAACCTTTGTTAAGTTATGTTCCAAACACCAACAGTGTCTTTCATTAGAAATATGGTAATGAAAGGGTGAAAGTGTTTATATTTATCTAAAAGTCTTCCATCATAATTTTATGTAAGAACCTTTGTTAAGTTATGTTCCAAACACCAACAGTGTCTTTCATTAGAAATATGGTAATGAAAGGGTTAAAGTGTTTATATTTATCTAAAAACCTTCCATCATAATTTTATGTAAGAACCTTTCTTAAGTTATGTTCCAAACACCAACAGTGTCTTTCATTA
>OZ024764.1:6935325-6942825 GCA_964016885.1 Eledone cirrhosa | reverse complement strand
TTTGTACTAAATGTTTATAGTATCTTTACTGGTGGACAGATTGTTGTGAAAATTTACAGTATTACAGTAAAGACTTTAGTATTTAATGTGATGTAGTCATAGTGTTGTTTTGTACTAAATGTTTATAGTATCTTTACTGGTAGACAGATTGTTGTGAAAATTTACAGTATTACAGTAAAGACTTTAATATTTAATGTGATGTAGTCATAGTGTTGTTTTGTACTAAATGTTTATAGTATCTTTACTGGTGGACAGATTGTTGTGAAAATTTACAGTATTACAGTAAAGACTTTAATATTTAATGTGATGTAGTCATAGTGTTGTTTTGTACTAAATGTTTATAGTATCTTTACTGGTGGACAGATTGTTGTGAAAATTTACAGTATTACAGTAAAGACTTTAATATTTAATGTGATGTAGTCATAGTGTTGTTTTGTACTAAATGTTTATAGTATCTTTACTAGTGGACAGATTGTTGTGAAAATTTACAGTATTACAGTAAAGACTTTAATATTTAATGTGATGTAGTCATAGTGCTGCTTTGTAGTTTACAAAAATGTCTTGCTAATGTGGTTTCATGTGGTGTAGGACATTAATACTAGAGGCGGTGCCCCAGAATAACTGCAGTCTAATGACTGAAACCAGTAAAAGAGCATAAGATGGTATGTCATTATATACATACGTGTTTTTGTATATATATATATATATATATGTGTAATACATACACAAATATATATGTATACAAATATATATATATATATATATATATATATATATATATATATATATATAAATATATATATATATATATAAATATATATATATATATATATATATATATATATATAAATATATATATATATATATATATATATATATATATATATATATATATATATAAATATATATATATATATATAAATATATATATATATGTAAAACATACACAAACATATCTGTATACAAATATATATATATATGATGGCTGCCCCCTCGTTATCGAGTATGGCCATTGCACGATATAACATTATTAATAATTACAGGGGCAGTGAATTGGCAGTATCGGTAGAGGGCTGGACGCCATATTTTCTAGCATAGTTACGTCCCTTTACGGTCTGAGATCAAATCCCGTCGAGGTTAACTTTGCCTTTCATCAATAAAATAAAGTACCAGTAATGTACTGGGCATTTGCTGGCCTTGTGCCTGAAGTAGAAACAATTATTAATAATTTTTAATTAATTCTATCGTGCAATGCCTGTGTGTGAAGATATATTTTAAAGTGAGGAAAGACTGTGCACTGAGCCAATCCCACTCTCTGAGAGACAGTAGCTATAACCTGAAAAGAAGAAAAGATCAACATCATCGGTAACTACTGGTGGTGTAGTGATGGTGGTAGTGGTGGTTGTGTGGTGGTGGTGGTAGTGTGGTGGAGTGGTGTATATGGTAGAGGTGGTGTAGTAGTGGTGGTGGTGGTGGTTGTGTGGTGAGGTGGTGTAGTGGTGGTGGTGGTGGTGATGTGGTGAGGTGGTGTAGTGGTGGTGGTGGTGGTGGTGAGGTGATGCTGGTGGTGGTGATGATGGTGGTAGTGGTGGTAGTGTGGTGGAGTGTTGTATATGGTAGAGGTGATGTAGTGGTGGTGGTGGTGGTGGTGGTGGTGGTAGTGTGGTGGTGGTGGTGATGGTGGTAGTGGTGGTAGTGTGGTGGAGTGGTGTATATGGTAGAGGTGGTGTAGTGGTGGTGGTGGTGGTGGTGATGGTGGTAGTGGTGGTAGTGTGGTGGAGTGGTGTATATGGTAGAGGTGGTGTAGTGGTGGTGGTGGTGGTGGTGGTGATGGTGGTAGTGGTGGTAGTGTGGTGGAGTGGTGTATATGGTAGAGGTGGTGTAGTGGTGCTGGTGGTGGTGAGGTGGTGATGGTGGTAGTGGTCGTAGTGTGATGGAGTGGTGTATATGGTAGAGGTGGTGTAGTGGTGGTGGTGGGGGTTGTGGAGGATTGGCCTTGTGCCTAAAGTAGAAACAATTAATTCTATCGTGCAATGCCTGTGTGTGAAGATATGTTTTAAAGTGAGGAAAGACTGTGCACTGAGCCAATCCCACTCTCTGAGAGACAGTAGCTAGAACCTGAAAAGAAGAAAAGATCAACATCATCGGTAATTACTGAGCTGCAGGTTTTATATGGGAGTTATCCCAGTTTCCTGAGTTGCCTTCTCCTAGAAGAATGCCCTGACAAAGGCTAGGGGTCCTTCACTCCCAGTGGTTTAACTGCGCGATCGGGTGTCCAGCCCGACTATTTCTATGTCCCCGCGCATATATATATATACATACATACATACATATATTATCATCATCATCATTGTTTACCGTCCACGCAAGCATATATACATACATATATATACACATATATATGGAGGCACATGGCTTAGTGGTTAGAGCATTGGCCTTGCAATCGAAAGGTTGTGAGTTCAATTCTCAGACCGGGTGATGTGTTGTTTCCTTGAGCAAGACACTTTATTTCACATTGCTCTAGTTTACTCAGCTGTAGAAATGAGATGATAGGGACTGGGGTCCCTATCATTCCACTGCAAAGTGGTCGTGTAGGTGCCATGGCAAAAAAGCACCCAGCACTCACTGTAAATGAGGTTGGTGTTAGGAAGGGCATCCAGCTGTAGAAATCAAGCCAGAATCAGTTCCTGTCCCACCCTTGCAAGCAGGGAAAAAGCAGGGAGAATGAATAAATATATATATATGTATATATATATATAGAGAGCAAAAGAATCAGGACCCCGAAACGGCCAGAGCTCAGCTGTCAGGGTCTTGACTGTTTCCCTATTACACACTCTACTACCCTAAGTATTGAGTACTCTGGTGTGTTATGGTCCACCTGGTATCTTACCACACTTTCTTTATTAAATATATATATATATACATATAGTTAAAAGAATAGAGGTGTAACACACAAGTTATTATATATTGGTAAACGGAATAGAAAATGCTGACAAATTATTCACAGTTGAAAAATAGTTTAATTAGGAATTCCCAAAACTAATCAGATCTGAGCAAACAACACGGACGCTCTATCTCAAAATTATTTTTGAAAAGCATTTAGAAATGCGCAACCGGTAAAAACTTAAAACCAAAACTGAATACTAACCAATACAATTACTAATACTCTTTTATTCCTAATTAAACTATTTTTCAACTGTGAACAATTTGTCAGCATTTTCTATTCCGTTTACCAATATATATATATATATATATATATAAATCAGGAAAGAAGAGTGACACGGTTTACTATACAAAAAAGGTTTTTAATCTCATTGCTGACAATTGTTTCTCTGAACTGGTAGGTCTAGAGATTGCTACCCGCTTATTTTCACGTTATTCGATCACCAATACAAAGTTATAACCAATCAATTCATCGGAGCTTGTGAGAATGTAAAGAATATGCAGGCATGGCTACTATATATAGTAGTAATTGTTTCTACTTTAGGCACAAGGCCAGCAATTACCCAGTGCATTACTGGCTACTATATATCTATCTATCTAAGGCGGGTAAAATTCCCGAGATCCATGGACGAGTTCTCTCCAGCGGTCTCTGTCCCTCATTATCGCTGCCATGTCCTGCGTCTCCAACAGACCAATGTCTGTCCTTAGGACATCAACATACGTTAACCCTGGTCTTCCTCTTCCAGTGTGTCCATGTAGGGGCTCCCACAGGAGCACTGAGTGCAGTGTCAACTCTGGATGTCTGTCCTTAGGGCATCAACATACGTTAACCTCGGTCTTCCTCTTCCAGTGTGTCCATGTAGGGGCTCCCAAAGGAGCACTGAGTGCAATGTCAACTCTGGATGTCTGTCCTTAGGGCATCAACATACGTTAACCTCGGTCTTCCTCTTCTAGTGTGTCCATGTAGGGGCTCCCAAAGGAGCACTGAGTGCAATGTCAACTCTGGATGTCTGTCCTTAGGGCATCAACATACGTTAACCTCGGTTTTCCTCTTCTAGTGTGTCCATGTAGGGGCTCCCAAAGGAGCACTGAGTGCAATGTCAACTCTGGATGTCGGTGAGCATGTCCAGCTAACCTCAGTCTCCTCGGTGTCACTTTTCAGCTGACCCTGGCTACTATATATAGTAGTAATGGCATTCAATCAGAACAATAACAACAATACTAATAATGCTAGCAATAAATTATTTGAAATAATCACAACATCAATCTAGGTGGGAAGTATAGTATAAAACTAGCGTGTAAAACTAGCTGGACTACACTTAAGTGGACTACCTATAACAATAATTTGTTACCCCGTATATATATATATATATATATATATGTATATATATATACCCCGTATATATATATATATATATATATATATATATATATATGTATATATCATCATCATCATCATCATCAACGTTTAACGTCCGTGTTCCACACTTGCATGGGTTTGGACGGGGGTTTTCCCACTTGAGGCAAGAGTGATTGTCTTGCTCGTATAGGACTGTCTGGCAGGTTTTCTACAGCTGGATGCCCTTCCTAACACCAACCACATTTACAGTGTGGGACTGGGAGGTTTTTACCGTGTTGCCTACACGGCCACATTACAGCGTGGACTGTGTGTTTTTTTGTCGTGACACCTACACGACCTCATTTGTTTCGGACTGGATGTTGTGGTACCAACATAACTTTACATTGAAAGATATATATATATATATATGTACATATATATACCCCGTATATATATATATATGTATATATATATACCCCGTATATATATATATATGTATATATATATACCCCGTATATATATATATATATATATATATATATATATATGGAGGCACATATATATATATGGAGGCACATGGCTTAGTGGTTAGAGCATTGGCCTTGCAATCGAAAGGTTGTGAGTTCAATTCTCAGACCGGGTGATGTGTTGTTTCCTTGAGCAAGACACTTTATTTCACATTGCTCCAGTTTACTCAGCTGTAGAAATGAGATGATAGGGACTGGGGTCCCTATCATTCCACTGCAAAGTGGTCGTGGAGGTGCCACGGCAAAAAAAGCACCCAGCACTCACTGTAAATGAGGTTGGTGTTAGGAAGGGCATCCAGCTGTAAAAATCAAGCCAGCATCAGTTCCCGTCCCACCCTTGCAAGCAGGGAAAAAGCGGACGTAAAATGAAATGAAATGAAATGAATGATATATATATATATATATATATATATATATATATATATATACCCCGTATATATATATATGTATACGTTATTCCGGGTTGAATCGGAGGTAACCACAGTAAGTAAGGTACTCAATACATAGCAGAGTATAAAAGTTTTAATATAGATGAGATTCTACAGGACTAGAACTGTTTCATTCATTAGAAATCATCAGGAATCAGATTCCTGATGATTTCTAATGAATGAAACAGTTCTAGTCCTGTAGAATCTCATCTATATATATATATGTATATATATATATACTAATCTGTTATTTTAATAAATATATATATATATATGTATATATATATATATATGTGTGTATGCAAAAGGTAAACAGAAATAACAACACAATATATGGAAGGTATATATTAGGTTGCCGCTTGATATAGCAGGAAGAGGGTCTTAACGTTTCGGACGCTAGTCCTTCATCAGAAGAAAGACTGAGAAATAAGATAAATTGAGGGGACAGTGGGGATGGAATTGGAAAAAAAAAATGTATATATATATGTATACATATACTCACACATACATATATATACATACATATATCTACATACATATATATACATACATTATATATATATATAAACATATGTAGATAAATCTACCAAGAGTTTACGGTAGTGTCCAATCCGTATGAAGAACTCAATGTAATCCGGATATCATGGAAAGAAGAGATGTAATGAAAAATCACTTTCGGTGAAAGATAAACGGTATACAGAGTCAAGATAAAATATTAAACAAATAATGAATAAACAATGAAACAGTTCCTTATATTAAACAAAAAAAGTTCATTATTTAACGATCGTTTCTAGGATATATATGTGTTAGAATTGGCATGCATATTCAACAGATCTATGTACAAAATTATACAAAATTATACAAACTATCAAGATTAAATATACATACCAACACATATATACGCCGTCTTCAGAAATAAATTATTTCAGAATTACTTCAGAATTACTTCAGAAAAAAATTATTTCTGAAGACGGCGTATATATGTGTTGGTATGTATATTTAATCTTGATAGTTTGTATAATTTTGTATAATTTTGTACATAGATCTGTTGAATATGCATGCCAATTCTAACACATATATATCCTAGAAACGATCGTTAAATAATGAACTTTTTTTGTTTAATATAAGGAACTGTTTCATTGTTTATTCATTATTTGTTTAATATTTTATATATAAACATATATATATATATCTATAACAGGTCAACCCGTCTAACCCACACATACATCAATTAAATATATATATACACACACATTCACACTCACAGTTACATACACATATATATATATATATATATATATATATATATATACAAACATACATATATATGTATGTATACATGGTGGCTGCCAACTCGTTTTCGAGTACGGCCACTACTTTATATCCATGTAGGAGAACCCCTACCGATGCGCTGAACGAGTGTGACTTTTTAGTCCAGCCAGCGACTTGAGAACTCTGGTACAAACACTACACTTGTGACAATTATTGACACATATATACACACATACATATATATATATACATACACACACACATATAAATATATATATATATATAATGAAGGAAATCTGGTACGGAACCAGATGGACCATAACGCGCAAAAGTACTCAATACTTAGGGTAGTAGAGTGGGTAATAGGAACGAGTAGGACCCCGACGGCTGAGCTCAAGCCGTTTCAACAGCAGAGCTCAAGCTATTTCTGGACTTCGACGGCTATTTCCAGAAATAGCCGTCGAAACGGCTTGAGCTCTGCCGTCGGGGTCATACTTTTTCCTATATATATATATGATCAAAAATTTAACAAGGTTCATTGATTAATCCAAGACTGGAATTGAACCATCAGCACAGTTGGGGTATGTCAGACATCAACTTATTTTATCTGATGAGGACATACTGATGAAATAACTCAGTACCTCTGAAATATATATAATAAAATATATTTGATCACATGAATGTCTATATTTATTAATATTTTGAAGTAATATTATATATATATATATATATATACATATATATATATACCCCCACACACACACATACACACACATATATATCTGTGTGTGTGTGTGTGTAGGTATGTGTGGGTGTGTTTTTAACATGCACTTTACACAACAGCGCCTCCTGCCCCCACCGCCTCCTACCCAGGTGGGCTGTTGAGACTTCAACAGACAATGCTAGAGAAGTTAACTCATTGACTGTGAGAGGTGGGGGGGGGTAGTGGTGGCAGGATGGTATCAGTGTAGCAGAAGAGGTGGGGACGGAC
>OZ024764.1:6920325-6932825 GCA_964016885.1 Eledone cirrhosa | reverse complement strand
TGGTGGTGGTGTGTAGTGGTGGTGGTGGTGGTGGTGTTGGTGGTGCTTGTGGTGGTGGTGTGTAGTGGTGGTGGTGGTGGTGGTGTTGGTGGTGCTTGTGTTGGTGGTGTGTAGTGGTGGTGGTGGTGGTGGTGGTGGTGGTGGTGTTGGTGGTGCTTGTGTTGGTGGTGTGTAGTGGTGGTGCTTGTGGTGGTGTTGGTGTGTAGTGGTGGTGGTGGTGGTGGTGGTGTTGGTGTGTAGTGGTGGTGGTGGTGTGTAGTGGTGGTGGTGGTGTTGGTGGTGCTTGTGGTGGTGGTGTGTAGTGGTGGTGGTGGTGGTGGTGTTGGTGGTGCTTGTGGTGGTGGTGTGTAGTGGTGGTGCTTGTGGTGGTGTTGGTGTGTAGTGGTGGTGGTGGTGGTGTTGGTGTGTAGTGGTGGTGGTGGTGTGTAGTGGTGGTGGTGGTGCAGTTACATTACCATTGAGACAAGAGGTTGGAGTGTAGTGGTGGTGGTGGGGTGGGGTGGGACAGAATTACAATTACATTACCTGTGAGACAAGGTGGGGATGTGGAGGAGGGGTGTGGAGGGGTAGGGGCGTGTGGAAGGGTGTCGAGGAGGGTGTGGGGATGGGATTGTCTTACTAGCATTGAGGTAGAGAGGGTGGGTAAGGGAAGGTGTTGGTGGGGCACTGCAACCTTGATTGAGGTAGAGCCAGACACACCCCGCCAGAGAGTACATTATACTGGTGGTGGAGTGTGGGGAGGGGGAATGGCCAACATACACATACTTATACACACATATATGATGGCTGTCCCCTCGTTATCGAGTGTGGCCATTGCACGATATACCATTATTAATAATTATTAATTAATTCTATCGTGCAATGCCTGTGCGTGAAGATATGTTTTAAAGTGAGGAAAGACTGTGCACTGAGCCAATCCCACTCTCTGAGAGACAGTAGCTATAACCTGAAAAGAAGAAAAGATCAACATCATCTGTAACTACTGAGCTGCAGGTTTTATGTCGGAGTTATCCCAGTTTCCTGAGTTGCCTTCTCCTAGAAGAAGGCCCTGACAAAGGCTAGGGGTCCTTCACTCCCAGTGGTTTAACCGCGCGATCGGGTGTCCAGCCCGACTATTTCTATGTCCCCGCGCATATACATACACATGCATACATGTACATATACATATACAAACACCCATGTATATACACATCATCATCATCATCATCATCATCGTTTAACGTCCATGTTCCACGCTTGCATGGGTTTGGACGGGAGTTTTCCCACTTGAGGCAAGAGTGGTTGTCTTGCTCGTATAGGACTGTCTGGCGGGTTTTCTACAGCTGGATGCCTTTCCTAACACCAACCACATTTACAGTGTGGGACATATACATACATATACAAACACCCATGTATATACACATATACATACACATGTACATACACATGCATATATGTATATACACATGTACATACACATGCATATATGTATATACACATATACATATATATGTACATACACATGCATACATGTATATATACATATATATGTACACACACATGCTGACATGTATATATACATATATATATACATAAATACACATGCACCCATGTACATATACATTTACAGTCACATGCATACATGTATATAAACATATACATACATATGTATATGTGTATATACATATTTACACACTTTTGAATGGCAGTTGAGCCCTATGAGTTCTTTCGCCCTTTGCCAGGTTTTGTTTTTTGTCCTGCAGGGTGTCCAAAATCACCCTCTTCACCAGGTAAACTTGGTGGGGTTGCCGGTTTAGTCGCCGACGACCCGAACATGTGACAGGTTGTACTGGGTTACATGTTACCAGTAGCACTCAACAGTGACCCGACATGTATACATATATACATACAAACACACACATACATATACATATATATATATATTCACTGTGGTCTACCCTTGGTGGTATGGTCTGTACCGTAGACAGAACTCAATGTAATCTGATGGGGAGGAATCCAGTGAAATCCATAGAAATGTTCCATGTTCTACTGAGTTAATTCCTTAGATATAGAGTCAGATATTAGATATTAATTTAACAATGATATGTTATTTCCTTGAGCAAGACACTTTATTTCACATCGCTCCAGTTTACTCAGCTGTAGAAATGAGATTATAGGGACTGGGGTCCCTATCATTCCACTGTAAAGTGGACGTGGAGGTGCCACGGCAAAATAGCACCCAGCACTCACTGTAAAGTGTTCGTGGAGGTGCCACGGCAAAAAAGCACCCAGCACTCACTGTAAAGTGTTCGTGGAGGTGCCACGGCAAAAAAGCACCCAGCACTCACTGTAAAGTGGATGTGGAGGTGCCACAGCAAAAAAGCACTCAGCCCACACTGTAAAGTGGACGTGGAGGTGCCACAGCAAAAAAGCACTCAGCCCACACTGTAAAGTGGACGTGGAGGTGCCACAGCAAAATAGCACCCAGCCCACACTGTAAAGTGGACGTGGAGGTGCCACAGCAAAAAAGCACTCAGCCCACACTGTAAAGTGGACGTGGAGGTGCCACAGCAAAAAAGCACTCAGCCCACACTGTAAAGTGGACGTGGAGGTGCCACAGCAAAAAAGCACCCAGCCCACACTGTAAAGTGGACGTGGAGGTGCCACAGCAAAAAAGCACCCAGCACTCACTGTAAAGTGGACGTGGAGGTGCCACAGCAAAAAAGCACCCAGCACTCACTGTAAATGAGGTTGGTGTTAGGAAGGGCATCCAGCTGTAGAAATCAAGCCAGAATCAGTTCCCGTATGAGCAAGACATGGTCAGCCGACCAAGCACTGTTCACAACAGGACAACCCGTCTAACCCATGCTAGCGTGGAAGAACGGACATAAAACGGTGATGATGATGATGATGATGATGAATGAAAATAACAACAACAAAGTCAATTTATTTTACCCATTCATATCATTGATTTACAATCGTTTCGGAGGGTTGATCATATTGGGATATTGTCTGATATATAGCAGTTATATAACTGTATACTATCAGACATAGTATATTGATTCGATCAGACCGTCTTCTTTGGAAGAACCAATATATTATGTCTGATAGTATACAGTTCAATAACTGCTATAGATCAGACAATATCCCAATATGATCAACCCTCTGAAACGATCGTAAAACAATGATATGAATAGGTAAAATAACTTGACTTTGTTGTTGTTATTTTCATTATTATTACTCAGTGCATTACTGGTACTTTATTTTATCGACCCCGTAAAGATGAAAGGCAAAGTCAACCTCGGCAGGATTTGAACTCAGATCGTAAAGGGATGTAACTATGCTGGAAAGCATGGCGTCTGACCCTCTACCGATACTGCCAATCCACCGTGTATATATATATATATATATATATATATGTAAAGTTATATTTAAAATTGTTGGGTTACAACTAGTAAATATTTATAACTGATATAAAAGCACTCGACAAATACTTGGAGTATATTTACAATATTAAATAAATGGAAAACTATATTTATAAAACCATATTTATTTCATTATATATATTTCGGGGATATCATATTAACAATATGCTATGCCTTCATCAGACAAAATACAATATAAACAGTTTTATAGATAAATATATTCGACATACCGTAATAAACATCAACTTCATTTGAAGAGGTTTATATATATATATATATATATATATATATGCAGAGGTTATATTTAATTTGCTGGGATTCAACAAGCTTAAACATTTTTTTAACTGATATAAAGCACTCAACAGTTTAGTGGAGTAAATACACAATATATTAATAAATGGAAACTATATTTATAAAACCATATTTATTTTATTATACATATTTTAAGGGCAACCAAGGCAAATTATGGTGCGCTTTCATCAGATAAAATACAGCGAATTTCAACCGTTGAGGTTGTCTTTTTTCCGGGTATGTCAATATTTATTTATAAAACAAATCTGTATTTTATCTGATGAAAGCGCACCATAATTTGCCTTGGTTGCCCTTGAAATATATATAATAAAATAATTATGGTTTTATAAATATAGTTTCCATTTATTAATATATTGTGTATATATATATATATATATATATATATATTTATTTATTAAAATAACAGATTAAATTTTAAGCAAAGAATGTATATGTATATGTATATATATATATATATATATTTAAATTTTATGTATATGTATATATATATATATATATTTAAATTTTAAATAATTTTCTCCCCATAACGGCATTCCTGTCTTAACGACATCACAACTTTCTCCGCTTGGCCTGTTCCCTCCCTTTTGGAACTTTCCCCCGTTGATGGGCGTGAGCCCGAAATATTGGGATTAAATCTCCACTACGGTAACCCTTCTACCTTTGTTTTGTTTTCATCTTTGTCTCTCTCAATTTTCACTTTCACCTGTTTTTCCTATCTATCATTCACTTCCTACCTCGAGATTTCCCTCTGCATTGTTGTGGCTTTCTAAACTACGTATTTTATATATATATATATATACATACATACATACATACAGATGTATGTACATACAAACACACACACACATATATATATACATACACATACATACACAAGTACATACATACACATACAGCATATATAAACACATACATTTACACACATACATACATTCACATGTACAGATATACACACACATATATATATACACATACATATACATGAACGTACATCTACACATACATACACACACATACATATATAAACACACATACATGTATAAACATGTATGTACATATACACATACATACACACATACATATATAAACACACATACATGTATACACATGTACGTACATATACACATAGATACACACATACATGTATACACATGTACGTACATATACACATAGATACACACATACATACATATGCATACATGCATACATACACATATACGTACATGCATACTTATATACATACAGACACATACAACATACATATACACACCCAGATATACATACACACACACACACATATGTATACATACAATATTAGATTTTTTCGATGCCGTCCCTTCTTTCAACCCTAACATGAAAATCTGAACCTTAACTGTAAACTCAAAACAAACCTTAAACCCTAATTCAAAACACTAATACTTACCCTCAATCCCAACCCTAAACCCTAACTCTAAACCATAGCCCTCAACCCTAAACCCTAACTCTAAACCATAGCCCTCAACCCTAACTCTAGAGCCGAGCCATAACCTGAAACCCTAATCCCAAACCTTAATCCTGGACCCTAAACCCTAACACTAACTCCTAACCATAAACCCTAATCCTAACCTTAAACCATAACTATAAACACTAATCCTAACCGTAAACCCTAACCCTAAACATTAACCCTAAAAAACACACCCTAACCCCCTAATCTTAACCTTAAACACTATATTAAAACCATAACCCTAAACTCTAATACTTAAGCCTAACCATAACCTTAAACCTAATCCTAAACATAAATCCTAACCTTAACCCCAACTCTAAATTATATAGACTGCAGTGAATTTGGGGTTCATTGAATCCCTTACCTGAATGGAATATATTACTGGAATACTGAATCAAATATATATCTTTCAATGCAGGTAGATGTGTTATTAAGTGGGACATGTTTTGGTGCCACTAGAAGTACACAGCTCATGCTGTAAAGTGGTTGTGTTAAAGACACGACAAAAAGTACCCAGTCCATGCTGTAAAGTGGTTGTGTTGGGCACATAACGAAAAGTACCCAGTCCACGCTGTAAAGTGGTTGTGTTGGTGACACAACGAAAAGTACCCAGTCCACACTGTAAAGTGGTCATGTAGGTGTCACAACAAAAAGTACCCAGTCCACGCTGTAAAGTGGTTGTGTAGGTATCACAACAAAAAGTACCCAGTCCACACTGTAAAGTGGTCATGTAGGTGTCACAACAAAAAGTACCAAGTCCACACTGTAAAGTGGTCATGTAGGTGTCACAACAAAAAGTACCCAGTCCACGCTGTAAAGTGGTTGTGTAGGTATCACAACAAAAAGTACCCCGTCCACACTGTAAAGTGGTCATGTAGGTGTCACAACAAAAAGCACCCAGTCCACACTGTAAAGTGGTCATGTAGGTGTCACAACAAAAAGCACCCAGTCCACACTGTAAAGTGGTCATGTAGGTGTCACAACAAAAAGCACCCAGTCCACACTGTAAAGTGGTTGGTGTTAGGGAGAGCATCCAGCCATAGAAACCAAGCTAAAATTAGTTCTGTATGAGGAAGACATGGTCACCTGACCTAACTTGTCTTACAACAGGACAACTCATCTAACCCATGTTCGCGTGGTAAAATAGGTGCGAAATTTGTTTTAATGTCTTTTAGGATAAAAAGGGATAAAGATCCCTTAACTCCTTGTGGAGTTGTAGAGGCACCGTCACATGATGTGTCTAGGACACTTTTAACCCTGACAGAGCCCAAACCTCTCCAGGTCTGAACACAGCCGAGTTTTTCTATAAGAGGAAGAATCGACCCCCAGTACAGCACTGGTACTTTATCGACCTCGAAAGGATGAAAGGCAAAGTTGACCTCGCCGGGATTTGAACTCATAGCATGCAATGAGGTGGGACGAATACTGTAAAGTATTCTATCTGACATCTTAACGACTCTGCCAATTCACTGCCTTATATGTCTTTTAAAATAGTCTACTCACAAATTTGAAAAATAGATTGTGTGTGTGTGTGTGTGTGTGTGTGTGTGTGTGTGTGTGTGTGTGTGTGTGTGTGTGTGTGTGTGTGTGTGTGTGCATACGTTTTGAAAAAAACAAGATGGAGTAGCAGAATATGACCAGAAAGAAAAAGAGAAGGCACAAAGGAGAACAGATAGTCAGTGAGGAGGTCACAGAATGTGTGATGAAAGTACTTTGACGAACTAATGAATAACTAGTAATAAAGATAATGTGAAAATCATATGGTGCATGTGTTTCTTTTTACTGGCAATACTGGTAACCTGACCATTCCCAAATATCCTCATATATATATATATATATATATATATATATATATATATATATATATAGATATAGATATATAGATGTAACTTCTGCATCTATACTGCAATGCTCTGACATATTACAGAGGTGACAAACATAAACGAACCCCAGCCCAAATTAAACAGAAAGCATGAGTGGAATAGCAACATCATAACTAGTAATTAAGGACAAAATGAAGACATACAGACACACACAAAAACCAAACTAACAAAACAAATCAGACACACACAGATAGAACAAACAACCAACTAGTGACAAGTAAATAAACACAAATGAATAAATAAACACACACACGCACTCGGATGTAACACGTGCGCAAACTAAGCACAAAACTAAGATGGTGTAGGACAGAACAAAGGAGAGAGACACAAAATAAAAACCTAGTCACTGAGGAGGTCACAGAATGTGTGATGAAAGAGCTTTGACAATATATAAACAACCTTCCTGTTGTCAAACCAACCAATCAACTGGAAATTTATAATAAATTGAAGTGAAAACCAACAGGTGTGTGTGTTTTTATTGGCAACATGACTCTCTTGTTTGTTCCAGGTAAAAGTACCACAGACGCTCTTTTCCTTGTATGGCAACTACAGGAGAAGTACCTAGCTAAAAGTAAACCCCTCTACTTAGTTTTTGTTGACTTGGAGAAAGCCTTTGACAGAGTCTCCCGCTCCATTATCTGGTGGGCCCTTAGAAAACTAGGAGTAGATGAATGGTTTGTGAGAGCTGTACAAGCCATGTATAGAGGAAGAGTCAGCAAGGTTAGAATTAGCAATGAATATAGTGATGAATTTATCTCGACAAGAAGTTCCAAACATGGAAGCATGGCCTAGAATCAACTTGTCTAAGACTAAATTTCTAATATGTAGAAAGGAGAATAGGGCACAGGTGCCCTCTGGGAAATGGCCATGCTGAGTGTGTAAGAAGGGAGTAGGTAGAAATTCCATTCTTTGCCCAAAATGAAAACTATGGGTACATAAAAGATGTAGTGGGATCACAGGTAAGCTATCCAAAAATGTAGATTTTATATTTGGCCAATGCTCAGGTGCAATAAGTAGCAAGGACCCACTGGATGATATCTCCTTCAACTGCCCAGATGGTTCTCTAGAAATAGTAGACACCTTCCGTTACCTGGGTGACAAAAAGTACAGTAGCCAGAGTTAGAACGGGATAGAAAAAGTTCAGAGAGCTAATACCACTGTGGGCCACAAGGGGTTTTTCTCTAAAAGTGAAAGGCAGATTGTATGATGCCTGTATACGAACGGCAATGTTACATGGTAGTGAGAACTGGGTGTTGTGTACTGAAGAATTGCGTAGATTAGAAAGAAATGAAGCTTGCATGTTCCAATGTATGTGTAATAGTAATGTGTGCGAACGGCAAAGCATAAACGAATTGAGAGAGAGAGAGAGACTAAGCATAAGAAGTATAAAATGTGTTCTGGAGAGGAGATTGTGTTGGTATGGCCATGTGATGCATATGAAGGACGACAGCTGTGAAAAAAGATGTAGAGCAATGAAAATTGATGGAAGCTATGGAGTGGGTAGACCAAGAAAAACCTGGGATGAGGTGATAAGAACTGACCTAGCTCACCTACACCTCTCTAAAGCAATGACACTGGATCGAGATCTTTGGTGCCATGCAGTTGTACAGAAGACCCGCCTTCCCTTGCATACAAACTTAGTCAGTAGGCGCCTCTTAACCCAATATATACCCTACCACACATACCCTACTCCACCGTCCTATTCTTTCCATTGTAAAACGGTCATGTCGGTGACACGACAAAAAGCTCCCAGTCGACACTGTAAAGTGGTCGTGTAGGAGACACAGTAAAAAGGCTCCCATCAAATGTGGTTGGTGTTAGGAAGGGTATCCAGCCGTAGAAAACCTGCCAGGGACAGTTTTGTACGAGCGAGACACGGTCTCTCGACCAATTGCGCCTCAAGTGGAACAAAACTGACCAACCCATGCTAGAGTGGAAGATGGGCGTTAAACGATGATGATGATGATGATGATATATATATATATATATATATATATATATGCAAAAGGCAAACAGAAATAACAAAGCAAATGACATAGTACAATGAAGACATATATTATTAGTTTTACTATGCTTGATATAGTAGGAAAAGAGTCTCAATGTTTCGGGCACTGGTCCTTCATCAGAAAATAGAATGAGAAATTAAGGAATAAATAGAAAGATAGAGAAGACTGCGTAGTGGCGGAAATGGAAAAAAATTTCTTTGTGAAAAAACATGTCTGTTCAAGTGAACATCTCTTGGAAAACTGTTGAATGTGGTATTTGGGGTTTAAGAAAATATGTCGGTCTTACTATAACTCTTAAGTATTTAAACTGGCCGTATCCAGCCAGAATTATCTCACCTCTTTATGTTCAAGCCAGCCATAAATGGCGACTCATACTGATGTTAAGGTGTTGTTCTCAAAATTTATAATATCAAAATCTCATAGTTTCAATATTATGTGAGATATTATGAGAGGTAAAGACTTTACTGTGACAATACAATAGTATATATAGAGTAATGTAAATGTTATGTGAGGTATTATGGGAGATAAAGCCTTTACCGTGATAATATAATAGTATATATAGAGTAATGTAAATGTGAGGTAAAGCCTTTACTGTGACAATACAATAGTATATATAGAGTAATGTAAATGTTATGTGAGATATTATGTGAGGTAAAGCCTTTACTGTGAAAATACAATAGTATATATAGAGTAATGTAAATGTTATGTGAGATATTATGTGAGGTAAAGCCTTTACTGTGACAATACAATAGTATATATAGAGTAATGTAAATGTTATGTGAGATATTATGTGAGGTAAAGCCTTTACTGTGAAAATACAATAGTATATATAGAGTAATGTAAATGTTGTGAGATATTATGTGAGGTAAAGCCTTTACTGTGAAAATACAATAGTATATATAGAGTAATGTAAATGTTATGTGAGATATTATGTGAGGTAAAGCCTTTACTGTGAAAATACAATAGTATATATAGAGTAATGTAACTGTTATGTGAGATATTATGTGAGGTAAAGCCTTTACTGTGGAAATACAATAGTATATATAGAGTAATGTAAATGTTATGTGAGATATTATGTGAGGTAAAGCCTTTACTGTGAAAATACAATAGTATATATAGAGTAATGTAAATGTTATGTGAGATATTATGTGAGGTAAAGCCTTTACTGTGGAAATACAATAGTATATATAGAGTAATGTAAATGTTATGTGAGATATTATGTGAGGTAAAGCCTTTACTGTGAAAATACAATAGTATATATAGAGTAATGTAAATGCTAATGAGTTGATACTGGTTCAATCTTGATAAATATATATTTGTATGTGGTGATTTCTGAATATATATTGGGAAATGACCACAGTTGAAAAAGTACTCAAAACGTTAGTATCTTTATTTTATTATACAAGACTAGAACTGTTTCATTCATAAGAAAATATCAGAAATGATATATATATATATAAGTTATCCCGACTTCAATCGGGGGTAACCACATTAAGGTACTCAATACATAGCAGAGTATAAAAATTTAATATAGAAAAGCTTCTACAGGACTAGAACTGTTTCATTCGTGAGAAACAGTTCTAGTTCTGTAGAAGCTTTTATATATTAATATATATATATATATATATATATATATATATATATATATATATATATATGCATTCACACATGCACATATATGTATAGATTCACAAATATACGTATCCAGATAATGTATAGCTTATACAAACACACAAACACACACACACATACACATATATATATAGATAGATAGATTTCTTTATTTACCATAAAGGCATAAAAAGAAGGGACAAATACAAAGGGGGAGTTTACATATAATCGAGTAAAAAGGGTGTAACATGAAAATAATCGAAAATAACCTCAAAAGGGAGGGGACGTGATGGGGGTTGCACACACCCCCGAAAAAGTGTGCAATCCTTTGCCCGGGGAGCACATGGAGAAGGTGCTCCCCTCTCCTTTACTTCTTTACCTACAGGATGGTATACAGAGAAGGCCCATTTACACGAGCCATTCTCGCCACTATCACCCACCTTTCATAAAACTGCCTGTGGCCAAGCACCTCTCTCTCCATTCTTATCCTTCTTCCGAAGTGATATCGGAAGAAGTAGACCAGACTATGGCCAGAGAGGAAGTTGCCTGACCTCAGACCTTTCAATCGTGTCCACCAAACAACCTCTTTCAACATGGCTATTACGCACAGAAAAACCGCCTTTGCTTCCTTTGTGAAGAGGGGAGGCGGTTTGATTGTCATCACGGACTCGGCGGTCAATTTAATCGGCGCCACCCGCGACAGCAGTTGTTCGGCGTAGCCCCACAGATCAGCCACGCCCGGACATTGCACCAATGCGTGCGCCACGGTTTCTTCGTGACGCACGCATCTAGGGCAAATCTTTTTTGAGGGATCCCTGCCCGGGCGCCCGTGTCTGTAGAGCCTCTCTCGAACGGGTAGAGCCCCTCGGTAGCACTGCCAGGCCAGTGACTTCTGGAAGTTGTCCATTGGTCCTGGGCCGAAAGTCCTACCGAACAGGCTGGCCAGTTCGTCTTCCTCCATGTCCAGCGACTCTCCAAGGGTGTCATCGCCCCTGCTAGCCACCAGCCCTCTATAGAATGATGAGGTGGATTCTCCACCGATGGCCCGGCCCGCTTGCCAGAGAGCCCTGAGCGCCTGAGCACACTCAGTGTGCCAGTCTCCCAGTTTTCCGGATCTTTGCTTGACCCAGGACTGTAGCTCGGTGAGTGAGACGAGTCTCGGAAAGGCTCGTTTCACGAACGGAGCCCACACCGGTTGACCAGTGAGGAATACCTGTAGGTGCCGTAGCCTTAATGCGTGCCTACGCATCATCAACCACGGCATCCCCAGCCCTCCTTTCGAAGGTTGTTGGCAGCAGATGGATCTTCTCACCATAGGAGGACGCTTCTTCCAAAGAAATTGGAAGAGCATGCGTTCCATGGTGGTGAGTGTTTCCTTAGGGCAAGGCACGACAGTCAGGCGGTAGTAAGTGACGGACGCTATGTAAATGTTCGCCACCTCCGCCCGGCCTTTTAGGGACAGCTTACACTTGGCCCATTTCTGGGTTAGTGCAAACACCTTGTTCGTAACCTCGTTCCAGTTCTTTTCCACCTGGAGGTCCGGTCCAAACCAGACCCCAAGCAACTTTACCGGGCCCTCCGTCCAGTGTCCGACGACACCGTCAGGAGGCATCGGTTTGCCTCTCCACGTTCCGAGTTGCAGCCCGATGGATTTTTCCCGGTTCAGTTTCGCTCCTGACAACCTTTCGTACTCCTCCAGTAAGGTACCGATCGCCTCGATCTCCGAGTCGGTTGATACCATTACTGTTACGTCATCGGCGTAGGCCGACACCGCTTTGCTCAATCCTGGTTCCAGGGGGAT
>OZ024764.1:6900325-6910325 GCA_964016885.1 Eledone cirrhosa | reverse complement strand
TTTCTACAGCTGAGTAAACTGGAGCAATGTGAAATAAAGTGTCTTGCTCAAGGAAACAACACATCACCCGGTCTGAGAATTGAACTCACAACCTTTCGATTGCAAGGCCAATGCTCTAACCACTAAGCCATGTGCCTCCATATATATATATGTATAGACATATACAATATATTAATTGTTTCTACATTTGGCACAAGGCCAGCAATTACCCAATACGTTACTGGTACTTTATTTTATCGACCCGGTAAGGATGAAAGGCAAAGTTAACCTCGGCAGGATTTGAACTCAGATCGTAAGGGGACGTAACTATGCTGGAAAGCATGTCCGACCCTCTACCGATACTGCCAATGCAATATATACAATATATTAATAAATGGAAACTATATTTATAAAACCATAATTATTTAATTATATATATTTCAAGAGCAACCAAGGCAATCTTGGTGCGCTTTCATCAGATAAAATACAAAATTTGTTTTATAAATAGTGACATAAGCGTGGAAAACAACCTTGACGGTTGAAAATTTGCTGGATAGTATTTTGTATTTTATCTGATGAAAGCGCACCAAGATTGGCTTGGTTGCCCTTGAAATATATATAATAAAATAATTATGGTTTTATAAATATAGTTTCCATTTATTAATATATTGAATATTTACTCCAGTAACTTGTTGAGTGCTCTATATCAGTTATAAACTTTTAAGTTTGTTATAATCCCAACAAATTAAATATAACTTCTGCATATATAGACATATATATATATAGAGAGGGGGGGGGGGGGGTAAGAGAGATGTAAGATCCCTACCACGGCAGCAAGAGGTTTCAGGATTTACATATCTCTATACGCACTCCCCATGTATTGATTACTCCCATGATTAGCACCACAAACTATATATACACATATAGTTGGCAATAAAGTCCTTAGAATAACCCTTTAAATGAAAATGCACAACATATTGAAACTAAAATTTATTTATTCTACAAGATATAATCTCCATTGAATGTAATGACATCTTTACAGTGCTTATATAAAGCATTTGACTCTGTCTGGAACTGTTTGAAATCAGTGCAACAATTCCTCCACCTCTTCTAATGAAGTGAAAACAAATGTTCTTTATTTATTCTGTTTCATAGTTTATTCCAGTAAGGGGCGACGTCCATACTCAAATTGCCACCCAAAATGTCAAAATGACGATTTTGGTGGGTGGGTGGGTTTTGAGAAAAGATTGTGACGTTTTGCGTATAATCATAAATTAAGAACTTTGACTCACCTCCAACATGTGCCTGTCAACAGCCAACGTATTCTGCCATTTTATTTAGCCTTATGTACCCCCTCTCCCTGAAATTTGTTTTGCCCCTCTTCCACCCCTGAAACTTGCTTTAAATTCCATAAAATTTGCTTTGCCCCTTATTTCTAAAAGTTATTTGAGATAAATTATTTTATATGCATTGTTGGTACCACAACATCCAGTCCGAATAAATGAGGTCGTGTAGGTGTCACGACAAAAAACACACACAGTCCACGCTGTAATGTGGCCGTGTAGGTAACACGGTAAAAACCTCCCAGTCCACACTGTAAACGTGGTTGGTGTTAGGAAGGGCATGCAGCCGTAGAAAACCCGCCAGACAGTCCTATACGAGCAAGACAACCAATCTTGCCTCAAGTGGGAAAATTCCCGTCCAAACCCATGCAAGCATGGAAAATGGACGTTAAACGATGATGATGATGATGTTCAACTTTATAGAGCTTTTTTTCACCATTGATAACGTGTGTGTATGTATGTGTGTGTGTGTGATAACTTTTTATCGACAAAAGAAGACCGATTAACACCCCAAATTTTTAACCCTAAATCAATTGAGGGTTTTTATGAGTGTTTTTCATCTTTGTCAAGCTTGACGTTTTCGGTACTGGGTGGGTGGGTCACGTCCAAAACGTCATTTTGACGTTTTGCGTGGCGATTTGAGTATGGACGTCGCCCCTAACATGTGCAACACAATGATTGTTTTGGTTCTGTAACAATGATACTTTGAACAAGTTGAACATTGGCATGAATAGTTGTTGTGCAAAGATGGCCAGAAGGAGGAGCATCAATAAGTGATCATCTACTGCCATCTTTCAACTGTTTCACCCAATAATAAATGGTAGAATTTACTGGAACCTAGTTAATTCCACTCTCCTTCAGTTGTGTATTAATATTTGTTGCTGATTTGCTTTGTTTCCATTCAATGAAAACATAAGCTCTAAAACTTTCTTAACTTAAACTATTCAATGTGTATATTATAAACTCACAAGAATACTCATGCATGGGTCTCAGACAAAATACATCATTCATACAGAATATCTCACATCTACAACAAAGTTTAAATTCCAACTGGCTTAGTGGTTAGAGCGGCTTGCAATCGAAAGTTTGTGAGTTCAATTCTCAGACCGGGTGATGTGTTGTTTCCTTAAGCAAGACACTTTATTTCACATTGCTCCAGTTTACTCAGCTGTAGAAATGAGATGATGGGACCGGGGTCCCTATCATTCCACTGTAAACTGGTCGTGGAGGTGCCATGGCATAAAAGCACCCAGCCCACACTGCAAAGTGGTCATGGAGGTGCCACAGCAAAAAAAGCACCCAGCACTCACTGTAAATGAGGTTGGTGTTAGGAAGGGCATCCAGCTGTAGAAATCAAGCCAGAATCAGTTCCCGTATGAGCAAGACAAGGTCAGCTGACCGGACACTGCCCACAACAGGACAACCCGTCAAACCCATGCTAGCGTGGAAGAACGGACGTAAAACGGTGATGATGATGATGATGATTAGCTACATTTACTGCTATATATGGTACACAGCCTACTATTGTAAAGACTTTATTGCCACGCCAAGAATATAATTCAAATTTAAAAGATACTAGACCACCCATGAGCTGTTGGGTCATGTTCACTTAAAAATATGTTTTTAAAATCATGTTCACTTAAAAATACTTTTTACAGCTCTCTCTCTCCCTCTCTCTCCCTCTCTCTATGTCTCTCTTTCAATCTATTCTCTCACAACCACTATCTCTTCCTCTCTATCTTTCTCTCTCTGTTTATGAAGGTAGCTGGAAAAACCCCAGGGAATAATAAAGATCAATAACGATCAAACCTCACGGTTCAATCAGTATTGATCTGGCCCGACTCTGGAATCAAAAGCTCGTCAGACCTCTGCTGTGGTAATGACAGAATGAACCTCTTATGTCTTTGAAACAGTATATAACGATTCACATTCATTTATGGTGGTCAGTTTTAGTTTGTTGTTTTTATTAGTAGTTATTACACTCTGCCTAGTACTATACCAACATACCTACTGGAAACTATGCATTGAGTGCTCACTCTGGTGAACCTACAGTGACTGGATGTTACAATCCCTAAATATGTGTGTGTATATATATATATATATATATATAAGAATTAAAATACTAGAGTGTGTTGGAGTTAAACACTCTCTTCGTATTATAGAAATGACAGTAAAGGTATAGCTCAATGTAATTAAACAGAGCCGAAGAATTATGAAAATAAACCAAAGAAGCCTTCAATACATCAAAAGTCTTTATTAGCCAACAATGTTTCGTCCTATTAAGGACTCATCAGGGCAAGTAAAGCTATAAGAAGCACTATCGGCCAATACAAGCCAAAAACTCAGAAGAATATGGAGTGTACATACATTAAAGCATATATATATATAGTGTTTAGAGCATTGGCCTTGCAATTGAAAGGTTGTGAGTTCAATTCTCAGACCGGGTGATGTGTTGTTTCCTTGAGCAAGACACTTTATTTCACATTGCTCCAGTTTACTCAGCTGTAGAAATGAGATGATAGGGACTGGGGTCCCTATCATTCCACTGCAAAGTGGTCATGGAGGTGCCATGGCAAAAAAGCACCCAGCACTCACTGTAAATGAGGTTGGTGTTAGGAAGGGCATCCAGCTGTAGAAATCAAGCCAGAATCAGTTCCCGTCCCACCCTTGCAAGCAGGGAAAAGTGGACGTAAAATGAAATGATGATGAATGATGAAATAATTATATATTTTATAGCTAGGCTTTCTAAATGTTTTACTGTAAAAATACTGTGTTTCTTTAGAAATACGAAATTTCTATACATAAATGTAATAATAATAATATTATTTATAGTTATATATACACAATATACAACTATAAACAGGAAAGGTCAGTAACTCATTACTACCTTATTACCAGTAAGAAAAATAGCTCAATGTAAATACATGAGATGTTTTACAGAGCGGGAATATAAATTATAAATTACACAATAATCAAAACTATGTTCAAATCATTACACGTATACAGCAATGCCTGAAGCTAAATCCTAATTCTATTCTAAGTTGAGCCAACTTATGCAGCTTCATATGCAAATGAGATTAATCACCTCATTTACACAGACTAGAAAACTATATATTCTCGACTGTTTTCAAGTCCAGTAGTCGCAAGTGGGGGAGGGATCGTCTGAAACTATCGGAAAACAATGATATGAAGAGGTAAAACAACTTGACTTTGTTGTTGTTATTTTCATTGTTAATTTAATACCTAATGAAGGTGTGTGGCCGAGTGGTTAGAGAATTGGATTTGCAATCTTGAGGTTGTGAGTTCGATTCTCGGACCGCGCGATGCATTATGTCCTTGAGCAAGACATTTTATTTCATGTTGCTCCTTCTACCTGGAGTTGCGACCGATAGATAGTATTAGCAACTGGAAAGACCGACGGAAACATTGTTTCCTCGGTCCGATTTGACGAAAGTCGATCGTTCCTAAAATATATATATATACAAACCTTATTGAGCCCTCTTAAGATTTTGGTCTTTGTAATTATTATAACCATATATATATCTTAGCCTTAGGTTCTTCTATACTATTCGGGGCATCAAGCAGTAAGTAGTCGCCAACGGTTATGATCAGTAGCGTTTTTTTTCACATCCATGCCATGTGGTGTTGGCTGCTATCAGGTCTTTTTGGAATGTTCATTGCCAAGTGATCCTGGGGCAACCCTGCTTCCATTTGCTGCCAGGTGGAGTCCAGTTCATTGCTGTTTTCATGTGTCTGTAGCAAGATTTGCCTCCCTTGTCATGACAATCTCATCACCGCTCTCTAGACAGGAAGTAGCTGGAGTTGCTTCCCTTTGGGATTGACAGACTCCCTGTTGGTCACTTCCGGTCAATTCCTATAAAAGGAACAGTTTACCACGATATCTCTCTCTTGCCTCCTGCTTTCTGAAGTGGTAACACCTGCGACCGTAGTTGTGATGATTCCTTCTTGATGATCCTTCGTTACCAAGAACAATGCAACTTGCAGCCTGAGATGAGAGCCTAAGATTTCAATACCAGCTAAAAAAGATCTCTTCTTTTCTCTACCAACTAGAGCCTCGAGTTATGACCATCGGGTAACAAATCCTTAATATTTAATACCTTTGACTTCCATGAAGTAAAAACTTTATTATAACACACACACCGGTATTTACTGTCTTTTTTATATTATATGTACACCGATACTAATCTCCTAAATTCATTGGGCAAATGCAGAATATGGCCAGCCAGGCGACACTGGCATTCCGTGACCACCCTCTGTAGCCTGGCTGGTCAAATTCTGCATTTACCCAATGAATGACACATGAAAACAGCAATGAACTGGAAGCAGGGTTGCACTATGATCACCTGACAACGAACACTCCAAAAAGACCTGATGACAGCTAACATCACCTGGCATGGATGTGAAAAAAACTGGAAGCAGGGTTGTGACCACCCTCTGCAACCTCCATAACTCAGATCTGTGCAGGATTTCCTCGTTTTACACTCACTCTTTGACACACACACATCTATCATCATCATCATCATCATCACATCCGTTCTTCCACGCTAGCATGGGTTAGACGGGTTGTCCTGTTGTGGGCAGTGTCTGGTCGGCTGACCATGCCTTGCTCATACAGGAACTGATTTGGCTTGATTTCTACAGCTGGATGCCCTTCCTAACACCAACCTCATTTACAGTGAGTGCTGGGTGCTTTTTTGTGGCGCCTACGCGTCCACTTTACAGTGTGGACTGGGTGCTTTTTTGCCGTGGCACCTCCACGGCCACCTTGCGGTGGGGGGGTTGTGGGGGCATATTGTCTATATGCTTCAGCTTGTACCCATGGGAGGTCGGGTACTCTGTATTATATATATATATTATATATACGATATTAAACAAATGGAAACTATATTTATAAAACCATATTTATTTCACTATACATATTTCGGGGATACCATATTAAAAATATGGCATGCCTTCTTCAGATAAAATACAATATATAAACAGTTTTATAAATAATTTTGACGTACCATAAATATTGATCAACTTTTATGTAACTTACAGAAAAGTTGATCAATATTTATGGTACGTCAAAATTATTTATAAAACTGTTTATATATTGTATTTTATCTGAAGAAGGCATGCCATATTTTTAATATGGTATCCCCGAAATATGTATAGTGAAATAAATATGTTTTTATAAATATAGTTTCCATTTGTTTAATATCGTAAAATACTCCAAAACTTGTTGAGTGCTTTATATCAGTTATAAAATATTTACTTGTTGTAACCCAACAATTTTAAATAAAACTTTTGCATATATATTATATATATATATTATAAAGTGTCAGGACCCAATGGCTGAGCTTTTGCCATTTCAGCAACTAGGAGAATTAGCTCAGACAATGTTTGAGAGGTTTTAATTTTTTAAAGAGGATGGGAGTTTTGATTTTCAGATTTTCTCAAGCTGGATTTTCCCATTACAAGGATTTCCGGATAAGTTAAAGTGTTTTTCTAAGTCCAGGATATGAGGTCCAGGATATTTAAAGTCATCAACTATATATAGATATATAGATATATATATAGTGACGAAACATAAGTCAATTGCATGAACTCATAATCCTTTATTTACTGCTATATATATTTTGATGATAGCCATTGATGATATTTCGATGATAGCCATTAGATATGCCAGCTCTGTGTTTATAGTGTTGATGGTATCAGAGCCTTGGGACATATCATCATCATCATCATCATCATTTCATTTTACGTCCACTTTTCCCTGCTTGCAAGGGTGGGACGGGAACTGATTCTGGCTTGGTTTCTACAGCTGGATGCCCTTCCTAACGCCAACCTCATTTACAGTGAGTGCTGGGTGCTTTTTTGCCGTGGCACCTCCACGACCACTTTACAGTGGAATGATAGGGACCCCAGTCCCTATCATCTCATTTCTACAGCTGAGTAAACTGGAGCAATGTGAAATAAAGTGTCTTGCTCAAGGAAACAACACATCACCCGGTCTGAGAATTGAACTCACAACCTTTCGATTGCAAGGCCAATGCTCTAACCACTAAGCTATGTGCCTCCACTTATATATGTGTGTGTATATATACAGGTGCGTGGTATATATATGTGTGTGTGTATATATATGTGTGTGTATATATATATATATATATACACCCACACACACACACAGACGCAAGTTATATATATATGATGACCCACATTTGGGTCACGAATGACGATGGTATTTCCACCTAGAAAGTTCCTCTCCGACACAGAAAACCAGGCAATGTGTTTTCATGAAAGACTAACTGTTGCCAATGCACACCAGCTCCCCCTCTCCATGCCACCGATGTTGTCCAAGGGAAAGGTAATGGCTGACACAGCTTGGTACCAGTGACATCACAACATATATATATATTATACACACTACTATATATATACTTTATACACCATATATATACACTACACTATATATGTTGTCCAAGGGAAAGGTAATGGCTGACACAGCTTGGTACCAGTGACATCACAACATATATATATATTATATACATATTATATACACTACTATATATATACTTTATACACCATATATACACTACACTATATATGTTGTCCAAGGGAAAGGTAATGGCTGAGACAGCTTGGTACCAGTGACATCACAACATATATATATATTATATACATATTATATACACTACTATATATATACTTTATACACCATATATACACTACACTATATATGTTGTCCAAGGGAAAGGTAATGGCTGACACAGCTTGGTACCAGTGATGTCACGACTCATTTCTACAGCTGAGTAAACTGCAGCAACATGAAATAAGGTGTCTTGCTCAAGGACACAATACACAATGTGACACCCAATCCAGGAATCGAACTAAGAACCTCAGGGGGTTGTTAGTTATATATATAGATAATATGGGTGAAGACTGGAAAATGAATAAATACAGAATCCCATCTCATCAGTCAACCCCTAGTTCGTTTCAGTGGCTTACTAAAATAATTGTTTCTACTTTTGGCACAAGGCCAGCAATTACCCAGTACATTACTGGTACTTTATTTTATCGACCCCCGTAAGGATGAAAGGCAAAGTTAACCTCGGCGGGATTTGAACTCAGAATGGCAAGGGCCGTAACTCCATGCGTCAAAGCATGACGTCCGACCCTCTACCGATACTGCCAATCCACAATAATGACACTTCTCTCTTATTCTTTTGTCGGGTTTTGTGTGTGTGTGTGTGTGTGTGTGTATATACACACACACACACAGATATATATGTGTGTGTATATATATATATATATATATATATATATATATATATACGGAATGGTGGAACATACTATGGTCACAAGTAATACAGAATGGGGTCATACCAAAAGACTGGCGTAGCAGCACCATCATTAACTGCTTCAAGGGTAAAAGAGATGCTTTAGATAGGGGAAACTATAGAGGCATTAAGTTAGTTGACCAGGTCATGAAGTTCACAGAAAGAGATATAGCGCAACTAATCAGAGAGCGAATTGATCTAGATGAAATGCAGTTTGGGTTTGTGTCAGGTAAAAGTACCACAGACGCGCTTTTCCTTGTACGACAACTACAGGAGAAGTACCTAGCTAAAAACAAACCCCTATTCTTAGCTTTTGTTGACTTGGAGAAAGCCTTTGACAGAGTTCCCCGCTCCATTATCTGGTGGGCTCTTGTATGCAACCATACAATTATATATATATATAAGATGTGAGAAAAACCACAGACCCTCCATCTCAACTCACCTTTTGAAAAGCAGAAGAACTGCAAACCGGTAAAGGAACCAAATAAATATATTTTTTTTTTTTTTAAATAAGACTCCAGTTGCATTTTCGATTTCATCTCTTTTTCTTTATACTTTCACTCGTGTAGGACACCTCGGTTATTTTTCATTTTGTAAAAAAAACCTCACTTTCTAATATATATATATATATATATGTCTATTTATAAAACTGTTATATATTGTATTTTGTCTGATGAAGGCATACCATAATGTAACTTGGTATCCTTGAAATATGTATAATGAAATAAATATGGTTTCCATTTATTAATATCGTATATCTACTCAAAATATTTGTTGAGTGCTTTATATCAGTTATAAAAATATTTGCTTGTTGTATCCCAACAATTTAAATAAAACTTTTGCATAAATATATATATATATATATATATATATTATTCAGAATATTAATAAATGAAGACATTCACATAATCAAAATATATGTTTTATTATATATATTTCGAAGGTACTGTGCTGTTTTTTCAGTACGTCCTCGTCAGATAAAATACATAAATCACTGCCAATGCTGGAATTGAACCATCAATACCGTTGAGGTATGTCATACAACAATTCATGTATTTTATCTGATGAGGACGTACTGAAAAAACAGCACAGTACCTCCGAAATATATATAATAAAACATATATTTTGATTATGTGAATGTCTTCATTTATTAATATTCTGAATAATATTAATAACTCCAGAAAACTTCTTTGTAGAGTGCTTTTAATCTATTGTTAAACTATATTTATTGAGTAATCAATGAACCATATTAATCTTTGGTACATATATATATATATATATAGTAATAATAATAAAATTGAAGACTAAAATCCAAAGAGGGCTCGATAATGAAAA
>OZ024764.1:6880325-6885325 GCA_964016885.1 Eledone cirrhosa | reverse complement strand
CGTCGAAACGGCTTGAGCTCAGCCGTTGGGGTCCTACTCGTTCCTATTACCCACTCTACTACCCTAAGTATTGAGTACTTTGGTGCGTTATGGTCCACCTGGTTCCTTACCACATTTCCTTTGTTATATATATATATATATATATATATATGAGTGTGTGTGTGTCGTCAAGTATGAAATTTGTAGAAATTTTGCAGGGGGGGGGGATTACTACAAATTTCATACTTGACGGCCCAATATATGTATGTAACCCACCCCCACTTCTCAGCCTCCACCTCCACACACACTGTGGGACCATCCTCTCTCCAACCCTCCTCCACTCCGGGGAAATGGGGGGGGGGGGGCACCGCAGTGTACATAACAACAAGAACACATTGTAATATATATGTACCCGCCTTAGCTTCCACACACACACACACCCACACCCACATTGTGTGACCACCCGCATAACCCCCTTCGCATCAGTCCCTTCCAGCCCCCACCCCACCCTCCCGTACACCAGAAGACATCAGTAGCAGTTGTCTATTGCTGGGTGGGTGGCCACAACCTTTAATTGGAAAGAGAGGGGTATATGTGTGTGTATGTGTGGTAGGTGTGTGTGTGTGTATGTGTGTGTGTAGGTATGTGTGTATGTAGGTGTTTGTGTGTGTGTGTGTAGGTGTGTGCGTGTATAGGTGTGTGTATGTGTGTGTGTGTGTATGTATGTGTGTATGTGTGTGTGTGTAGGTGTGTGTCTATGTAGGGGTTTGTGTGTATATGTGTGGTAGGTGTAAGTGTGTCTATGTGTGGTAGGTGTGTGTGTGTAGGTATGTGTGTGTAGGTGTGTGTGTATGTAGGTGTTTGTGTGTGTGTGTAGGTGTGTGTGTGTGTATGTATGTATGTATGTGTAGGTGTGTGTATGTATGTGTGTATGTGTAAGTGTTTGTGTGTGTGTGTATGTGTAGGTCTGTGTATGTATATGTATGTGTAGGTGTGTGTGTCTGTGTGCATGTGTAAGTGTGTGTATGTATGTGTGGGTAGGTGTGTGGCAAGGCGTGTGTGTGTATGTGTAGGCCTGTGTATGTATATGTGTGTGTGTGTGTATGTGTAGGTCTGTGTATGTATATGTGTGTGTGTGTGTATGTGTAGGTCTGTGTATGTATATGTGTGTGTGTGTGTATGTGTAGGTCTGTGTATGTATATGTGTGTGTGTGTGTATGTGGGGTAGAGTACTGTGAGAGGGGTGGGGGTTCTTGGCTGGTGGGGTGGGGCTGGTATGGTAGGGTACAGTGGTGTGGTAAATGATGCGTGAACTTCTCTGATGAAACAGGAACAAAGACCTTACCTCCACTACCACCTACAACACCCGACCCCACCCACCCCAATCTGGGTCCGGGGAGGGGGCCCACCCTCTATTCTCAGTATCCAACCTTAACACCACCCACCCCTATCTCTGTCCGGGGGGGAGGGGACCCACCCTCTATTATCAGTATCCAACCTTAACACCACCCACCCCAATCTGGGTCCAGCATCACCCACCCACCCTTTATTATCAGCCCAACCTTCTCACCCACCCCAGCCTTAATAACCCCCACCACCCCCACCACAACCTGTCCCACCCACCTAGCCACTCTTCTTTATCAGTATCCAATCCCCGCCGCCGCCCCCACCACCCCTATCTTAACCGTCACCACCACCACCGCCTGGCCCTGTCGGCACAGCCCCACCACCATCACCACCCCCTTATCAGCATCCAGCCTTCCCACCACCCCGCACACACAACCACCTCCTTCTACCCACCACAGCATCACCCACTATCAGTGCCATCATCACCACCCCCACTGCAACCACCACCAACACTATTATCTTAACCATCACCATCACCAACACCCCCACCATCACCACCACCAACACCCCCACCATCACCACCAACACCCCCACCGTCACCATCACCAACACCACCAACACCCCCGCCGTCACCATCACCAACACCCCCACCAACACCCTCATCACCATCACCACCAACACCATCACCACCACCATCACCATCATCACCACCATCACCATCACCACCACCACCATCACCGTCATCACCATCATCATCACAAGTACCATCACCACCACCACCAACACCAACATCACCACCAACACCACCACCATCATCACCACCACCATCATCACCATCATCATCACCCCTACCACCACCACCAACAATACCACCAACACCATCGCCAACACTGAGATATGAGAGGGAAGAAACTATCAGAATAGAATTTGTGATTATATATAGGAACTTCAATATATGAGGCCTAGCTGCTATGTTGGTGCTTCGTTAGGGTTATATGAGGTCTAGCTGCTATGTTGGTGCTCCGTTAGGGTTATATGAGGTCTAGCTGCTATGTTGGTGCTCCGTTAGGGTTATATGAGGTTTAGCTGCCATGTTGGTGCTCCGTTAGGGTTATATGAGGCCTAGCTGCCATGTTGGTGCTCCGTTAGGGTTATATGAGGCCTAGCTGCCATGTTGGTGCTCCGTTAGGGTTATATGAGGTCTAGCTGCTATGTTGGTGCTCCGTTAGGGTTATATGAGGTCTAGCTGCTATGTTGGTGCTCCGTTAGGGTTATATGAGGCCTAGCTGCCATGTTGGTGCTCCGTTAGGGTTATATGAGGCCTAGCTGCCATGCTGGTGCTCCGTTAGGGTTATATGAGGCCTAGCTGCCATGCTGGTGCTCCGTTAGTGTTATATGAGACCTAGCTGCCATGCTGGTGCTCCGTTAGGGTTATATGAGGCCTAGCTGCCATGCTGGTGCTCCGTTAGGGTTATATGAGGTCTAGCTGCCATGCTGGTGCTCCGTTAGTGTTATATGAGGCCTAGCTGCCATGCTGGTGCTCCGTTAGGGTTATATGAGGCCTAGCTGCCATGCTGGTGCTCCGTTAGTGTTATATGAGGCCTAGCTGCCATGTTGGTGCTCCGTTAGGGTTATATGAGGCCTAGCTGCCATGCTGGTGCTCCGTTAGGGTTATATGAGGCCTAGCTGCCATGCTGGTGCTCCGTTAGAGTTATATGAGGTCTAGCTGCCATGCTGGTGCTCCGTTAGGGTTATATGAGGCCTAGCTGCCATGCTGGTGCTCCGTTAGTGTTATATGAGGCCTAGCTGCCATGCTGGTGCTCCGTTAGGGTTATATGAGGCCTAGCTGCCATGCTGGTGCTCCGTTAGTGTTATATGAGGCCTAGCTGCCATGCTGGTGCTCCGTTAGTGTTATATGAGGTCTAGCTGCCATGCTGGTGCTCCGTTAGGGTTATATGAGGCCTAGCTGCCATGCTGGTGCTCTGTTAGTGTTATATGAAGCAACAAAGAGGTGAACTCTTCAGAACAATTCCCATGAAAATATAAAAAAGGCCAAGAGAGGCAACATTTGGTGTGATGGGGATTGAAGCTGACATAATAAGTCATGACCAATAATGTTGGTTATTCTTCTTTGGATCTTATCTAAACTCTCAAGGTTCACAGCAGAGACCCCAGATGTGACAACAGTACTCAATACAAGGACAAATGGTAAAATTTATAAAAAGGGCAAAGAAAGGCAAAGAGAGGCAACTTACCTTGCAGCTTTATACAATTTCTGTGAGTAAAGATGGTTTCCCTTAAATTGCTGAGTTCTTCTGATTAGGGGTTTCATGAGAATTCCTGGTGTTTCTATTTCCTTAATGTTTCATTTTGCTTCACCAAAACCCTTCTAAATCTATAAATTGATCCTTAATTTGCCTCAGGGTGGCATCAACGAACATCACACTCTGTAGTAAATAGATTAAGATCAGAATAAAGAGAACAATTAGTCATTGAGAAGGTGACAGGATGTGTGACAAAAGAGCTTTGATTATTAGATATGACAATTAAAAGACAATCCAGTTACTAAACTAAATGAGGAATGGATTAGTTACCTAATTAGTAACTGTATCTGCATTTGGCACAAGGGCCAGTAGTTAGGGGGAGGGGAAAGTCGATTAAATTGGCCCCAGTGTATTACTCAGGTGTAGAAATGAGATGATAGGACAGGGGGTCCCTATCATTAAATCACCCAAGACACCTCCAACGAAATATACCTTGGAGGAGGCCAGCTAAACCTGCATAGGTGTAAGCTGTCACACACACAGTACATTACTGGTACTTTATTTTATCGTCCCCATAACGATGAAAGGCAGAGTTAACCTCGGCGGGATTTGAACTCATGCCGTAAAGGGCCGTAACTCTATGATGCACAGCATGTTGTTCGACGCTCTACCGATACTGCCAATCCTGGTAAAAGACCAACAATTTGGAGGGGGGAGGAGGAAGTCATTAAATTGACCCCAGTACAAGACATAATTAACTAACAACCATGGAACCTCAACACAATACCACCAATATAGACACTCCATACGGTAGTGATAATAAATATATAATATAGAAATGGCTTCTACAGGACTAAAACTGTTTCATTCAAAGGAAATCACCAGGAAAGCCCTGATGATTCCCTTTGAGTGAAACAGTTCTAGTCCTGTAGAAGCCATTTCTATATTATATGTCTTATATATATATATATTTAGTGAGTTGGTTACTTACTGGAGTAAGTAACCCTGGGACGAACTCACTAAATATACATATACATACATATATATATATATATATGGAGGCACATGGCTTAGTGGTTAGAGCATTGGCCTTGCAATCGAAAGGTTGTGAGTTCAATTCTCAGACCGGGTGATGTGTTGTTTCCTTGAGCAAGACACTTTATTTCACATTGCAAAAGGTCTTGCACATCATCATCATTAACACCATCGAAGCCAGCTCTATGGCAGATATTTAAAATATCTTTTTTTATTGCACCAATGTCCTCAGCAAAGCCTTGGAAGTCGTTCACACATGCTGGCCATAATTTCTTCCAGGCCAAGTTCATGGTAGACTGCTTCACTTCTTCCCGAGATGCCTTGATGTTGTCTAAGCCGTGCTTGATGTTGTACAATTTATACCATTCCCTGATT
>OZ024764.1:6852825-6860325 GCA_964016885.1 Eledone cirrhosa | reverse complement strand
TTGCTCTTTTATCTGTCCAATATTTCGGGACCTAAAAGTCCCTTATTCAGGGCTTATAAATATATCTATAGAACAGAATTAGGATTTAGCTTTAGTATACAGATATGTATAGACATTTCATATTTCTAAAGAAACACGGTATGTTTATAGATAAACATTTAGAAAGCCATAGCTATGCAAAAAACACCGGGGCTAATGCCCTCTGGTGGTGTCTAGCAAAAGCAAGGGGGACAATCATCGATGCATTTCGAACTTAACTGGTCCTCATCAGGATGATCCCTCCCCCACTTGCGACTGATGGACTTGAAAACAGTCAAGAATATATAGTTTTCTCGTCTGTGTAAATGAGGTGATTAATCTCATTTGCATATGAAGCTGCATAAGTTGTGTGTGTGTGTGTGTGTATCTGCCAGCCACGCAGCAACTCTTCTCAGATTGCTCTTTACACACCTAGACATGGAGCCTCTCTTGAGAATGGCTTTTTAAACCCGAAAATATTTTCTAACGTAACCCCTATAACCTTGGCACTTTTAGTCTTGCACACATTTTAGGGCTTCCAAACATTTAAACTTTTCTAAATTTGTATTCCCTATTCCACAGTGCTTCAAGCAAACTACAACATTTTGATATATATGTATCTAATATATATATATATATATCATCATCATTTTACGTCCACTTTTCCCTGCTTGCAAGGGTGGGACAGGAACTGATTCTGGCTTGATTTCTACAGCTGGATGCCCTTCCTAACACCAACCTCATTTACAGTGAGTGCTGGGTGCTTTTTTGTCGTGGCACCTCCACAACCACTTTGCAGTGGAATGATAGGGACCCCAGTCCCTATCATCTCATTTCTACAGCTGAGTAAACTGGAGCAATGTGAAATAAAGTGTCTTGCTCAAGGAAACAACACATCACTCGGTCTGAGAATTGAACTCACAACCTTTCGATTGCAAGGCCAATGCTCTAACCACTAAGCCATGTGCCTCCATATATATATATCAGTTGTACGCACACGGTAAATAGCGGAGGCGACGTGTGGTCCTTCTCCGACTCAACCTTTTTCCTCTTGAAAAACCCTGTTGATGGATGTGAAATCCAAAATATAGGGACTATTAAATCAAGGTAATCCAAGGTAACTCTATCTCATTATTTTTTACACTCTCTACTCCAGAGCCTCACCACCACCACCATCACCACTACACCACCACCACCATCACCACTACACCACCACCATCACCACTACATCACCACCACCATCACCACTACACCACCACCACCATCACCACTACACCACCACCATCACCACCACACCACCACCATCACCACTACACCACCACCACCACCACCATCACCACCACCATCACCACTACACCACCACCACCACTACACCACCACCACTACACCACCACCATCACTACACCACCACCACTACACCACCACCACCACTACACCACCACCATCACCACCACCATCACCACTACACCACCACCACCACTACACCACCACCATCACCACTACACCACCACCACCACTACACCACCACCATCACCACTACACCACCACCACCACTACACCACCATCACCACCACTACACCACTACATCACCACCACCATCACGACTACACCACCACCACCACTACACCACCACCATCACTACTACACCCCCCCCCTATGAACTAAACCAGTTTATGTAACTTGATGACCTTGCCTCATCTATCTTTATTGGGGAGGGGGGGAGAGATATTGAGAGAATGACAGAGAGTGAGAGAGAGAAAGAGCGAGTGAGAGAGAGAAAGAGAGAGAGAGAGAGGATGAGAAAGTAGAGAAATGGGGTGGTGCTACCCTACATCACCCCTCACCCCTGCCAGGCTGCACTGGCCCCTTAATTTCTGGGCATTCGCGTCTTCATATTCCTGCCGAGCTTTTATATATATGTGTGTGTGTGTGTGTTTGTGTGTGTGTGTGTGTGTGTGTGTGTGTGTGTGTGTGTGTGTGTGTGTGTGTATATATATATACACACACACACACACACATGGCTTAGTGGTTAGAGCATTGAGCTTGCAATCGAAAGGTTGTGAGTTCAATTCTCAGACCGGGTGATGTGTTGTTTCCTTGAGCAAGACACTTTATTGCACATTGCTCCAGTTTACTCAGCTGTAGAAATGAGATGATAGGGACTGAGGTCCCTATCATTCCACTGTAAAGTGGTCGTGGGCTTGCAATCGAAAGGTTGTGAGTTCAATTCTCGGACCAGGTGATGTGTTGTTTCCTTGAGCAAGACACTTTATTTCACATTGCTCCAGTTTACTCAGCTGTAGAAATGAGATGATAGGACTGGGGTCCCTATCATTCCACTGTAAAGTGGTCGTGGGCTTGCAATCGAAAGGTTGTGAGTTCAATTCTCGGACCGAGTGATGTGTTGTTTCCTTGAGCAAGACACTTTATTTCACGCTGCTCCAGTTTACTCAGCTGTAGAAATGAGTACCAGCCTGCCCGCCCAGCCAGTGGGATGGCGTTATCTTATGGCTAAAACAGCACGACGTGCTGTGACCAGCGGCACCGATTGGCGCCCGACAGACTGGTCGGTCAAGGTGATATATATATACATATATATATATATATATATATATATATATATATATATATACAAGCAATGACACAGAGGAGACTGAGGTTAGCTGGACATGCTCACCGACATCCAGAGTTGACATTGCACTCAGCACTCCTTTGGGAGCCCCTACATGGACACACTAGAAGCGGAAGACCAAGGTTAACGTATGTTGATGCCCTAAGGACAGACACTGGTCTGTTGGAGATGCAGGACATGGCAGCGATAATGAGGGACAGAGACCGCTGGAGAGAACTCGTCCATGGATCTCGGGAATTTTACCCGCCTTAGATAGATATATACAAGCAAATTATAAACATAAACATGTAAGTATGTTTTTGAAACGGTGCGCGAGTTTGAAATTAGAAATTAGAAATTATTAGCTTTCACCGTATTTTTAGACTAAAGAAATTTCTAGCCTGATAGTGGGGTTTATAACCCTCGGAGAAATGGGGTTTATAACCCCGTACATGGCGGCAACACTCATCTTTTTCCATTTCTCCGAGGGTTATAAACCCCACTATCAGGCTAGAAATTTCTTTAGTCTAAAAATACGGTGAAAGCTAATAATTTCTAATTTCTATATATATATATATATATATATGTATATATGTATTTATTAAAATAACAGATTAAAGTTTAAGCAAAGAATCGCTGCTTTCACCCTTAACAGGATCTTCTGAAACTAAAAAAAATCTATCTGTGAACATAGAAGTAAATCCAGGGAACGTCTCCATGAACCATCTAATAGAATATTAGTCTACGACTCCATTTATACCATAAACGTGGTTTTGTCTTTGCGTTTAATTCTTCTCACAGCTCAAAATAATGTTGTATTATCTTCATCGTCTTCCTGTCTACGGTTGCAACATTTTTCGAAATATTTACTTTAATCTGTTATTTTAATAAATATTTGCTCTACGGTTCTTTTATATTTGATATATATTTATCCTTATCGAGCCCTCTTTGGATTTTAGTCTTCTAATTTATTATTATTACTATGTATATATGTATATATATATGTATATATATGTATAGATATATGTATATATACATATATATATATATATATATATTTATGTAATAAACAACATAAGGCAATTATTCCATTTACCAGTGGTTTCTTAAAAGCAAAAGATTTTGCTTTCAATCCTCAGAATGAAAAAATCCTTTGCTTTCAAGAAACCACTGGTAAATGGAATAATTGCCTTATGTTGTTTATTACATAACTATTAAGCTCTGTTACCTACATAGAGCACTCTTTTTTCCTGGACTTTTCCGACGGAATTACTTCATTCACACACATATATATATATATATATATATATATATATATATATGTATATATATATATATACAACCGCAAGGTGGCCGTGGAGGTGCCACGGCAAAAAAGCACCCAGCCCACACTGTAAAGTGGACGTGTAGGCGCCACGAAAAAGCACCCAGCACTCACTGTAAATGAGGTTGGTGTTAGGAAGGGCATCCAGCTGTAGGAATCAAGCCAGATCAGTTCCTGTATGAGCAAGGCATGGTCAGCCGACCAGACACTGCCCACAACAGGACAACCCGTCTAACCCATGCTAGCGTGGAAGAACGGACGTAAAACGGTGATGATAATAATGATGATGATGATGACAGCATAGAAAACAATCAAAATTTTGTTTAATGCTGACGATCGTTTCTTCCAAACCATTTCCTTACTGGTAATTGGGTAGTACAAAATATTACCCTTATCTTATTTATAATTCTACATAGATTATACATATAAGTATAAATATTATTATTACTATTATTGAGTTCAAATCCCGGCGAGGTTAACTTTGCCTTTCATCCTTATGGGGTCGATAAAATAAAGTACCAGTAATACACTGGGTATTTGCTGGCCTTGTGCCAAAAGTAGAAACAATTATTATTACTTAAATATATATACTTGCTATGTATTGAGTACCTTACTGTGGTTACTCCCGATTGAACCCAGGATAACCATACTTTATATATATATGGAAGCACATGGCTTAGTGGTTAGAGCATTGGCCTGGCAATCGAAAGGCTGTGAGTTCAATTCTCAGACCGGGTGATGTGTTGTTTCCTTGAGCAAGACACTTTATTTCACATTGCTCCAGTTTACTCAGCTGTAGAAATGAGATGATAGGGACTGGGGTCCCTATCATTCCACTGCAAAGTGGTCGTGGAGGTGCCACGGTAAAAAAGCACCCAGCACTCACTGTAAATGAGGTTGGTGTTAGGAAGGGCATCCAGCTGTAGAAATCAAGCCAGAATCAGTTCCCGTCCCACCCTTGCAAGCAGGGAAAAGTGGACGTAAAATGAAATGATGATGATGATATATATATATATATATATATATATATATATATATATATATATATATATATAAAATAAAATAAAATAAAATAAATAAGTCAAATGTTTAAAATTTAGCTTTGTTTATTACTGCTATATATATTTCGGTGACAGCCATCTTTGGCTGTGACCTCTTCAGGCAGTCCGAATTAGTGTGGTATAGACAAGTACATATGTTGTTGAGGTGTATAACTTTGTCAATACTCTGATATGCCCAGTTCCTGGTTGGGTTGTTATTTCACTGAGGAACTGGAATCATATATATCATATATATATATATATATATATATATATATATATATAGACAGAGAGAGAAAGAGAGAGAGAGAGAGGTAGTTCGACAACAATTAGTTCACCATACCGAGGACAATGTTTCCCATTATTCAGATCATCAGCTTGGTCTAAAATATGTGTGTGTGTTAGGTAATTCTGAAGAAAAAGCAAAGGAAAATAGAGTGCTCTATGTATAGAACAGAGCTGTGTTGTTCACTTTCTAATTATATATATATATATTATAAATGAAATGACAGGAGGCTGGACTTGTGTAAATCCTTGAAAGGTTTATTATACTATGATCATTTCAATGACCGGGTTCCGTATGAATCCGGTGATATCATCAGGTATTCGAAATATAATAAGTGAATGTAATAGATAAAATCCATGGAGCTATCATCATCATCATCGTTTTACGTCCGTTCTTCCACGCTAGCATGGGTTAGACAGGTGGTCCTGTTGTGGGCAGTGTCTGGTTGGCTGACCATGCCTTGCTCATACAGGAACTGATTTGGCTTGATTTCTACAGCTGGATGCCCTTCCTAACACCAACCTCATTTACAGTGAGTGCTGGGTGCTTTTTCGTGGCGCCTACACGTCCACTTTACAGTGTGGGCTGGGTGCTTTTTTGCCGTGGCACCTCCACGACCACCTTGCGGTGGGGGTGTGGGGGCATATTGTCTATATGCTTCAGCTTGTACCCATGGGAGGTTGGGTACTCTGTATTACTGCGTGACGCCAGAGGTCACGGTGGTGTGTCATCGCCTTTGAGAGGTGTAATTGGGTAAGGTCGGCTTTTATCACTCATCCCAGGTCATCTTGGGTCTCCCCACTCCGCAGTTTCCATCAACTTCTAGTGCTCTGCACCTTTTTATGCAGCTGTCATCCTTCATACGCATCACATGTCCATACCAACGCAACCGCCTCTCCTGCACACAGCATTTGATTCCTCTTATGCTCAGTCTCTCTCTCAATTCATTTATGCTTTGTCGTTCGTGTATATTACTATTACACATCCATCGGAGCATGCAGGCTTCGTTTCTCTCTAATCTACGTAAGTCTTCCACCTTCAGCACCCAGGTCTCACTACCATGTAACATTGCTGTTCGGATACACACATCATACAGTCTGCCTTTCATTTTGAGGGAGAAGCCTTTTGCAGCTAGCAGTGGTAGTAGTTCCCTAAACTTCTTCCATCCCGTTCTTACCCTAGTTATTGTACTTTCTGAACACCCACCTCCACTGCTAATTCGGTCACCTAGGTAGCAGAAGCTGTCTACTGTTTCTACAGAGCCCTTCCAGAGATTGGTGGTACTTGTTTCCTGTGGCTGTTTGCTGCTTGCTGTCCCAGTAATAATAATAAATTTGAAGACTAAAATCCAAAGAGGGCTCAATAAGGATAAATATATATCAAATATATAAGAACCATAGAGCAAATATTTATTAAAATAACAGATTAAAGTTTAAGCAAAGAATCGCTGCTTTCACCCTTAACGGGATCTTCTGAAACTGTAGTCTCAGAAGATCCCGTTAAGGGTGAAAGCAGTGATTCTTTGCTTAAACTTTAATCTGTTATTTTAATAAATATATATATATATATATTCCAAATTGAAGGATGAGTATTTTAGACTTTATTTTATCATGAGTTAAGGCTCTATTGATTTTTCCCTGGATTTCACTAAATTCTGTTGGATAAATCTATATCCTGATTCTTTTTGAATTGAGTTTGAATTATTTTTCCCACATCTTACGTTAACTATTTTTCCATTTTGACGCTATAGTCACTTATATATTATGGAATACTGTTGGCTTCTTGCTACAATACTTTCTATACCTTTCATATATATATATATAAATATATATATATCAGCCGAAATACGATTCTCGCTGAATTTATATTTACATATATATATATGGACAAATATACAAGGTGGCCACTGAAAAACTTGTTCATTTTCAATCTTTTTTATTTTCTTTTGCAGGTTATAGAGCATCTCTTGTTGTTTTTCACACATAAAACTGGAAAAAATCCATTACTTATATTTCTAAATAAAATAATAAAAACATTTAAAAACCATGTGCTTGTAAAAGTTATTTTTGTTTAATATCTCTGTTTTTCAGTGGAGACCTTATATATATAACGCTTTGAACCTTGGGTGACACCACCCTTCGTTAAATATATATATGTGGACACCCTCAGGGCCGTCTTAACACATGGGTACGCTGGGCAGTTGCCCGGGGGCCCCACGAGG
>OZ024764.1:6832825-6840325 GCA_964016885.1 Eledone cirrhosa | reverse complement strand
TATAGTTTCCATTTATTTAATATCATTATATATATATATATAGTTATATATATATATATATATATATATAAACATACGCACACACCGCCACCCTCTTTGCAGGCGTGCAATGTTGCTCGTTAAGGTGTTTTTACACTTGTAATGCCTGATTGTGCAACAGATAGGTGAATCCCTGTACATGAGACAGGAATAAAATATATGAACTGACAGAAGAATTTACGGCAGACTTTCCACAATAAACCAGAGATAAACACAGAAAATATTACGATTAGAAATAAATTGAAAAGAATTTAACGTGTAAAAATATGTACAAGATACCAACAGTGAGATAAAAGGGTTGGTTGGTTTGGCAGAGAAGAGGAAGCAGAAGTTGTGTTACCTGTGAAGTTTGAGAGATTAAAAGACATGGAGGTGAGGGGGAGACGGTAAGAGGAAGATGAAATAGAGAGGGAAACAGATAGATAGATAGAGAGAGAGAAATAGATAGATAGAGAGAGAGAAATAGATAGATATAGAGAGGGAAACAAATAGATAGCGAGAGAGGGAAACAGGTAGATAGATAGAGAGAAACAGATATTATATATAGAGAGGGAAACAGATAGATAGATAGAGAGAGAAACAGATAGATAGAGAGAGGGAAACAGATATATATATATATAGAGAGAGAGAGGGAAACAGATAGAGAGAAAGAGGGAAACAGATAGATAGAGAGAAACAGATATATATATATATAGAGAGAGAGAGAGAGGGAAACAGATAGATAGAGAGAGAGAAACAGATAGAGAGAGAGAGAGAGAGAGAGAGAGAGAGAGAGAGAGAGAGAGAGAGAAACAGATAGATAAATTTCTTTATTCGCCACAAGGGCGCGAAAAGATGGGGACAAATACAAATACATACATATAGTGGGGAGTTTACATACAGGAGTGTAAAGAAAAAAGAATTAATAACAATATTTGTTTCTACTTTTGGCACAAGGCCAGAAATTATCCCAGTGTATTACTGGTACTTTACTTTATCGACCCCGTAAGGATGAAAGGCAAAGTTAACCTCGGCGGGATTTGAACTCAGAATGGCAAGGGCCGTAACTCTATGCGTCAAAGCATGGCGTCCGACCCTCTACCGATATTGCCAATGTTAAATTTAACAATCGAAATCCCCAATAGGGGGGAGGCGTTACACATGGGTTGTTTAATACCCCGAAAAAATGTACAACCCTCATCTCCAGGAGCACGAAGAGTGAGCGCTCCATTCCTCTTTTCCTCAACCTACAGGCTTATATAAAGAGAAGGCCCAACCACTCGGGCCATTCTTGCCACATTCACCTACCTTTCGTAAAATTTGCTGGGGTTCAGCACCTCTCTCTCCACTCCGATTCTTCTTCTGAAGTGGTATTTGAAGAAGCGAACCAGTTGTTCGCCGGAGAGAAAGGCGTCTGAAACTCAGCCTCGTCCACCATATAGCCTCTTTTAGCATAGCCATTACACAGAGGAAAACCGCCTCTCCTTCGTTTTTGAAGGAAGGTGGCGGTTTGATCGTAATAATGGACTCGGTGGTCAACCGGATTTGTCCCACCAGAGAGAGAAACAGATAGATAGATAGAGATAGATAAATATATATATATATAGAGAGAGAGAGATAAATAGATATATATATATAGAGAGAGAGAGAGAGATAAATAGATAGATAGAGAGATGAACAGATATATATATATAGAGAGAGATAAATAGATAGATAGAGAGATGAACAGATATATATATATAGAGAGAGAGATAAATAGATAGATAGAGAGATGAACAGATATTTATATATATAGAGAGAGAGAGATAAATAGATAGATATATTTCTTTATTTACCATAAAGGCATAAAAAGAAGTGACAAATACAAAGGGGGAGTTTACATACAATCGAGTAAAAGGGGTATAAAATGAAAATAATCGAAAACAACCTCAAAAGGGAGGGGACGTGATGGGGGTTGCACACACCCCCGAAAAGATAGAGAGATGAACAGATATATATATAGAGAGAGATAAATAGATAGATAGAGAGATGAACAGATATATATATATAGAGAGAGAGAAACAGATATATATATATAGAGAGAGAGATAAATAGATAGATAGAGAGATGAACAGATATATATATATAGAGAGAGAGAGATAAATAGATAGATAGAGAGATGAACAGATATATATATATAGAGAGAGAGTTAAATAGATAGATATGCTTCTTTTATTTGCCACCAGGGCATCAAAAGTGGGACAAGTACAATGGGGGGAGTTTACAAAACAAGGCGTCCTCAATAAGGAGGAGGCAATAACAATATATAAAAATAAAATAAAATATAACAAAAAATAAAATTTATAACAAAGTCCTCAATAGAGAGGAGGCGCCTTGGGGTACTCAATACGTGCGGTAGTAGAGTGGGTAATATGAAGGATTCGGGACCTCGATGGCTGAGCTGCTCCCAGTTCAACAGCTAGATCCAGTTCGGATTTAGCTATTGAAATGGCAGGAGCTCAGCCGTCGGTGCCAAGAATCCTTCATATATATATATATATATATATAAATATATATATATATACACACATATATTTGTAAATGCATAATAAAATAATATACATTATTATATACATGATATACATATACATCATATATATATATATATATATATATATATATACTGGGTGGTTTTGTTGTGCTCTGTTAATTTTGGACAGGCTCGGCTATAAAGCTTACCTCAAAACAGCAATAGTCTCCCAGCAACAGAGTCAGTTTCCCACAGTTAATCTCCCAGTAACCGAGTCAGTCTCCCAGTAACACGGCCAGTCTCCCAGTAGCACAGCTAGTCTCCCAACAACACAGTCAGTCTCCCAGTAACACAGCTAATCTCCCAGCAACACAGTCAGTCTCCCAGCAACACGGCTAGTCTCCCAACAACACAGTCAGTCTCCCAACAACACTGTCGGTCTCCCAGTAACACAGCCAGTCTCCCGACAACACACCAGTTTCCCAGCAACACAGTCAGTCCCCCAGTAACACAGCTAGTCTCCCAACAACACAGCTAGTCTCCCAGTAACACGGCCAGTCTCCCAGGAACACAGCTAGTCTCTCAACAACACAGCCAGTCTCCCAACAACACAGTCAGTCTTCCAGTAACACAGATAATCTCCCAACAGCACAGCTAGTCGCCCAACAACACAGCCAGTCTCCCAACAACACAGTCAGTCTCCCAGTAACACAGCTAGTTTCCCAACGACACAGCCAGTTTCCCAACAGCGCAGTCAGTCTCCCAGAAACACGGCCAGTCTGCTAGTAACACAACCAGTCTCCTGACAACACAGCCAGTCTCCCAGTAACACGGCCAGTCCCCCAACAACACAGCTAGTCTCCCAACAACACAGCTAGTCTCCCAGTAGCACAGCTAGTCTTCCAACAACACAGTCAGTCTCCCAGTAACACAGCCAGTCTCCCAGTAACACAGCTAGTCTCCCAGCATCACAGTCAGTCTCCCAGTAACACAGCTAGTCCCCCAACAACACAGCCAGTCTCCCAACAACACAGCTAGTCTCCCAGTAACCCGAGCAGTCTCCCAACAACACAGCCAGTCTCCCATCAACACAGTCAGTCTGCCAGTAACACAGCTAGTCTCCCAGTAACACAGCTAGTCTCCCAGCAGCACAGCTAGTCTCCCAGTAACACAGCTAGTCTCCCAACACAGCTAGTCTCCCAGCAACACAGCCAGTCTCCCAGTAACACAGCTAGTCTCCCAACAGCACAGCTAGTCTCCCAACAACACAGTCAGTCTCCCAGTAACACAACTAGTTTCCCAATGACACAGTCAGTCTCCCAGTAACACGACCAGTCTGCTAGTAACACAACCAGTCTCATGACAACACAGCCAGTCTCCCAGTAACACAGCTAGTCTCCCAACAACACAGTCAGTCTCTCAGTAACACAGCTAGTCTTCCAACAACACAGCCAGTTTCCCAACAACACTGTCAGTCTCCCAACAACACAGCTAGTCTCCCAGTAACACGGCCAGTCTCCCAGTAGCACAGCTAGTCTCCCAACAACACAGCCAGTCCCCCAACAACACAGCCAGTCTCCCAACAACACAGCCAGTCTCCCAGTAACACAGTCAGTCCCCCAACAACACAGCCAGTCTCCCAACAACACAGCCAGTCCCCCAACAACACAGCCAGTCTCCCAGTAACACAGTCAGTCCCCCAACAACACAGCTAGTCTCCCAGCAACACAGTCAGTCCCCCAACAACACAGCCAGTCTCCCAACAACACAGCCAGTCTCCCAACAACACAGCCAGTCTCCCAACAACACAGCCAGTCCCCCAACAACACAGCCAGTCTCCCAGCAACACAGTCAGTCCCCCAACAACACAGCCAGTCTCCCAGTAACACAGCTAGTCTCCCAACAACACAGGCAGTCTCCCAGTAACACAGCTAGTCTCCCAGCAACACAGCCAGTCTCCCAACAACACAGCGTCTCCCGGTAACACAGCTAGTCTCCCAACAACACAGTCAGTCTCCTAGTAACACAGCTAGTCTCCCAGTAACACGGCCGGTCTCCCAACAACACAGTCAGTCTCCCAGTAACACAGCTAGTCTCCCACTAACACGGCCAGTCTCCCAACAACACGGCCGGTCTCCCAACAACACAGCCAGTCTCCCAACAACACAGTCAGTCTGCCAGTAACACAGCTAGTCTCCCAACAACACAGTCAGTCTCCCAGTAACACAGCTAGTCTCCCAGCAACACATCCAGTCTCCCAACAACACAGCCAGTCTCCCAACAACACAGCCAGTCTCCCAACAACACAGTCAGTCTCTCAGTAACACAGCTAGTCCCCCAACAACACAGCCAGTCTCCCAACACAGTCAGTCTCCCAGTAACACAGCCAGTCTCCCAACAACACAGTCAGTCTCTCAGTAACACAGCTAGTCTCCCAACACAGCCAGTCTCCCAGTAACACAGTCAGTCTCCCAACAACACATCCAGTCTCCCAGCAACAGAGCCAGATTTCCAGCAACACAGTTTGTATTTCAGTAACGCACTCCAGTAACAGAGCCAGGCTTAAGCAATAAGATGGCTAGGGTTCCAGTAAAACAGCTCAACTTCCAACAAGACACCCAAGCTCAACTGATGCCACTTCCACACCTCACCATCATGGCCAGGCTTGGCTGATGTCTGTAAAGCTTAACTTAACCCTTTAGCATTTAAACCAGCTGTATCCGACCAGAATTCTCTCACCTCTTTCTGTTGAAACTGGCCATAAGCGGTCATTTATACTTACGTTAGATATTGTTCTCAAAACAAATAATCTTGTAGATTCCATATTATGTGAGGTAAAGCCTTTACCATGAAAATACAATAGTATATATAGAGTAATGTAAATATTATGTGAGATATTATGTGAGGTAAAGCCTTTACTGTGAAAATACAATAGTATATATAGAGTAATGTAAATGTTATGTGAGATATTATGTGAGGTAAAGCCTTTACTGTGACAATACAATAGTATATATAGAGTAGTGTAAATGTTATGTGAGATATTATGTGAGGTAAAGCCTTTACCATGAAAATACAATAGTATATATAGAGTAATGTAAATGTTATGTGAGATATTATGTGAGGTAAAGCCTTTACTGTGACAATACAATAGTATATATAGAGTAGTGTAAATGTTATGTGAGATATTATGTGAGGTAAAGCCTTTACCATGAAAATACAATAGTATATATAGAGTAATGTAAATGTTATGTGAGATATTATGTGAGGTAAAGCCTTTACTGTGAAAATACAATAGTATATATAGAGTAATGTAAATGTTATGTGAGATATTATGTGAGGTAAAGCCTTTACTGTGAAAATACAATAGTATATATAGAGTACTGTAAATGTTATGTGAGATATTATGTGAGGTAAAGCCTTTACTGTGACAATACAATAGTATATATAGAGTAATGTAAATGTTATGCGAGATATTATGTGCGGTAAAGCCTTTACTGTGAAAATACAATAGTATATATATAGAGTAATGTAAATGTTATGTGAGATATTATGTGAGGTAAAGCCTTTACTGTGAAAATACAATAGTATATATAGAGTAATGTAAATGTTATGTGAGATATTATGTGAGGTAAAGTCTTTACTGTGAAAATACAATAGTATATATAGAGTAATGTAAATGTTATGTGAGATATTATGTGAGGTAAAGCCTTTACTGTGACAATACAATAGTATATATAGAGTAATGTAAATGTTATGTGAGATATTATGTGAGGTAAAGCCTTTACTGTGAAAATACAATAGTATATATAGAGTAATGCAAATGTTATGTGAGATATTATGTGAGGTAAAGCCTTTACTGTGAAAATACTATAGTATATATAGAGTAATGTAAATGTTATGTGAGATATTATGTGAGGTAAAACCTTTACTGTGAAAATATAACCACAAGGTCCGACATATAGGGGACAATACAAAGCATGTTGTTTGATTCTCTACAGACTCTACTAATCGATATATAATAAAGTAATGAGTGCGGGACTGTGTCCTGAATATATTTTTCTATCCCGTTGGTAAAATAAGTTGGATTACTTTGAATAAATAATTGTTTCTACTTTAGGCACGACCCCGTAAGGATGAAAGGCAAAGTCAACCTCGGTGGGATTTGAACTCAGATCGTAAAGGGACGTAACTATGCTGGAAAACATGGTGTCTGACCCTCTACCTATACTGCCAATCCACCGTCCTTACTTTGAATAAATAATGAATGAATATTACATAATTTATCTACTAGTGCTTGATTAAACATAAATATTCTTATGTTGGTACCACAACATCCAGCCCGAAACAAATGAGGTCGTGTAGGTGTCACGACAAAAAAACACAGTCCACGCTGTAATGTGGCCATGTAGGTAACACGGTAAAAACCTCCCAGTTCCACACTGTAAATGTGGTTGGTGCTAGGAAGGGCATCCAGCTGTAGAAAACCCGCCAGACAGTCCTATGCGGGCAAGACAACCACTCTTGCCTCAAGTGGGAAAACTCTCGTCCAAACCCATGCAAGCGTGGAACACGGACGTTAAACGTTGATGATGATGATGATGATAATTATTGCGTATTTTAAGATTCACTTCTTTTAAAATGTCAACACTTCCAGTTATGATATAACAGACACTATATCATATCACTTATGTAAACCTTCATATATTTACATCGTTATATAACGTTTATATTTCTGTCACTAATTTTCTACTTTTTCATTTTCATTACATTTCACTCTAATGCAGTTTATATATAATTGTTTCTACTTTAGGCACAAGGCCAGCAATTACCCAGTGCATTACTGGTACTTTATTTTATTGACCCCCGTAAGGATGAAAGGCAAAGTTAACCTCGGCGAGATTTGAACACAGAATGGCAAGGGCCGTAACTCTATGCGTCAAAGCACGGCGCCCGACCCTCTACCGATACTGCCA